>CM049597.1:50574-84338 GCA_026979955.1 Megalurothrips usitatus
CTTTAACCCTCTCATCCCGACACAGCCCGTGACGAACTCGCGTGGGTGCGTAATCACCCTCCCTTCAAGACCGTGTAGATATAAACAGCGCGAGAGCGCCTGCAAACCGTAGGGTAGGCCTCCCCGCCCTGCACGTGTGCCCGATGTGTTGCCTACCCGCAAGGCGCCGTCCGCGAAAAATATCGTCATTAGCGCATGTATTACGTACTCTGCACGATGGGGGGGAATTAGCGATGCGTGTGTTCTCTTTATTACTTTTTTTTTCGTATATTTAGTGTGAAGGGGTTAAAAAAATAAAGAATAGGGATATTATAGTCTTTGTCTGGAATTGATCTTTCTGGAAAGATGTTTTGGCCCTTAAAAGGGCCGTTTGATGCTGATCCAATTAAGGAAAAGACTTAGGCGCGTTCACCACGGATGCGGCGAGCCAGCTGGATGTCCTTGGGCATGATGGTGACACGCTTGGCGTGGATGGCGCACAAGTTGGTGTCTTCAAAGAGACCGACCAGGTAAGCTTCGGACGCCTCCTGGAGAGCCATTACGGCAGAACTTTGAAATCGGAGGTCAGTTTTGAAATCTTGCGCCATTACAAAGAGGACCATTCGTACTCAGGAGGCCAATTCGTACTCAGCGAATGTGAGAGTACACTTTGTCGCATGACATTGCTTCTCTTTTCAAGATGAAGAGGACACTTCGTTACAAATGTTTGAATGTTGCCCATGATTTTCGTTGATCGTTTTGAGTACACTTTGTGACCTTGTAAAATCAGTCCGCGCGATCCAGGGGACGCTCTCACGTCCACTCAAGGAAAGGTTAGGCCATAGCAGACCCCAGGGGACCCAAGGAGACGTTTCCTAAGTTCACGATAGTCCCTCTTAACACGTCACGGCCGCTAGGTCCTAGGCACCTCTGAAAAGTCTAGATCGTATATGCTGATTTATACGTCTACCGTTTATGCTGTTCAATGATTCTTTTTTAGTCCAAAGTTCGAATATTATTTTTTTTATTCTGTGGGTGAGCCATAGCGCTGCTTCTTCACGACTGTTTAAAAATTGACTGTTTGTTTGTTTGTTTGTTAGTCCGAGGTATTTATCGAGAACGGTATGACGTGTAAGGCTCAAATTTGGACCACATTCGCATCATACCCCCAATTCATCCCCGAATGCACCGCACCTTGAGCGGTTTCTAAAATAAAATGCAAATGGTCAAAACTTTTGAATCCGCTGGTAAAGTGAGGTCAGTTTGCACTACACGCCTGTCAGGAAGGAGTGCTTTAGGGACTCGGGTGGGTTGCGCTCGGTAAGGTTAGGTGAGTGTGGATATGTTGGGCTACAAATGTTTGAATGTTGCCCATGATTTTCGTTGATCGTTTTGAGTACACTTTGTGACCTTGTAAAATCAGTCCGCGCGATCCAGGGGACGCTCTCAAGTCCACTCAAGGAAAGGTTAGGCCATAGCAGACCCCAGGGGACCCAAGGAGACGTTTCCTAAGTTCACGATAGTCCCTCTTAACACGTCACGGCCGCTAGGTCCTAGGCACCTCTGAGAAGTCTAGATCGTATATGCTGATTTATACGTCTACCGTTTATGCTGTTCAATGATTCTTTTTTAGTCCAAAGTTCGAATATTATTTTTTTTATTCTGTGGGTAAGCCATAGCGCTGCTTCTTCACGACTGATTAAAAATTGACTGTTTGTTTGTTTGTTTGTTAGTCCGAGGTATTTATCGAGAACGGTATGACGTGTAAGGCTCAAATTTGGACCACATTCGCATCATACCCCCAATTCATCCCCGAATGCACCGCACCTTGAGCGGTTTCTAAAATAAAATGCAAATGGTCAAAACTTTTGAATCCGCTGGTAAAGTGAGGTCAGTTTGCACTACGCGCCTGTCAGGAAGGAGTGCTTTAGGGACTCGGGTGGGTTGCGCTCGGTAAGGTTAGGTGAGTGTGGATATGTTAGGCTCAGGCGGGTAAGGGTTGGTCAGGACTGCTTGAGAGTCAATGTTAACGAAATGGTGATGTACGGTACGTTAATAAGCTAGAACATATAGTTGGTCCGGGGAAGGATGGCAGACCGGCGTCAAAGGTTTTGGAGGCAATACCACCCCCGCCTTTGTGAAGCGTTTATTTGTGGTCGTCACGGCGGGTTAGTGGGGTCCGACTCTCGTGCTAGAGTGTCCACACACACGGCAGCGTCCGGACTCACTGGCATATCGGGCCAGGCATGCACGCAACTCGATTTGGATTGAAATTCTTCCGCGGCATGTGTGCCTTGGAAAGTGAAAGAGAAGCAGAGGCTTCCGAGTCCTTCCTCGGCCTTTAGACACACAGTTCAGAGTTGGGGACGTATGGAGACTCTAGGACGACGAGGCTGTCCCTTCAGGAGCAGCGGAACGACCGTAATTATCACCCACACAAAGGCAACAAACATCAATGCGAGCCGGTCTGCCATCCTTCCCCGGACCAACTATAAGAACTAGACCGTGCGGGAAGAGGGACGCCCGCAGGGCGTCCTCCTGACTGCTCTCGCAGAGTCCTCTTCCTCAGGTGCCGGGGAAGGGAATGAACTACCGAGGAAACGAGTTGTTCAGTACCTCAACTTATTAGTGTGAGCACAATGTGTTCTCACTGTGAATACAATGTCTTTTCACCTTGGGTACTAAGTGCACTCACTTTAACAACACCCTTGTACCGACAAATTCGCTGCGCATGCGCGCTATCGAGCAACCGAGTACGGTGCAGAGTTTAGAAAAGTCCCGTGGACCGAGCCTAGTTTAAAAGTGTTCGGGGGCCTAGCCTAGACTGTCCACAGCCTACAGCACAGCCTTCGGCCGCGGCCCTCAGCCCTGCTGTCCCCGCGGCCCGACGGGAAAAGAGAGCCCACCCACCTGGCCCACCTACTAGTCGGTTACAGAGGTCGTTTGAATTTGGGGGGTAGACTTCATTTTAACAAAGCGCACGGAAAAACGTGGATTAGCTGTGGTAGCTCAGAATTAGCTATTTCAGCTAATGTCTTAGCTAATTTTGGCAAAGCCGACATTTTCATCTCTTGTAGCTGAAAGGTTCCCTGTTACAGCTGCGTCGTAGCTACCACAGCCGAGTGTCAGCTGGTACAACTGACCCCAGGTTAATCTGTTTTAGATCACGCGTCGGCTGATACAGCTCGGCCTCAGCTGACATAGCTGAAATTTAGCTACTTCAGCGACAATCTCAGCTTATTTAGCAAATATTTCGGCTTTGCAAAGATTAGACAAAGTATTAGCTACCACAGCAAAATCATTTTTTTCAGTGCGGGCGATACAGATAATGGAGAAAGCCAATATGAACTTCTAAGCCTGAATGGTTTGTAGCAGCCAAACCTCCGGCAGGCGGGTAGTCTGGTCCAGGGCAGTGTGGCAGTATCGGTATCTACGGGACACCGGCAACAGGCTAAAGTTGGCGAATTGTATCGTTACAAAAATATACGCCACCGGACACATCTCGAGTGACTGAACGTAAAACTGTTCATCATGTTGCGGTTGACTTAGGCTCGCCATACACGGGGCTATTCTTGCCGTTCCCGCCGCCCTGCACCTTGACAACCCATCCCCCATCCCACCCCGCCGCATGTGTGGCGCTCCTCATATCTCGTGACGCTTACCTCCGCTGCACATTCTGCTCCTGCTGGAAAACATGACCCTTCCGGATCCGGACGTGCAACACTTGAGTACCGACTTTATTTACTACATGGTGACGGTCGCGCTCATTTGTGAGGAGCGGAAGGGTGTTGAAATTTTGGGGTCATTATTTACTGACAATCGCATTGTGCAATAAATATGTACACCATTTGTAACAGACACGCCACTATTCTGATCGCTGAATTGTACCCGAGCGCTCGAATGCGCTCGTGCGCAGCGCATCCGTCGGTGTAGTCAAAGTGAGTGCACTTTGTACTCAAAGTGAAAATGCATTGTACTCAAGGTGAGAACACATTGTGCTCACATTTATAAGTTCAGGCACTGGGCAACTCATTTACTCGGTAAATGAGAGCCCCCCCCCCCCCCTCCATGGCCTCTGGATGTTATAAAATTGTTTTGCTTGAGAATCGTCTATCGTATCGGTAGGTTGGGGACTGATTCGTGATTCTTGGACGTGAGGCTCTCACAACCATGAAGTTGGTCAACATTAACGGGTACGATTACGCAAGGATAGGGCAAGGGGGGAGGAGTCGAAGAACAACGGGCTGCGTGATCTTTTCTTTCAGCCAAAGCGTGCAGGTCTCTGGCTTTAACCCGCGCCTTGGCTCCGGCCTCGACGGCTGCCCCGGACGGGGTGTCAACGGCCACGGTACACAGCGCGAGACCTGCACTAGGGTAAGTAGACCCAGTCTTCCGACCTGACTCCCTTGCCGAGCCTTCCTCTCCCCGCCGGCCCCTGCTGCAGGTTCCCGCAGAAGTCCGCGCTGTCTGGAGCGCGCGCGTGTCCGCGCTGCTGCGCCGCGCCGCCGCCGAGAGGGGCCCTCGCCGCCCCACCTAACAGCCTGCCGCCCGGGCTCGGCCACCTCCACCGCGGCCCGGCTCCGCCGCGCCACCCTCGGATTGAGGACACCGCCGGCCCTGCGGAGGACCACGCCCACTTCTCGGTCCCCGCTGTTGCCGTCCCCGCCGGAGATCGCTGCCGCCCCGTGGCCCCCGCGGAGCACCAGCCTGTAGTACGCCCGCCTCGAACTTCGACCTCCCTGGGGACCTCCTGGGCCGGGGACGTCGCAGAGGCTCTCCCCCAGGGCTCCCCAGCCTCGGCCTCGACCTCGACTGCGGGCCCGGACGGGGGAGAAAGGGCCATGACACAAAGCGAGGAACCACATCCACGGCAAGTAGAGGCCAATCTGTTCTCATGACCTGTGCGGCTTCTGCAGCATTCTCCACCGGGTGTGTGTTCCGCAGGTTCTACACTTTGGCGCAACGCTGCCCCGCCCCTGGTCACCTCGCCGCTGTCGCCCAGGACCGTGACGGCCGACCTGCTGCGAACCAGCTGTGCGGCCTCCCTGATGCCGCCCCGGATCGCCGAGCCTCCAACAACACGTGCGGAGGCAAGCCCGGCGTCCCCGGAGGGCCCCAAGCCCACGGCCTTCCAGAAGGCGTGGGCCAAGCGATTCGGCGAAGCTCGCAGCTGGGACGACTTCGAGGCCGCAGTCAGGGAGTTTACTGCCTCGCTCCGGCCATCCCTACGGGGAGGAAGTTCGGGAGCTGCCCCCGGCAACGGGCACCAACGCGGGAGAGGCCGCGGGAGAGGTCGTTTCACGCGCGCGGCATAAACAAGATGGTGGAGTGGGGCACCGATCCGAAAGCATTTCGACGCGGCCACGCGCGATCTGATTCGCTTCCTGTCGGGCGTTGAGATGCCGCGGGGGGTCCACGATGCTGCCACCATGTGGTCGGCCGCGAGAAACGCCTCAGGCGCGACAGGCTGCCTTGTGCCAGCGGGCGGGCTGACGATGCTGGCAGACTGGCAATGCTCGGCACGGCTCATCGTCACCCCGCCCGCCTGCGCTCGCACAACCCGCCCGCTACGCTGCGCCACGCCGCTCCAAGGCAGCCTGCCGGGTGGGCTGCCTACCTGCCGGCGCCAGGTCCGCAAATCTAAATTTCGCTTTAGCGGGCTTAATTTTTGTTTCCGACCCCAAGTGTCCCATATCAAATTACTCGTATATGCCCCTTCCTTACGCTTTCGAAATATTAAGCATTCGAAAAAACTCACTCTGTATGAAGACATTGCCAGGCACCTGCAAGGCCGATGTCTGCAGGTCATAAATGAGACCGTTGTGGTTGGCGCTCTTGGTACTTGGGGCCCGGCCTGGCGCCGAAATGCTCTCAAAACGAAATGTGTTTCAGAGGTAATAAATTGGCCAAGGGACATGTACGTAGAGCATGTGAGCTGAAAACGGCAGTGCACTGTAGAGGTCAGTATTGACCATCTCGTTAACCTCCAATAATAAACAATAATGGAGGAAAACGTTTGCCCTAATTTGCTCTAAACAGGGTAATGTTAATAATTTATGTATTCTACTACTGCTTTTTCTTTATTAAAACCGGTAACTTTATTATATTGTGAGCAGATCGCAAGGCTAATAAAAGGCTCGTCCTAACAAAGGAGCCTTGCGTGATGCATTTATATTTATTACAACAACACTTTTATGCCCTTTAATGCACTTTCTAAACGTACGCATTTTATTTATTTTAAACTCTAATTTTAAAATGAACTTACTTACGCTTCATGGAAAACATTGACATAATCTGCATTATTATAAACCACTTCTTGTACCTGTTTTTATGGTTAATAAAAAGCTTTTGAATACTGAACCATCGTGTGTGCTTGCGTGCGTCGGCGCACTCGTCGAGTCGCACCAGACCATCAGTAACATCAACTTTGCGAGATCCAAAAAGCAGGAGGTGCATGGGAGCCACCATGGTCACCTGCTTACGTGCAACAGCTGTTGCTTTCTGCTTACTCGGATGCGTGTCAGACGGGGCGTCTGAGGACAGCCGGCCAACTGGAGCTCGGGGCGCCTAGGGGGTAGGCCGCCTATCAGGCGCTAGATGACATGCGTCACACGCGGCGGACGCGGGGCAGCGGCAAATGGATCGCTGCCGCCCCGCGGCCGACTGGGTGCAGCCGCGCCTAGAGCTAGGCAACCTAACGGGCGGGAATTTGGCGGACGCGAACCGCGGGGCCGCGCCTAGAGGCAGGCAGCCAGTCGGCATGGACTTCGTGCGTGCCGCGCTACTCCGCGCGGGCACACGGTGGCGCCTGGAGGCAGGCAACAGTTCGCACGTAAATTGCGGGCTGACGTCGCGGTAGAGTATCGGGCGGGCCGGCTCGGCGCGGCGGCCGTGCAGCGGCGGCCGCGCCCCGCCGGCGAGGCTCCAGGCCAGCGGCCGGGGCCCGAGATTAGGAGGGCACCGGCCGCGCTTTGAGATAGGGGAGCGCCACCGGGCCGCGGGGCAGCCGGCAGCGGTAGTGTTCATATTACTGTCGCGGTCAGCGGTAGCCCCTGTCCGACAGCCGCGTACTCGAGACTTAGAATACCCAGAGTGGGGCTCAGTGCGTTACGATCGGACACTCCGCAATCGCCCAGTGTGCCCTCACGCGACCGAGCCGTACAGACCAGTACTCGTGAGTGTTGTGTGTGCATCACTACCCCGCTCATAGGAAACACCACCTGTCACTACTCCCCGAGACCGGGGGGCGATCCAAATGTCTGCACGACTCAGTGGATCTGAGCGGCCGGCTCACACGGCTGCCCGTCGACGTCTTCCAGCGCATCTCAAGCGGTGCTACCCCGCGCCACCGCTACTCCGCGTGGGCGGAACCTCGGCCGGACAGCCACGCGCCGCCGCATCAGGGTCAGGGTCAGCTGATGTCGCTTGGGGCACCCACGCTGCATACCGAGCAACAACACAGCGAGCCGCTGTCAGCAGCTGGCAGTATCAGAGAAGGGGCGCTGGCGGGGCAAGTGGAAGGTTTAGCGAGCGGAGCCGACGGAAAGCACCGCATCCTGGCACCGGACACCGATCCGCCCTGTCGGTACACGGGTGTAGTTAAAGTGAGTGCAGTTTGTACTCAAGGTGAAAATACATTGTACTCAAGCTGAGAACACATTGTACTCACGGTGAGAACGCATTGTGCTTATATTGATAAGTTCAGGCACAGGGCCACTCGTTTACCTGGTAACTGAAAATTACTCCCGCTCTCCAGGACCTCGGAATTTCATAAATTGTTTTTCTTGTCAATCGTTTATGGCATTGCTTGGATCTACACTAATTTGTGCGCCTTGAACGGATGAACGACTTATTTGAGTTGTTCATGTCCCAGATCGCTTTAGGACTAAGTAAACCGCTATACGACTTCCCTCTGAGGTAACTTAAACAGAGCAATATCTCAGCGTTTTATGTTTAAGGCAACGTAGTCAATTGTCGACGAGAAGAATCAAATACGCCAAACCGCAACTCGATACGACGTCGTGAAGTAGGTGAACGGTGAAATCTATATCGGACTTGCGTGCGCGATCGGGGTCACCCACCCTGGATACTGACGTCAATAGTGCTACGCTGGCTAAACGGAGCGAGCTAGCGATATTTTCCGTGGAGGAGACCGACCCTTAAATCAGCTGCGCAAACAAATGAGATGTGCCGCAGGTGCTGCAGCAGGTGTCGGTGGGCAAAAACACGGCCTTCTTTTCCTGAAAGTGAAATGCTTACTGGGTGTCTCGTAGCCTTTTTGTACTTTCGACAATGATTTCCAAGGTGCTGCAGACCAAAAACGGTAAACCTGAGAAGCCGTAATTAAAAATAAAAACAAAGATGTCCAGAGCGCTAAAACGCTTTTAAATCATCCCATCTCTTAACGAACGCCTACCACCGTAGACCACAAATGGCCGACTCAAACTAGCCCCGCAATCCGTAAAAATTCTCTCTCGCTTGCAGAGTGTTAGTACAAGATGAAGTCGAGCATATCTAACATCGTACGCGAGACGGATACTTGGCTGAGCCGTGCTGTGAGCCCCGGCCGGATCCCCGCGGCCGCGGTGTGCCAGGGCTTGTTATAGTCGTTCGCGCGAGGCCCATTAAAATGTCGCCGTGGACGCGCGGTCTGAGAGGCCTAGTCGGCATACAGCGCGTTGTAGGTTCCAATACCAAGTCGTTACATATAACTATTTTTTAGAATAAATTTGATTTTTCAGTAAACGAGGGCCACTCAGTGCTGTAGGCGCTGGAGTTTGTAATTATTCTGCCTGTTGCTTGCTTTGTGCGCTTTGGCTCAGGTTGGGTTCTGGTTGGGCTTCTGTATCTCGGGTTATGTTTGGGCTGGGCTCTGACTCACCACGCGGTAGGCGACCGGAGCCCAAGAAAGCCCGCTGGATTGCGGCCTCTGCATCCACCCCGACCTTCTAACGGTTTAAAGCGGGTTGAGTGAGGCCTCTGTTTTTTAAAACACAATACGTATGTTAAAAAGTCCTGCAATACAATGCTTGTCGCCGCTCTCTACCATGAGGTGACAGAGAACGGGGGGCACTCGATTACCGATATGCGTGGCCCCGCTTTGGCCAGGTTAGTGATTAGGGTACTCTGACCCTACACTGAAAAAAATGATTTTGCTGTGGTAGCTAATACTTTGGCTAATTTTTGCGTAGCCGAAATATTTGCTAAATAAGCTGAGATTGTCGCTGAAGTAGCTAAATTTCTTGCGGACTGTGATTCTTGTACCAAATACGGCGTGAGGCCTGGCCACCGTTTTTCGGGTGGTCCGCCACGCCGCACCCGGTACTAAGGAGACCGCGTACAAACGATATTGCCGTGTGGCCGCGAGCCCGTTGGCAGCTTCTAGGGGGATGCGTCCAGGAGTGGGTCTCTGTGCTGCAGCTGCAGCGGCCACCGAGTCTCGGACAAGGTACGCCCTCCCTCTCAGCCAGTGTGATGGTCCCGGTGCACCAATGCACCGGATTCGCCCGCAAGGCACTAACCCGCTGCGACACGGTCGGCACTGACGCGAACATCGCATCGACGACCTTCCGAAAACTGAGGCTGCCTATTGCGGCGTCGTTTCCAGCGAGCAGCAACAGGACGCGAGCGCTTACTGCCTGTGGGTCGCAACGACCCTGGCCCCCGACTAGGTCCGAACAGGACCCAGAATCACCACAAGACGTAGGCGGGGCTGGAGGAAGCTACGAACTCCGCACCGCCTGTTCGAGGCCATGCCACTGCCACACCACGTCCGAACAGCCCGGCCCGGGCCGTACCTAGAGAGGGCAACGACGCCGACCTCGAAGTCCCAGTTATTTTGCCAAAATTCCGTTGTAAACTGCACAGGAATCCTGTATCGCGTCGCGCGGTATGGACTACCGATTTCGCGAAGCAGCGTCGCTTCGCAGGGCCGCGGCCTCCCGCCAAATCAGAGCGTGGCTTAGGCTATTCCCCTCTGCCGGCGTCCGAAGGCGGAACGCCCGGCTTGGGTGAGCCCCAGCGGAGACAAAGACGCCCAAACGGCAGCTCCGGGGTCGCGGTTCGAATCCTGGCCAACACTGTGTCCTCCTTCAACATCCCCGTGCGCAGGGTGGGGCGACAGTGCCGGGTGCGTCTCTCGCGATGATTAGAATGCTTGTTGTGCAAGTTTAGACCTGCCTGTTTGCTCGCGGCGTCATGGGACTTGCGGTGCCGGTCTGCACAGCGCGCGCGTCGTCGGCGCCAAACCGTCCAGCATCCTGGCCAGCACGGCCGCGGTAGCGTCTCGCCAACACAGCTTTTTTTCCCCAAAGACGGGCGCTTTCGGTCTGGCACTGTCCGCGAGCGCGCGCCTCCCGGTGCCTGTGCCGACACCGTCCAGCCTCCTCCCCGTGCAGGCCCAGCCTTCGCAGCAGCGGCCGGCCGACCCGATGGCGGGATGTGGCGGGTACGGACGAGTTGTCTTGCGTTTTCACCGCGTCCTTTGGCACTCCGACACCACCCTGAATGATAACCCGAGCGAGCCCTGCCGCCGTCGCGGCCCGCGGCGCGAGTCCGACGCTGCCACGCGTCTGATCAGTGCTCAGTAGTCGAGCGCCTGATAGCGCAACGCTCGAAGACACAGTCGAGTGTTTGTATCTATGCGCAGAGCGACTTAACAATGTGGCGGCGCAGCCAGCAAATCCTGGAAGCAGCGCCCGAGCGGCTGCGGGTGAGGCGGCGTCTGGGAGGGGAATACACCGCGCGCCCGCAGCGTCTCTGGGATCTTCGGGCGGCAGCGTGGCGTCCAGAGCGGTCGGCCGTAGTCTGGGAAGGGTCAGCAGCGACCCGAGGTGCTGCAGCTGGTGCGCCGAAACCACAGACAAGATCGGTGCAATAAGCCTTGACGAATGCTGGTGGGGCTGACAACGGAGTTCTGGGGATACACTTACGGTTGTTGGCGACAGGGGAGAGAGTAGGAGGGGTGCTCCAGGACCCCGTCAATGTCAGCGGACTTAGGCGACATCGCTACAGACGCGCAGACAGCTTGCTGTGAAACCGTCCACAAGCAGGTTATTTTCGGCGACGATCGGGGGTGCTGGGGCAGGTATTCCGGGACCCTGGATGACATCGGCGCGACCCTAGTAAGCGGCGGCGACAGGGTGGACGTCGGCGACCTGAGAGCATAGCGGCGGTGGTGAGGGCATAGTTAGGGACCATAGGGGCGTGCTCTAGTATCCTGTGAATGCGTTCCGCGGTCCTCGGCGTAAACCGTGTGAAATGGCATCGACCGCCTTTATTTACGTCACAACGTATATCTTGACAATCGGTTAGAAATTTGAGTGACACTCCTGAGCTCCGAGCCTCTTCTGACCGCAACGTCGGACGTCTCTAAGCTCCCTTCGGTTCTGTCGGCAAACGAGCGTTGTTAAAGTACGTTCACCTATTACGTAAAAAAGGAACACAGTCACTACGCCCAAGTGTCGGCGGGGTCAGCGCGGTCTCGGACAGGTCAGTCTTGCCGTCGGCCGTCTCCCGGCATATGGTGATGTCTCATGTGGCAACCCCGCTGCATCCCGAGCAACAATACAGCGAGCCGCTGCTAGCAGCCGGCTGGGCAGGGGGGGGGGGGGGGGCGGTTAGCGAGCGGAGCCGACGGGAAGCGGCGAGCCGCTCCGTCCCGTCAGTTGCTGTCGAGACGGCAATCCGTTCGGTGCCTCAGAGTTCGGTCGAGGCAAGGGCGGCAAAGTTCGTGGCAAAGTTCGTGGCAAAGTTCGTGGCAACGCTGTGTGCTTTCGCGTTCGTGTGTGGAGTGTGAGGTGTCCTTGCTCAGTGCACGTGTTCATCAGCAGCATAGGTAAGTCAAAAACTACTTTTTAATCTAAATTTTTGTTCTCTAGTCAATCACCGTCCTTCTAACAACACTGGTGATTCAAGAATGTGACATCGCACTCAATCAAATGTGACAAGTGTCAAATTCCTTTAAGTGTTGTGTCACATTTGTTGGAACGCGATGTCACATTCCTAGATTACCAGTGAAAGAGTAATTTCTTGCTCATGTGAGGCGGTCGCTATGCCTGCTATCCGGGCCCCTCTGCCCGGCAGCTGTGGCCGCCTCAGTTCACGTCACGCCGCACAGTGTAATAATCGGTTAAATACTTGAGTGACACTCCTGAGCTCCAACCATCTCCTGACCCCAACTTCGGATGTCCTTGTCCCCCTGTCGGTTCTGTCGGCAAACGAGCGTTGTTAAGCGAGCGGATCCGAAGGAGAGCGGCGAGATATTCTGGCACCGGAAACCGTTTCGATCCGTCGGTACACGGATGTAGTTGAAGTGAGTGCACTTTAAAGGGGTAGGCGTTATTCGAGATGAGGGCCTATTTCAAAGTGTTTTCAAGTCATTGCGGTTATAATTATTCTGCGTGTCGCTTGCTTTGGGTATCGTTCTGTTCCTTTCATGAGGCTGGATAAGGATTCATGACGTCTATAAAGGTTAGTAATGGTCCATTTTCTTGACAATCAACACCGTGTTAACAAAATTGAAAAAACAATTGGGTCAGGTAAAAAAGATTATCGTTCTTCGAGATAGAGCCTATTTTAAAGCGTTTTCAAGTAATGGCGTTTTTATATAATTCAGCCTGTAGCCTGCTTTGTGTTTTGGGCGTTAAGGCCAAGGTAGGCGTGCGCCAGGCGTAGAGTGGCGGAATAGTGATTCGCGATGAGCGAAGCCTGTTACGAATAATTGTCGTCGCGCCGGCACTGTGCGCCAGAACTAACTCGGCCTGGCCGGCATGGCGCTTGGCACGCCGCGACCCCGACAGCACTGGCCGCCTCGTTTTCCCGTCAAACCGCATAGCGTAATAATCGGTCAAACATTTTAGTCACATTTCAATAGTGTGTTGCGGGACGTTACCCACACGGGTCAATTCTGAGTTGTGCACCGTACCTGAGCGCTCGATCCCGCTCGTGCTCAGCGAATCTGTCGGTTCACGGGCGTTCTCAAAGTGAGAGATCTTTGGACTCAAAGTGAGTACACATTGTTCTCATATTGAGAACACATTGTGCTCACATTGAGAACACATTGTGCTCACATTGATTAGTTGAGGCGCTGAGCAGCTCTTTTGCTCAGTAGTTTTAAAACTTTATCCCCTCCGCTCCTGTAATGGCCTGTGGATTTTAAAAAAATGGCTTATATTATCGCACCGGCCGGCCAAGGTGGTAGTGTGCCTGGCGTGGAGCAGCGAAACAGTAATTTTCGATATATATCACAAGCTGGCCCGTCACTCCGTTTAACCTCGGTGTCAATACCGTGCCGCTCCGCCGCCACCTCAGTTTGGCAAAAAGGACATGGATTTCGTGGCCTGCCGGCGGCCTTTGCAGGAGCCAGCTTGGTAACACGGGTTCTCGAACTGCGTCGAAAGTGATGTTGCCGAAATCAACATGTTCTTAGCGATTTTCAGTCCCAACGGACATAGAAAGTGAACGTTTCAAGTAACGGTTCGAATTTTAGTGCTGCATCTTAAACGGTTTTTTAGATATTGTAGAATTTTTGCAGCAACACTCAACCTGAAAATAGACTGATTTTTCTATCACAAAGCATTATAAATTTAGAGTTGCCTTTAAAAATTTCAGTCCTTAAACTGCAATTTTTACATGGGTTTCGGCCGTGTGTCGAGAACGAGGTTACCAAAATCAGCTTGTGCTGAGCGATATGTGATCGCACTGGTCATAGGAAAAAGACGTTACTAGTAACGGTTTGAATTTTAAGGCCGTATCTCCAGCGGTTTTCAAGATATTGCGGGTTTTTTGCTAAAATAGAAATGTGAGTCATAGTTCATTTTGTTGGCTACCAACACCGTGTTAGCAAAATTAAACGAGGTAGGCGTACGCCAGACCGCTTCGTGGCGTACCAGGCTTCGCTCAGCGCGAATCACTGTTCCACCACTTTACGCCTGGCGCACGCCTACCTTGGCCTGCCGACGGCTGTCTTCTGCTAAGGAAGACCCTGCGGGGCCAAACAGTCAGTAGGACCCCTTGCGGGCGTCGCTGTTTATGGCCGGTCAAGTGGCAGCCGGACGTATATTACATTGCCTTTTTGTCATCAACGCCCGTTAACATCTCCTAAACTACCCTTCCTATACTCAGCCTAACCTACCCAGGTCTCTACTAACCTAACCGAGTGTAACTCACTCGAGTCACTGATTTGCTGCTCGACGACTCTCGAGGACGGGGTCCCTGGTCTCGGGACCGGAGTCTGTATTCGTTCGCCATACCCCTACGATGCCTTTGTGCAGTGCAACAAACCGCATTCTTATATGACACTTAGCTCTCGAATTTCATCGGTCGATATGTGCTCCTCGAGGACGGGGTTCCTAGGCTCGAGACAAGTGGTTGTACTCGTTTTCAGCACCCCCTCCCCCCCCCCCCCTTATGCCCTCTACAAAAATGCAAAGCTCGGCAGGCCGCTCGAAGCCCGTCGAACGCATCGGCCTCGAAGGGATTTGTCAGCGAAACGGAAATCCCCCATCGCCCTCGCCTCACATACAACCCGGACATCCAGGCCGCCATTATCCACACAAACACAAAGCAAAATTCAGGCAGAATAATAAAAACCACAATCGTGCGATTGTTTTTAATCCCCGATTTAACAATGAAATCCTTCACTTTGATGCTATGCGACTTTTTCTTTGCCCGACAGGCCCCAGACTGAGTTCGCCCAGTGCTGCATCACATTTGACACACCACAGCAGAAGAAAGCCGACATGGAAGAGGTGACAGAGGAGCTTTACAGTGGAATAACAAACTAAAATTTCCCAGTTTTCTTTACCTGCATATCTTTCTTGAACATATTTTCAGTTTCTTGAGGATGTCAACACTGGTCAAAACCTTGTATGCTGAAAATCCAGCGTATTCCTGTAGCCACAGGCTCACAAATCCCACCGCCCTGGTCCACATTCGGCTTAAGTGGCTTAATAATCGCAATTTCACCGGCTTTTTTTCCTGCATCATTTCACTGTTAACCTTTGTTAGAAAATCATTGCACTTGTATTAAAACTTCTTTACAAAGGCCTGCCTGTTCCATGACGTTTTTCTTGGATTTGTTGACATACTGAAACACTTATAATTAATGTCCTTGTAGGATTGCAGAACTTTGCGTGCTTGAGGTGCTACAGCATCGCCTTGCATTTCAATGTGCTTAAGCATTTAGATAAGGTATACAAAATAATAAAGGGTTGACGTGCAGACCGCTACCAGTGGAGGCCCGTGAAGATCGGCGGGGTGCCGTCCGAGTTGACCAGCTGCAGAGTCTGGACAAGCTGCACCTCGACCACCCCCTAACATTGCACGCTGGTCACATATCTGTGCCGACCCTGAGCAAGCGGTTCTCCCCGGCTGAGGAGTCTGAATGCGCTGACACTCGTCCGCGGCCCGGAGATGTCGCTTAACTAGGGCCTGGTGGTAGCCAATAAAGACAACCTCCGTGACTCGGACTGTGGACACCGCGACCTGTTTGGGGAGTTGACCCGCTGGTGCCCGTCGCTGGGATGCTTGCTGGCCGTTGCTACATACAACCTGGACAGCCTAGCCGGGATGACCCACCTGGACCGAGAGGGGCCCTCGCCGCCCCACCTAACAGCCTGCCGCCCGGGCTCGGCCACCTCCACCGCGGCCCGGCTCCGCCGCGCCACCCTCGGATTGAGGACACCGCCGGCCCTGCGGAGGACCACGCCCACTTCTCGGTCCCCGCTGTTGCCGTCCCCGCCGGAGATCGCTGCCGCCCCGTGGCCCCCGCGGAGCACCAGCCTGTAGTACGCCCGCCTCGAACTTCGACCTCCCTGGGGACCTCCTGGGCCGGGGACGTCGCAGAGGCTCTCCCCCAGGGCTCCCCAGCCTCGGCCTCGACCTCGACTGCGGGCCCGGACGGGGGAGAAAGGGCCATGACACAAAGCGAGGAACCACATCCACGGCAAGTAGAGGCCAATCTGTTCTCATGACCTGTGCGGCTTCTGCAGCATTCTCCACCGGGTGTGTGTTCCGCAGGTTCTACACTTTGGCGCAACGCTGCCCCGCCCCTGGTCACCTCGCCGCTGTCGCCCAGGACCGTGACGGCCGACCTGCTGCGAACCAGCTGTGCGGCCTCCCTGATGCCGCCCCGGATCGCCGAGCCTCCAACAACACGTGCGGAGGCAAGCCCGGCGTCCCCGGAGGGCCCCAAGCCCACGGCCTTCCAGAAGGCGTGGGCCAAGCGATTCGGCGAAGCTCGCAGCTGGGACGACTTCGAGGCCGCAGTCAGGGAGTTTACTGCCTCGCTCCGGCCATCCCTACGGGGAGGAAGTTCGGGAGCTGCCCCCGGCAACGGGCACCAACGCGGGAGAGGCCGCGGGAGAGGTCGTTTCACGCGCGCGGCATAAACAAGATGGTGGAGTGGGGCACCGATCCGAAAGCATTTCGACGCGGCCACGCGCGATCTGATTCGCTTCCTGTCGGGCGTTGAGATGCCGCGGGGGGTCCACGATGCTGCCACCATGTGGTCGGCCGCGAGAAACGCCTCAGGCGCGACAGGCTGCCTTGTGCCAGCGGGCGGGCTGACGATGCTGGCAGACTGGCAATGCTCGGCACGGCTCATCGTCACCCCGCCCGCCTGCGCTCGCACAACCCGCCCGCTACGCTGCGCCACGCCGCTCCAAGGCAGCCTGCCGGGTGGGCTGCCTACCTGCCGGCGCCAGGTCCGCAAATCTAAATTTCGCTTTAGCGGGCTTAATTTTTGTTTCCGACCCCAAGTGTCCCATATCAAATTACTCGTATATGCCCCTTCCTTACGCTTTCGAAATATTAAGCATTCGAAAAAACTCACTCTGTATGAAGACATTGCCAGGCACCTGCAAGGCCGATGTCTGCAGGTCATAAATGAGACCGTTGTGGTTGGCGCTCTTGGTACTTGGGGCCCGGCCTGGCGCCGAAATGCTCTCAAAACGAAATGTGTTTCAGAGGTAATAAATTGGCCAAGGGACATGTACGTAGAGCATGTGAGCTGAAAACGGCAGTGCACTGTAGAGGTCAGTATTGACCATCTCGTTAACCTCCAATAATAAACAATAATGGAGGAAAACGTTTGCCCTAATTTGCTCTAAACAGGGTAATGTTAATAATTTATGTATTCTACTACTGCTTTTTCTTTATTAAAACCGGTAACTTTATTATATTGTGAGCAGATCGCAAGGCTAATAAAAGGCTCGTCCTAACAAAGGAGCCTTGCGTGATGCATTTATATTTATTACAACAACACTTTTATGCCCTTTAATGCACTTTCTAAACGTACGCATTTTATTTATTTTAAACTCTAATTTTAAAATGAACTTACTTACGCTTCATGGAAAACATTGACATAATCTGCATTATTATAAACCACTTCTTGTACCTGTTTTTATGGTTAATAAAAAGCTTTTGAATACTGAACCATCGTGTGTGCTTGCGTGCGTCGGCGCACTCGTCGAGTCGCACCAGACCATCAGTAACATCAACTTTGCGAGATCCAAAAAGCAGGAGGTGCATGGGAGCCACCATGGTCACCTGCTTACGTGCAACAGCTGTTGCTTTCTGCTTACTCGGATGCGTGTCAGACGGGGCGTCTGAGGACAGCCGGCCAACTGGAGCTCGGGGCGCCTAGGGGGTAGGCCGCCTATCAGGCGCTAGATGACATGCGTCACACGCGGCGGACGCGGGGCAGCGGCAAATGGATCGCTGCCGCCCCGCGGCCGACTGGGTGCAGCCGCGCCTAGAGCTAGGCAACCTAACGGGCGGGAATTTGGCGGACGCGAACCGCGGGGCCGCGCCTAGAGGCAGGCAGCCAGTCGGCATGGACTTCGTGCGTGCCGCGCTACTCCGCGCGGGCACACGGTGGCGCCTGGAGGCAGGCAACAGTTCGCACGTAAATTGTTTATGTTTTGCACAGTGTGTAAGAAATTTTTTTGCGTCTTAATGCTAGAACGACAGTGTGCCTAGATGAGAACTGTGTACATTTTTATGCTGTCTTTAGCGTACAAATATTTCATTCTTTAAAGTTTATTGTTCCTATATAAGATTTTTCCATTGTTACAAATATCCCAGTCAACGCTTTTGTAAAATTGTGTAAATAGTGTTTAAATCTATAATTTCTCATTTTGTTTTGGTAAACGATTGATAAAATCAATCTTTTTTGGAAATTTTTGAGTGGCATTATAAACTATGATTATTTAAAAAAACTCTTAAGTATCATTCTACGGAGGAACAGCGTTATCTTTATTGTTTTAAAATGAAGGGTCTTCATTTTGCAGAGTTTTAAATAATTTTCAGCGTCAATGTTAAAACGGGAGTGTGCCTTAAACAGCACTTTGTTACATTTAATATTGTTCTACACATCTGATTTTTTATTGTGTTAAGAAAGTTATTTAATAAGTTTTTTATGAGAACAAATATTGTACTTAACGCGTTCGTGAATATTGTAGATTGTGTTAAAAATCATAAATGTTTCGTCCAAAATCGTTAATGATAGCGAAAGGTACTTTGAATGGGAGGGGAAGGGGGGGAGGCCACTTGCCGTGCGCTTATTGTACAATTATATCATAAACGCACAGTAGGTGTTCTCCCATGTCCGAACTGCTTCTGCAACACATCTACAACTCCAGTGCCTAACAGCACATACTGGGTATCGAAACTACAAAACCCTGACGTTCACCATTTTCGTCTAAAGAAAACTTGTTTGAATGTGCAATTATGTATGTATTCATGTAAAATATGTGAAGAGTGTGAAGAGAGTAAATAATATGTTCCACATGGACAGATCTTATTGTAAAATTAAGCCTCTTCTCGGCCTGCTTTTTTATCAGAATCAGTACGAAATAAAATATATCACCGTTATTTTAGGTGAATGCGCCTCAACAGCTCCAATTAAAGATTTTTTAAAAGAGGAAAAAGTAAAGTATGTTCTCGTGTATTTAAAATAGAGAGATAAGGTTATTAACGGTCACGTTTTCATAGCAGGTAAGAGGTTCAAAGACCTTACAGGCGGCCAGCAGCGGCAGCGGGGCTTTCATACGCAGCCGGTATGGGCATGACCTTAGAGGCGGCAGACGCGGAGACCTGGAGGTTTGCTGGCGGAGGCGGCACAGACCTTGGAGGCAGGCGGGAGCTGCAGCGAGCCGTCCTGGGGGTGGACGGTTAGGGCTTTACTTACCTTATGGGCGGCCGTCAGCTGCAGCGCGTATGCCCGGGCGTCTGCAGGCAACTGCAGCACAGCCTAGGGATTGGCTAGCGAAGGCGGCACGGACCTTGGAGGACGCCAGCTGCAAAACCGCGGCGCCACGGGGGCGGCCGGTGAAGATTGCAATGACCTTAGAGGCGGCTGAGAGCTGGAGATGCAGCGCGTAAGCCCAGGCGTCTACTGGCATCTGCCACATGCAGAGCCATTGAGGTTGGCTGTCTAGGAGGGCACGGACCATGGAGGCGGCCAGCGAAAGCAGCGCAGCACCACGGTAGCGGCCGGTGAAGAGTGCAATGACCCTAAAGGCGGACGGGAGCTGGAACTATAGGGGTCGGCTCGGGCGTCTACTCGCATCTCCTGCGCGCGGAGGCCAAAAGGTTGGCTGGCGAAAGCGGCACTAACCTTGGAGGAGGCCAACAGTCGCAGCGTGGTGTCGAAAGGACAGCAGGTGAGGAGTGCAATGACCTTGGAGGCAACCGGGAGCTGCAGCTGCTGGGCGTTGGCCTGGGCGCCTACTGGCATCTGCCGCAGGCGGAGACCTAAGGTTTGGCTGTCAAAATCGGCACGGATCTTAGAGGTGCACACGCTTTGCTTCCTGGGAGCTCCGCCCCCAGTCTCCCGTACAGGGGTTCGCCCTGTTGTTTCGGCTGCATTTTATGAATTTTAAAAATCTGTTTCGAGACCATGAATTTATTTTGAAAACTAAACATGGCAAAGAGGGGCCCAGCGAGCGGCTAAGCCCGCAACACATGTCGCTGCATAACACGCTTCGCTCACCACGAATCACCAGTCCGTCACTCCGTACACTTCCCCTTCCTTGGCCAACCGGTGCCTGTCACCTGACAAAAAGGACCTTAGTCAGTCAGTACAAAGCCCGAAAAACATCGCTATATTCAAACGGACAAAACTTTATTCGTATTCTGCCGACTGTTCATAATACCACTTTCCCAGTCAAACCCTGCGCTTATCCGGCTAAATCCTAAACCAGAAAACCTAACCCAGCCCCAAAAAACTTAACCTAACCCAGACCCAAATAATCTAACCTAACCCAGACTAAAATAAAATAACCAATACTAAAATAGCCTAACCCCAACTTTTGCGATGCCCTGTGCAGTACTAGAAACCACATCTCTCCATCTCAATTTGTTCTCGAGTTACTGCCGTTGTTCCAGTTTGAGGCAATGCATAGAATAAAGTAGGCTACTGATACCTGCGGCAGCACCCATGGGCTTAGTTTCTTCAGTTCTCCTTTACCTTCCTGCGATGCTCTGCCGAATGCCGCGAACCGCATCTCTCTGGTTCAATTTGTTCTCAAGTTACGGTCGTCATTCCACTTTGAGGCCATGCATCGTATAACATGAGCTACTGACACCTGCAGCAGCACCCAGAAGCTTAGTTTTGTCAGTTTTCCTTTACCGCCCTCCGCTGCCATGCCGTATGTCGCAAACCGCATCTCTCCATCTCAACTTCTTCTCGAGTCACTGCCGTCGTTCCAGTTTCAGGCCACGCATTACATGATGCTGGCCACTGACACCTGCAGCAGCACCCAGGGGGTTAGTTTGGTCGGTTTCTTGTTACCAGCTTGCGATGCCCTGCCAAATGTCACAAACCGCATCTCTCTTGGTCCATTTGTTCTCAAGCTAACGTCGTCGTTCCAGTTTGAGGGGCCATGCATGACATGATGTAGGCCACTGACACCCGCAGCAGCACCCAAGGGTTAATTTTCGAGGACGGAGTGCAGGGTCTCGAGACCGGTAGGCGTAGTGCCTATGATTAACATTGCCGGCCCCGGCAAAGTGCAATGCCGAAAACCGGATGTCGCTTGGCCTCTCCGTTCAAGTAATGAAAGTTGGCACTCGAGGACGGGGTGCGGGGTCTCCAGACCGGTAGGCGTAGTGCCCATGCCTTACATTGCCGGCCTCCGCAAAGGGCAACGCCGGAAACCGAATGTCGCTAGGCCTCGCCGTTCAAAAGATGAAAGTTGGCGCTCGAGGACAGGGTGTAAGGTCTCGAGACAGGTAGTCGTCGCGACCATATTTAACATTGCCGGCCCCCGCAAAGCGTAATGTCGAAAACCGCATGTCACTAGGCCTCTCTGTTCAAAAGATGGATGTTCGCGCTCGAGGACGGGGTCACGCCGTGCCTCGAGACCGGTGTCGCTAATACTTGTTGGCCACCCGCACCCTTATCCGTGGCGAATGCCGCAAAACGAACATCTCTAAGTCGATTGGTTCCTGAGATATTGCGCCTTCATGCAATTCAGCTCTCGAGGACGGGATGCGGGGTCTCGAGACCGGTATGTGTAGTAGCCATATTTTACATAGCCGGCCCCTCCAAGTTGCAATGCCGAAAACCGTATGTCGCTAGGACTATTGGTTCGCAAAATGGAAGTTGGTGCTCGAGGGCGGTGTTTAGGGTCTCGAGACCGGTGTTATTGGCACTTGGGGGCAGCCCCCTTCCATAACCATGGTTCGAGCCGCAAACCGCATATCAGTATGCTACCTGGTTCCCGAGATACTTCGCCGTGTAGCAGATGAGCTCTCGAGAGCGGGATGCGTGGTATCGAGACCGGTATGCCTGGCACTTGGTGGCAACCGGCACTCTCGACCTTGGCCAACGCCGCAAACCGCATGTCTCTAGGTCACTTAGTTGCCAAGACAACCCGTGTTTAAGCAGTTGAGCTCTCGATGATGGTGTTCGTGGTCTCGAGACAGGTGTCATTGGCACTTGGTCTTCACCCGCACTCTTGGCCCTGGCAAATGCCGCAGACCGCAAACCTCTGGTTGGCTTGGTACCCGAGGTATTCTCCTTCTTAGCAGTTGTGCTCTCGAGGACGGTGTTTGGTATCTCGAGAGCGGTGTCATTGGCACCTGCTCAAACCCGGCACTCTTGACCTCGGCCAATGCCGCAAACCGCAAGTCTCTAGATGGCTTGGTTGCCGAGATATTCGGCCACTCGGGTCGCCAGGCGTCGCCGTTTAGCAATGTAGCTCTTGAGGACAGGGTTGCGGGTCTCGAGACCGGTGTCATTCGCACTTGAAGATGAGCCCCAGTCCTTGCCCTTGCCAGCGCCGTAAACCGCAAGTCTCCAGTTGGCTCGGTTGTCGAGATATTTGTGTTTTTTTTTTGAAATTCTGTCCTTGAACCGCCTGAACTTATGGCAGTTTTTTAAATTGTAAAACAAAAAAGACCTTTTTTGGGAACGAAGACGCATTTTGTCGGGGTAGAAAATTTTTCTGCCCTCCCAATTATTTTTGTGACGATCCCAAAGAATTTTACCGCATGTCGCTAGTAATATTGGTTGTCGAGATATCACATGTCAGTCAGTCAGTCAGTCAGTGAGCAATACGGGTGTTGAGTGTTTAGATTAGCATACCGAAGTCAACCTCACATTTGGGTTACCGTACGCGGTCTGGCGTACGCCTACCTTTTAAATATCTAGAGGCCATTTGAGTCGCGAGGGACGAGATGAACTACCAATGGAAGGAGTTTCTAACTACCTCAACTAATGAGTGTGAGCACAATGTGTTCTCACTGTGAATACAATGTGTTCTTACTCTGAGTACAATGTGTTCTCACCTCGAGTACAAAGTGCACTCACTTTCACAACACCCTTGTACCGTCAAGTTCCCTGCGGACGAGCGCTATCGAGCAATCGAGCTATCGAGTTTCTTAACACAAACTTATTCACCCTGTTTACGAATTTGACTGGTCGCCGCTGCGATTGGACTTGCGAACTCCGCGTTCTTAGTATAGGGCTGTCCTAAGCTGGAGATATGCCGGGACAATTCGAGGTCAAGTAATTTTTGCAAACTCAGTCAAATAAAAAATATGCCACACCAAGCTCCTATGCCAAAAATATGAAAAAACGATTCTCGTCAATCAAAAAAGTGACACAATTTAGAAAATTGTGGCCCCTTTATGTTATCCGCGTCTCAAAAGAAGTATTTCTTACAAATTTGGACTTCCTGCGTGGACAATAAGTCAGCAAAAATAGGTCCACTAGGCCAATAAAACGAACGGTCGGCGTCAGACTATAAGTCTGGCCCTTGTGCGATCCTACCGAAACGTGGCAGGACGGGCTAAGGAATTATGCTCCATTGCTGGCACACCCTTCTAAGCCCGTTCGGACACGTTTCGATAGAAACGTCCAGGAGCTGGGCTCATGGTCTGATGCCGACTGTTCGTTCGTTCGTTCGCTTGGAAGTCTGTTCGCTGACTTTTTGTTTACACAGAAACATTAAGTAGCGAGGATAGACTCCTGTCATGGCGTATATAAAAGCACAATGACAACAATTTCCAAATTTTGTCGCGTTTCTGTTTTATGAGAATTGTTTGATTTGTTAGGTAAAGGTTGGCCGCTGCGTTTGGTACGCCTGCAAGGCTTACTCTGCCGCGTGTCGGAACGGGCTGAGGTTAGCGATTTTAGTCTTTACAAAAATATGCACCAGTGGACACATCTCTGGTGACTTGAGGCGGGGGCCAGCGTCCCCCGTGAACGCTGCCGGCAGGCCAAGGTGGACAAGTCCCTCTGCCGAAACGAGATGCTGGTGAAGCGGAGCGGAACCGGCACCGAGGTTCGACGGCGGGACGGGCCAGCTTGTTGACCACATAGTGGTTGTTCATTCACCTTCCTTCTCCTAGTATCCATGACCCAATTAGAAAAACAAGCTGGCCCGTCCCTCCGTCGAACCTCGGTCCCGGTTCCGCTCCGCTCCACCGACACCTCGGTTCGACAGGGGGACTTGGCCAGCTTGGCCTGCCGGCGGCGTTCGCAGGGGCCTCCGGCCCCCGCCTGAAGTCACTCGAGATGTGTCCGGTGGTACATACTTTTGTAACGATTAAAATCGCTAACCTCAGCCCGTCCCGGCTTGCGACGTAGTGCGCCTTGCAGGCGCACCACACGCAGCGGCCAACCCTAACCTAACAAATCTAACAATCCTCATAAAATAGAAACGGGACAAAATTTTAAAATTGTGACCACCGTACGTTTGTTTACGCCACAAAAGAAGTCTACCCTCCAAATTTCAACGTCCTCCGTCAACGATAAGTCTGCGCACACACGTCTGTCCGAACGAACAGTCGGCATCAGACTTTAAGTCCGTTTCTAGAGAAGCGTGTCGGGACGGGCTAAAAAGCAAGAAACCTACCTACACTTTTGGATCTTTGTTAAAGACGTCTCTCGGAACAAATTTGGTGGCCTTTAAAAAGGCCGTTTTGTCTTGAGCAAGGAATGTTAAGCCATTTAACAAGTGCCCAAATTTAGTCTGTACTTAGATGGCTTCTTCGCTTAGCTTTAAGATATATATTTTAATTTGCTGATCATACACGCTTGTTATGCATTTTCATGGCACTCACTGCAAATAAGCGGCATGCTTCAGTTTCACAGAAAAAAAAAGACTGTTTATCATGTCCGACAGCCTTGCCTATGACGCAACGTTTATTGCATCTGTTGCAGCGGCTTATAATATTCGAACACATAGCAGGACCACCACATTTTAGAAGAAGCTGACGTTCATCTCGGTCACAGCGTATTTGGCAGTCCAGTCTTGCAGCCTTTCCTGTTGCAAGTGCATAACATTTCTTTGATGCACAAAACGGAAATTTTTGCGAACCTTCTAAAGCTAAGACCTCGCCCAGGACCTTAGAGTTTCTGTCACATCGACGGCAAGTCATTATGAATAAAAAAACTTTCTGAATTAAAACGACAACGGAAGTTGGGGATGGCTGTTACTTCCACTCCTGCAAGATATATCGGGCATAGCCGAACGGCAACGCAGACGGTTTTAAGGCATCTCTCACTCTGTTTCGTCCTCGTTTTAAAGAAAAATGACCTGAATGAAAGCTATGGACGATTACCTGTGTTGCCCTTACGGTTGAAAGACCGGTTGCTGTTAAAATCACAGCAAACTTTAATAAAATAAATTAAATTTCTATTAAAATAGACTTTTATGTTGCTGTTGAGGTAGGCCTACCATGCACGGCTCTGATCTTGCCGTAAGAGGACACGAAAATTGTTGTTACAGACCAAAAATGCCTTCAATCTGAAATTTAAGTACGCATGTCTTCGTCGTTAGTCTGGTTGGGAGACCACTTTCAGATTAATTCAAAAGTACTTCATCGCGGTATACGGGCGCCGCCAACTGGAGGACCCCCAAATCCGAACACTTTACCTTTTCAAATATGAGCGCGATCGTCATCAGCCAGCAAAGAAAGGCGGCACTCAAGTATTACACGTCCTGGCCTGGGAGGGTCAAGGGCTTCATCGTGGAGAGCAGAATGTACAGCGGATGGAGGTGTCGCGGTAGATGAGAGGTGCTACGCAAGCGACAAGGCAAGATGCGTAATATATAGGTCAAGCGAGCAGGGTGGCGGAAACAGGAAGTCAGCGCTCTCGCAACGCCACGGGAACCTGGAGAGCAATAGCAGTCAGAATCCAGTCGAACATCGCACGGTATGCGTAGTAGGGAGCGCACTGACCGTGCTCAATCGATTGACTTATATTCATGACCATTGTGCACACGACCAGAAGTTATGTATTTACGAACGCGTCACGCAGGATTTGAAAAAGGCTAAAATTAGAAACGATCAGTCTTAAAATGCCACAGTTGTACAGGGCATCGTCCTGCAGGTCTACCACCGGATGTAGAGCAGCATTTAACAAAGCCCCCCCCCCTCCACAGAAAATCGGGCTGTGGCGGCGGTGGTGGACACCAGCTCGTTGGAGTCCTCCCGTCAGTCGTCGCCAGCAGAAGGCCGAAGCCAGGGCTGTTCGCGCCACGAGTGGCAGGAGATGATTGCGCAGAGGCCAAATGCACCGGCCTGAGGGTCCACGTAGCAAAGGCATACCCCAGCTCCGACAGCCAGCCTGGGCCGTTTAAGAAGTGCGAACAGGAAGCCGCCACGGAGAGTCATTGTTGGGAGGCGGCAACGGTCTGTCAGCGCTAGCGCAGGGGTCTCATTGTTGGTCCGGTAGAAGCTGTGCGCAGGGCGCATGGCTGCTGCACGTCGCCACGCGCGGACATCAGGGCCACGGTGTGGACGGCGATGGTCGTTTTTTCCGGGGTAAGGAGGTCGTCAGAGACGGGGGCCACGACCAGGGACAGGGGCGGCAGGGACATGGGCAGCGCACCGACAGCCTCTCGTGGTGGCAGGATGCCGGTGACGGAAATGGCCACGCACAGGTGCAGCCTTGGTACGGTACGGGATAGTTGTCCAGGACACACTGCATCCAGTGGACAGGTTCACAGATACGGGCCCTGCTCACTACAAGTGGTTAGACGCTTTCACCAACCACTAGTGCCGCACGTTTGTTTGTCATGGCAGAGGGATGTCCAATCGAACCGCAACATGGCAGGGATCTGACATGGAAACAAAAGAGCGCGAATTTCACGGACGGCGTGGGTTAAGGGGCAAGTCAAGTACCGTCCTTCCGATCTACCGGGTACCGGCATCGTCCAGATTGCTGACATGCTGGACGTTGGCGACGAATTCTTTTACTCCACAACGTGGTCTACTAAGCGCCTAGATTCTCTAATACAGAGTTAGAGCGGTGATTTGACTAAGGAATGATACATGAATGACGATGTCTTAATCTGAGCTTTTTAAAAGTCTTTCTCCTCGTGAAATCGCACTGAACTGTTGGTGTACACAACATGACGATAAGGCAGTGTAACGTGCACTCAGCAACGTCTGGCTGTACCATTGAAGCCGAGGCCGATTTAGTGGCAGCGACAAACGTGAGGCCTAACATGGACCAGCACGCCCAGGTGAGATGTGATTGTACTCACAATATAAACATATGGTACCCGCAGTGAGAGCACGATATACTCACATAGAGTACACTATTTACTCAAAATGAGCTTGTAAAAGTACTGAAAGTGAGGTCACACGCAAGTCAAGCTAACAGGCCAGTGGCTCATGATAAACGTCTGACAACTCGTCAACGGTCCTCATCGATTACCTTGTAAATTTCCTAAAAATGAGAAAAAGGTGTGAAAAAAAGCAGGGTTAAAGTAATGTAAGCAGGAAATCGCTCCGCAGGATCCTACCTGTCACGTGCATCTGTCTCCGCGTGGCAGGGCCTGAGAGCGAAAGTAGGCGAGTAGAGCTTAAGTTTGACTAACGGACGGGATTCGAGTCATGCATGTGAAATGCAAGTGTGATCGCGACCCGCTGCTGCTATAGCAGGCTCTGCTGATCGTGACGAAGTGCTCAGTTTTTACTGCAGACTGTGCAACCCTAGCACAGCTGCCCAGTATGGTAAAAGACGAGAAGACAAACAGTCACATCGATCACACAGGGGGCTCCGTACCCCCCTCCTCCGAGCCTGCCCGTTTCCGATACAATCTTTTCTTCCTTGGAATTGTGGAGGTAAATACTTTGTACTCAGTGTGAGGTCACATTGTACTCACTGTGAGCTCAATTCGTGCTCGTGGTGAGGTCTGTTTCTTTTTGTAATGCAGTACAGTTGCCTGAGCACAGCTGCCCAGTCAGGTTAAAAGCATTAAGATAAACACACGCATCTCTTACTAGGGGGGGGGGGGGGGGGGCTTCGCCCCCGGGGTCTTCTGCGAAAAAAGTACCATTTAATCATGCGTGGCATCTCAAAGGTGAAAAAAAGGACCTGTACGCAGCATAAATTTTATTCTTTAACAGCGGCTATTAGTTGGTATTAACAAGATTGAGATACTTACTTTTTGCATTCCTTCTTGCAGGGTCCGAGGGTGACGGATGTCTACAGAGGAAAAACGGCACACAATTGACGTACTTGTGGTTTATGGGCTGAGCGATAGCGAAGCCCATGGCTCTCTGGATCAAAAATGTTCTGTCTGTCTGTTCGTCTCATTGTCCGCGCGACGTCGCGAGAACGGTTACACCAAGAAAGCTCTAATTTTGAACACATCTTTCGTGCATCATGCCAGTGTCAACCTACCCTCAAAGTCACCGCACCTCAAGCAGTTTCTAAGCTATTTTTTTCAAAGTGGTCTGAAATTGAAAATCCGCCAGAAGGGTGAAGTTAGTATGCGCCATGCGCCTGTCAGAATGGGGCAGATCGGTGACACGAGTGGGCTAAGATCGTTAAGGTTAGTGGGGGCCAGGGTAGGGTAGGCTCGGGCGGGTAAGGGTAATTTAGGACTGATTGAGTGGCATTAGGGTGGTGCAAGGCACGTTCGGAAGCTAAAACATGAGTGCGGCTGCGACCAGTGCGACCTACCGTCTGGCCCCGCAGGGTTCTTCTTAACAGGTGACAGCCGCCGGCAGGCTAAGGGGCAGCCGTGCGCCAGGCGTAGAGTGGTGGAAAAGTGATAAGCTGTGAACGAATCCTGTACGCCACGACGCGGTCCGGCGTACACCTACCGTGTTGCAGACTAGCTTTCCAACCACATACTTTCACGATTACAGACTCGAAACTGCGAATTTCGGAGGGTACGGGTATGCCGGAGGCCCGACAGAGGTCCAGAATCAACTGCCGCTCCTGGTGCCCGGCTGCCAGAGGCTCCGTGCTCGACCGTCAACCCGAGCGCCCCTGAGCTGCGTCTTCTGGCACAGCTTTCGGACCGCACGTTCACGTTCACACGGCACATTCCATGAAAATAAGCAGATGCAATAGAACACAACACAAAGTGTAGAGGAGCCGTAGTAAGCCGTCTGCGTTGCCGTTCACCCGATGCTATGAGGTCAGTTGCCAGGAGACCCACGCGCCATCCTTCCAGTAAACCGTCGTGTTTTCGTGCTTGTTTAACAGATATCTATTCTTGCAAAAGATCAATGGATAAATCAAGATCAAAATGTGTTCCAACGCATTACGAAGAGCGGTTGCTCCTGCTGCTTTCAACTATAGATGACAGATTATCTAGGTATGTTAACATCTCAAAGTTCTTGTATCACCTTCCTCTAAACTATCGACTTACCTTTAATTTTTCCTTTTTTAAGTTGGCACAGTTTCCAAAACGTTAGTCTTTTGGAAAGCCTCATTCGCCGATTGGAATTCACTGTGGACTTATATCCCGTTGCTTTGCACCTGTGCAAAAATACAACGAAAGCGCGTCTTCGTCGTGTCCAAGTCAGCATCTAAAGCAGCATTTTTTTTAAATTTATGGTTTTCTTATTTGTGACTTCACGTACTCTCTTTACAGAACCGCATTTTGCGTTTCGAGTTAGCGCAGAGCAAGCTGCGTGGACGGGCTCCAAACATTAAAGATCTTTGGTCAGTGTAAGACAACACAGGTAACACTCTGAATTAAACGGTCCTTTTCAGGACCAACAAATCTTTCGAAAGAGGAGCTTTCTACAAAGACCTTATTTAAAGAAAAAATCTTAAGTGTTGTGGGTAAAGTTCCACTATTTAATTGAATTTTTGAAATTACCGTGAATTTTGGCTTAACGAAAGCGAAGCGCTAACCCGTATATTCCGAAACTGCTTCATTAAACTGTCCTCGTCCCGAAACGTTTCGGTAAATACGGACAAGAGTCGGGCCCATTCTCTGATGCCGGCTGTTCGTTTGGGCAGGCGGACGTAAGAAAGCTGACAAATCGTTCACGGCAGCTCAAATTTAAAGGAATTACTTCTTTTGCGACGTAGTTAAACTCACGGCCTGAACAATTTCTATATCTAGTTCCGTTTCAGTGTTAAAGGAATTGTATTATTTGTTAGGTTTGTTTGGCCGCAGCGTGTTGTGCGTCTAAAAGACGCACTCTGTCGCGTATCGGAACGAGCTAAACATAGTGGTTTTAATCGGAACTAAATTAGGTAACCTGTTACACATTTTCAGTGACTTGTGGCTGGCACCGAGGGCCTCCGTGAACGCCACCGGAATGCTCAGCTGGGCAATTCCCCTTGCAGCGCAGTTCGGCGAAGTGACAGCGTAGCTTGTAATCATTTCCTTTTGGTATTCTGCCAACACGATTGACACGCAGCAAGTATGGTAACTGTTTGGACATCGAGCGCATATTAGCCTTACTACGAGCACGAAGTAATCTCACAGTGAGTACAATGTAACCTCACACTGAGTACAATTTAACCTCACACCGAGTACAAAGTGCCCGCAGACTCTATTCTGAAAAAGACTAGATTTTGTCGACTGCACAGTGTTGAATGGTGAAAAATATTAGTGTGCAGAGCTAATATCTCAACATTCAAACGGCGCACAAAACTTGTGCACCTCCAGGAACGATTTCCTCGTATAATTTGTATGCAGTATGGGGTCTGTTTAGTTTTTTGTGGGTGTAGTACAATTAACTTAGCACAGCTGCCCAGTCTGGTACATGGCATTCAGGTAAACACTCGCATCTCTTACCAGAGCCCCCCCCCCCTTCCTAGGCCCACCGCCACGAAAGCATCATATAAGCTAACGTAATGGGAACTTTTCTATTTCCAAAGAATTATGATTAAGCAAATTTTTATTTTATGCCTCTAGTATCTCGATTCTCATTTTCGTTCTAAAATAATGCGCAACGTGAGCATGTGTCGCCACAAAATGCCCTTCGGTGGGTTTGAATACGGTGTGATACATTCGTTGGTCTTAAGCTAAGTTTTCCATTAATTAGTGTTCTCGAAGAATCGCACCGACAAAACTAAAAATAAATGCAACGCGATAATGATAAATAAGTGTGACGTGCGTTGAGCAACATTTGTAGATACCATGAAGGACGAATCCGATCTAGTGGCAGCGACAACTAAAATGCGTCATAGTGACCAGCAGGATAAGGAGAGACCACATTGCACTCATAGTAAAATCATGTTGCACTCAAAGTGACAACGCGTTATACTGACAAAGAAATCGCAACGCACTCACACTTAGGAAAGCCACTGATATATAGTGTAAAGGATTTGCCCTTGGGTTAGCAGTGCCTAAAACCGGTGCCTTTCGGCGGGCCTGTGTTGGTGGTACCGCGCGCTGGTTGCCCTTGACAACCGCTACTAAGCCTGTATATGTCCTGGAATAGAGCCTGGTTCCTTCCCTGAGATTCGCTCCGTTCTGTGCCTATTTCCTTGCCGGCCAAATCTTTACAATAGTAAGTCAGCAAGCAGGCCTTTTGGCCTAAAAAAAAAAAGCTACTGAAAGTGAGGATACACGCAAGTCAAGCTAACAGGCCAGTGGCTCATGATAAACGTCTGACAACTCGTCAACGGTCCTCATCGATTACTTTGTAAATTTCCTAAAAATGAGAAAAAGGTGTGAAAACCCGCAAGGTTAAAGTAATTTAAGGAGGAAATCGCTCCGCAGGATCCTACCTGTCACGTGCATCTGTCTCCGCGTGGCAGGGCCTGAGAGCGAAAGTAGGCGAGTAGAGCTTAAGTTTGACTAACGGACGGGATTCGAGTCATGCATGTGAAATGCAAGTGTGATCGCGACCCGCTGCTGCTATAGCAGGCTCTGCTGATCGTGACGAAGTGCTCAGTTTTTACTGCAGACTGTGCAACCCTAGCACAGCTGCCCAGTATGGTAAAAGACGAGAAGACAAACAGTCACATCGATCACACAGGGGGCTCCGCACCCCCCTCCTCCGAGCCTGCCCGTTTCCGATACAATCTTTTCTTCCTTGGAATTGTGGAGGTAAACACTTTGTACTCAGTGTGAGGTCACATTGTACTCACTGTGAGCTCAATTCGTGCTCGTGGTGAGGTCTGTTTCTTTTTGTAATGCAGTACAGTTGCCTGAGCACAGCTGCCCAGTCAGGTTAAAAGCATTAAGATAAACACACGCATCTCTTACTAGGGGGGGGGGGGGCTTCGCCCCCGGGGCCTTCTGCGAAAAAAGTACCATTTAATCATGCGTGGCATCTCAAAGGTGAAAAAAAGGACCTGTACGCAGCATAAATTTTATTCTTTAACAGCGGCTATTAGTTGGTATTAACAAGATTGAGATACGTACTTTTTGCATTCCTTCTTGCAGGGTTCGAGGGTGACGGATGTCTACAGAGGAAAAACGGCACACAATTGACGTACTTGTGGTTTATGGGCTGAGCGATAGCGAAGCCCATGGCTCTCTGGATCAAAAATGTTCTGTCTGTCTGTTCGTCTCATTGTCCGCGCGAAGTCGCGAGAACGGTTACACCAAGAAAGCTCTAATTTTGAACACATCTTTCGTGCATCATGCCAGTGTCAACCTACCCTCAAAGTCACCGCACCTCAAGCAGTTTCTAAGCTATTTTTTTCAAAGTGGTCTGAAATTGAAAATCCGCCAGAAGGGTGAAGTTAGTATGCGCCATGCGCCTGTCAGAATGGGGCAGATCGGTGACACGAGTGGGCTAAGATCGTTTAGGTTAGTGGGGGCCAGGGTAGGGTAGGCTCGGGCGGGTAAGGGTAGTTTAGGACGAAGATAGTGGACTCCGGCAAAAGTCGGCCGCTAATTTTGGTCGCCAGTAGGCATACGCCAGACCGCGTCGTAGCGGAACAGGCTTCGCTCACTGCGATTCACGGTTCCGCCAAACCACGCTTGGCGAACGCCAACCTTGGCTTGCCGGCAGCTGTCACCTGAGGAGTAGAACGCAGCCGGGCCCTGCGGGCTTCACGCCTCCCGCACGGTCGCAACCGCGCTCATGTTTTCACTTCAGAACGTATCTTGCATCACCCTTTTGTTATCGATGCCACTCAAACAGTCCTAACCTATCCTTGCCTGCCCGAGCCTAACCTACTCAGGCCCCCATTAACCTAACCGAGCGTAACCCACTCGTCACTGATCCGCCCTTGCCTGAGAGGCGCATGCCGCATATTGACCTCACAGAACCACTAGATTTTTAGATTTTAGACAACTTGCGAAAATTATTTTAGAAACCGCTGGAGCTGCGGTGCTCTTGAGGGCAGGTTGACTCGGGTATAATGCAAGAAAGATGTGGTCCAAACTTGAGCTTTAGAACCGTTCTCGAGATATCGCACGGACAGACAGACAGACTAACAGACAGACATAACATTTTTGACCAGGTCGGTCCTGGGCTTCGCTATCACTCACATAAAAATCTAATATGCCTGCATAGAACGGAACCAGAATGAAGTAAGTTACATCAGAGTAAAAATTTCAGAAACTCTCGTACTTTTTCCCAATCTTATTGATTTGTGAACGCAGGAGCTTACTGACACCTCTGACCCTTGCAGTAAAACTGCTGAAGTCTCCGGAACTGTACCGGAAACCGTCATCGACCGCCACCTCAATTAAAGAACGATGACAATTTATTCTAAACCCTCTCCGGTTAACCATTCATAAGAAATCCTGTGAACAGAGGAAAGTTTAGAAGAAATGCAAAACATCTACAAGATATGTGTGGTAAGGGCTTAGATGGTGCCCCATAATGAATTTGAGTACAAAATGAAATGCCTAACAACTACTTTCAGTAATTCCCGAACATAAGGTTGAGCATCCAGACGTAGCTGCAGGTGAGGACAACATAGAGGCAACATTGTAACCTTTACTTCCACGACGAAAAAAGTGAAAGTGAGTACACTTTGTTCTCATGAGTACAATACGCACTCCCGAAGATTGCAAGTTCAAAACAGATTGTCAATATCTCTGATAACATAAGACTATAATCATCAAGTATTACTTTTTTTCGTTTCAAATTCGATT
>CM049597.1:84838-192269 GCA_026979955.1 Megalurothrips usitatus
GCTGGGGGGCTGGGGCCCTTTCCAGAGGATATGCAGAGTTAACACTTTATATCGTGGAGTACGGTTCAAATCCAAGTCTTACGGTCGAATTTTATATGACTGGGCGTGGAATTTTGTGTGAAATGCATCTACAATCATCGTTTTTAATTTATAACACGCAAAAATGAATTCGCAGATGAGAATTTAAAGGTCTCCAGTGCCCTCATTAAAGCGTGAGGAGTGTCTTTTGTCGACACAGACGGGCCCGGCCGGAGCAGGCAGGAGCCTCCTCCCCCACCTCCTCCCAAGCGCACTGCCACCGCAGCAACACCAGCGTTCTTCCCAGACTGATCAGACACTAGGTAGCTGCCCTTGCCCCAGCACAATAATTTGATCAAAGCGCGAAGTCTTAAAGAAATAAAATAAAACATGGCAGCTACCGGACCAACTGAGTGAAATTTGACCACTGTTTGGTAAGGAGTAGGCACTCGTGCAGTGCAGGGTGTTTTGCGATAACGTTCAATTTTTGGACGCACATGACATGGCATTAATCCGGTATCGTACTTTCGCCGGTATACCGGTTCCATACCGGTACACCGGGCATACCGGTTTTTCCGGTACACCGGTGACCGGTATACCGGTTACACCGGTATCACCGGTATACCGGTATTTTAAAAAAAATCAATACCGTCCATCCGGTATCAAAAAAAAATACCGGTTGTATACCGCCCAGCCCTACTTTGAAGCATCTTAATGTTATTCATGTTGCTAAGCACCTGAATTTATGTTCAGACGCTTCCATGCATCTGAAAAATTATTGGACGCATTTTTTTCCTCAGGCGGATATGCATTTCTGAACCTGTTTTCAGACGCATGGAAGTGCCTAAGCATCACAATTACATTAAGTGTTTGTGGGCGGCCGACAAATATTGAGATAAACGAGTGCGTGTGGTGTTGAGACACATGACGTGCGTGAGGCACCTCGTCCAGTAGGGTGCTCCGGTGCTCCTGAGACCGGAAGAGCTCCGCCCTCAGGAGTCAGGCTGCAGGCCCCGCGTCCGCACACGGATAAGTCACGGCGGGAAGCGAGACGCAAGGTGAGGCGTGGCAGCGACACAGCGGAATGTGTTTGCTGCCTAACCGATCCCTTTTGTGTGTGCGCATCGCGTTCAGAGTTAATTTTGGCATCGGCGCCGCATCACTGAGGCTTTGGCTGCCTTCTGTGACACGGCTGAAGTTGGAGTGATATTATCCACTAATTCGGCGGGGCTCCGAGATGCTCTCTCCTCTGTGGGTCGTGGCGTGTCTGGGCACTCTCACGGCTCTGCCAGCCCGCCGTCTGCAGCGTGTCCCGCAGGCCGCAGGCCTAGGTAGGTGTGCGAGGCCGCGGCCCCGAGGGCCCCCGGCCAGAGGGCTCGACAGGGTACCCGGGAGGTGCCCCGCCCAATAGGGTGCTCCGCTGGGACCGGAAGTGCCTATGGATATGCGGAGGGGAGGCGGGTAAGCCCCACCACGCCCCTCGCCGTTTCTGTCGCCTTACTCCGCAATTCGGGTGCAGTGGCGCCCATCACCCTATCGCCACAACGTACGCTGCCGTGTGCTTGTCAGGCTGCACAGTCCCACGGAACCTCGCCTCGGCAGCGGCGTTGTTCACTCGCTAAGTGCGGCGTGTTGAAGCGTGGTTGTATACCGATTCAAGTGGCTGGCCTCAGCCGTCCACTAACTGGCAGTGGGCACCAGGCCCGACTGCGGGCGTCTCAGCAGAGGCGGGCCGCAGCGCCGTGCTGCCCACGTCTGTACGTGACTCGGTGAGGCGGCAGGCAGACTTTATAACTGAAACACTCGACGGAATGGCGGCGAAGCTCCTACCCTACCGGCTCAGAAATGTTCTGTCCATCTGACGGTCCGCGAGACTTCTCGAGAACGGTCAGTCGCGGAAGTCGGACATAGTGACCGCATCCGGAGTCAGTCGCACCCACCGGGGCACCGGGTTTCACGCGGGCACTACGATACCTTACCCACGAGACCTACAAGTGGTCCAACCTTTAAAAGACTACGGCTGGCCAAGGCAGTTTCCGCCAGGCGGGGAGGGCCGGGGTTTGACTACAGTGAGCTACGTTAGGACAGCCGCACCTACCATGACATGACTTGAGGTAGAAACTGTGGCTCTTTGACTACAGACGTAACCACAGTTTGTGTACAGGTCCTTTTTTTGCGGTGGGCAGGTTAGGCTAGTATGTTGGGTAGCACCGCTTCAGCGGCATTGCAAACGTAAGCATAATCTAAGAATCATTCAGTCGTGAGCCCACGAGCGGAGCCGCGGCTCTGCCATTAGAGCTGTACTCACGGAGTGCTGTAAATGATAAGGTGGTGGCCATCGTCATTTAAAAAGTAATGAACAAACCATCATCAAAATTCGTCATTGAAGGTGTTATTTAGCTTAAGCACTAGAGTGGAGAGCCCGGTTAACCGCAGAGGGTTGGGGTGTTAACGCGCTGTTGACGTGTGACGCCCGTCTGACGTCCGGCTGTAGGCCTGTGCCATTAATAAAATTAATCGTAATTGGCCAATGTTTTCAACAATCGTAAAATGGCTCAATTCGATTTTCAGCAATTAATAATCGAAAGCTTGGTCAACAAATTGAAAATAGTCAATTAATTGACATGGATCAATTAATCGAGTTTTCTTTTGATTCCTGTATTGTGAGGGAGAGGAACCTTCGAATACTGTAGTAAGCTGAACGCATGAAACTGCAACGTCCAGAGGTTCTAACATGAATAGAATAATGCTATAAAGAAGCTGTCTTACAGAGCCCAGCACTTAATGATAAGTTGCTAGTTCGGAGACAAAAATAGTTATCATTTGTTCACAAGTCCCGAGATTGAATTGCTTTTACCACCAAACGCACTTGGTAGCGAACGTTCAATGGCACCGCTACTTGAAAACACCGCACCGGCTCACAAAAACAACCAGACCGATTTATTGGTAATCGAGTCATAAGCAAATAACTGAAAAACCTCTCGATTAATGATAATTTAATTGGACGCCTACCCTAACTCTTGAATTAATCAAATAATTTAGTATTGTTTGTCAATTATTCGATTAATCGCACAGGCTTAGCCGGGTGGCAGTGAGGCTGCCGGGGGCTCCGCGTGCCGCAGGGACACTCCCGCCGCTCCACTAACGCAAGAGTGCGGTAACACGCTTTTCCTGAGGCGGATGGGAAGAGCGTCATGGGCGACTACACTTTCAACAAAGCGTGGCGAGGCACTACACTCCTGTAAGTGTGTGATGGGTACTCTTGCTGTGGTCCCTGTGTAAACGCATGAGGCCGCAGTAGAGTGCGGCACCAACGCAGGTGGTGCCTCGCAGCGGTTTTCATAAAGGGGTGGTTGGTGGTCCGTGACGCTCTAGGAAAAGCGTGTTACCGCACTCATGCTTTTGCAGATATCTGAGTCTGCTCGAGGCCGCGCTCACATGTCGTAATTTCGGGCTTATACGTCACAGGCCTGTAACCTTACTATACTTCGTATTTTAACGTCTCACGTTCGCAAAATTACGATGCTTTTCGGGACATACTATTTCGTACAATTACGACTTCTGTTATTAGTTTCGTCGGCCCCGCAGGTTCCTGCTAGTCATGTAACAGCCGCTGGCAGGCCAAGGTAGGCGTTCGCCAGGCGTGGATTGGCGTAACAGTGTTTCGCGATGAGCGAAAGCTGGTACGCCACGACGCGGTCTGGCGCACGCCTACCTTGTTAGGGTATCATCTTTTATTGCTTTAGGATGGCAAGCCGTAAGGGTACGGCAGTTGGCGGGTCCTTTGCTGCCAGTGCTGCAGTGTCGCTCGTCACCGCTTCCGTTTCCGGACTCCCCTACCGGTTGGGCCTCGGCGTCCTTACGGGGGCCGCTAGGAGCGCTCGGTGCCGCCCCTCTCACAGAAACACACGACATGTTGCACGTGTCAGGCCGGCAGCACTGGGAGCGCCAGTAGCTCGCTGGGAGCTGCTGCTGACATTGTCTCGGGTCCAGACCTTGTTGGCTCGGCAGCAGCGGAGCCCTGACCCGACAAGCTCATTGTTTAGTCTGTAAGTCCGCGCGATACCTCAAGAACGGTTGGACGAAGCAGGCTCAAATTTGGAGCAAGCTTTTCTTGCATCATGACGGAGTCACCTCCCCTCAGGGGCACCGCAGCTCGAGCGGTTTATTAGATAATTTTCTCAAGTGGTCTAGGCTTATGAAGCTTCTGGTCAGCCAAGGTGTGCGCCAGGCGTGGAGTGGTGAAACTGTGGTTCGTTAGAGCGAAGCGTGTGGCGACGCTCCCTGGGCACGCCAACTCTGTTCTCCGGTCACCTCGCAGTGGTCGTGCACATCATAAGGCTCCAACTGACCCCCCCACTCGCATGCCGGTGGCTTCAGTAGGAGGCCTCGCCGCGGCTGCCGACAGTTGGTGGTGAGCACACCGCGGCAGGGAGCTCCCCAGACTGATCGCGGCCCGGCCCGGCGCGGCGCACTCTGAGCGCTCGCCGTGTCCGGAGTGGTCTGCTCCTGCGGTTCCGGCTCGCCTGCCGAGGAACACGCTATGGGGGTCGGTGCAGGTTTGGCCCGGGGGTTTCCGTGCGCTCGAGCCTCCTGCGCAGTAGGCACTTCCGCAGCTCGGGACCGGAAGCAGAGCACCGACTGTGCGTGTCTGTGCCACCGCCGCTCTGGAGGCTCCACGTCCGCCTCCCCGCAGGAAATGCCTGTCTGCCGAACACTCACAGGCCCCGTGCAGCACCGCCGGGGGTCAGCTGCGGGCGAAGCGCGCCGGCACACGGTGGGGCGTTCCGCAGGGAAAGTCACCGAGCTTCTGAGCACGCTTTGTCGAGTAATTTGTTTCAATGCACCGGTTTATTGCAATGCGAAGTAATCGTGCATTACTTTTACCGTTCGATTTTTGAGCATATTGATGTACAAATTTATGGCTAAGCGATAGCAAAGCCGTTAGTCACTCAGCCTCAAAACGTTTCGCCTGTCTAGTCGACTCCTCGGTCGCCTGCCGCCGTCACTTGTCAGGTGAAAGCCGCCGGCAGGCCAAGGTAGGCGTGCGCCAGGCGTGGAGTGGCGGAACAGTGATTCGCGGTGTGCGAAGCCTGTTGCGCCACGACGCGGTCTGGCGTACGCCTACCTTCTTTACTTACGCAACCATAACATAGTGCTCTAGTAGATGCCCGCAGAAACAAAATGAATTTGAATGTGGTATGCGCAGTCGAACGGCGATAATCGATTAGCCACAACTTTGATACATTTTATTTTGTCGAAAAATCAACGCCGGCAACTGGAAACGTAAACACGATTTGACTTACAGCTACTTGTCACTTACCTGGCATCGCACCATACTGCGGATGGAGCAACAGGGAATCTTGCACCACAAATCCAAACATCATGTCGCACAGAACACGAACGGCAAAATACATCGTTTCATCACCAAAACATTATCAGCCACCTAAGAACAGCTGGGCAGCCGGACGGCTGCCGGGACGTCATTGAGCTCCAGCAAGTGCCAACCGCACGCAATGAAATATCCTACCTCTAATAATAAATTGAAATATTTCAAACGCAATTAATCAAAAAAGTGGCTCGCCATTTTGTGTCGATTACTATAGAAGCAATATCTAAAAGCCGAGTTAAAACTATTGCGTGGTGTGTCTGGAAAGTCCGTGAGACACAGAAAGACAGGTAGTCACGATCAAAGTTGTCGCGGGGCCCGTTTTGAAAACGTGTGCTCGCTTCGCTCTTTAATTAGCTACAGTCTTTTTTCAAACACAAGCTCGGGGAGGGGGGGGGGGGCAACGACGCGAAGCTGGTATTTGTCATCCCGTCTATCAGGCTGCCGAGGCCTAGCGGGGAATGGATCCTTCAACGTTGTTTGCTGCAAACCGTGCCGGAAATTAGGTACTCTGTTTCAAGACTACTTGAGGTGCACAGGCACTTCAATCGTATCGGGTCGCCCCGATGCTACTCAACACTCGACGGGACATTCCTTGACAGCGTGCCACCCCAGCTTGAGGCGAAAGGATGAGTGTCACAAACAATTAACGGGGTCCATACTCACCCAGCAACAAAATTAGCTGTCCGCTTTTTCTTAGGAGCGCCTCCGTCTCTGTAAATTGAAAAGAAACCTTTGTTGCCTGATTTGCGAGACGATACAAGGCAATGCGCCAATAGTGCAATATTTGAAAGGTCGGTCTAAAAGCGACTGCATTTCATTGTCGCTCTTAGCGCAACCGTGTGAGACAACGTATAATACTCCAGAGGTAAACTGAAGCGCTTAAAATACCGATTTTCCGGCTGTGCGACAGGAGTGTCGTAGTGGCGTTGGGGAAAGACGCGACTCTCACGGCACCAGGATGATCCGGAGATGGACCGCCACCCCACAGTGGGACGGAAGCGCTAAAAACCGGAAAAAACTCTAAAAATAAAGTTTTTTTTTGCGAAAGTAACTTTTACCGCCTTTCACAACACTCTGATGTACTGAGTAGTGAAGTCCATTCCCTCCTAAACGCTCCCGTTTGTCACGGAATTATTATTTGGAAACGCGGTCCTTACGTAGCGCATGTCGTGGTGCCTCATTCTGTCGCTCAGAAAGGTGCCTCAAAACCATGTTTGAGTAGGTAAGCGACTCCAGTGCTTCTCAAGAACGATTCCACATGGTCTCCGCATGGTTTTTAGAGTCAACGATTGAGAAATTTCGTTTACAAACTACACGTGAAATGCAAAGGGTCTGCAAACGCAGCGCGCCGTGCGATTTTTCCGGTTTGTTCGAGACGATTACTCGCGTGCTCCAAGGTGCTCCATAAAAAGTCGGGCACCAGAGTGCGGATCTATGCTTATAGTTTCAGATTTTTCAAACCGATCTTGCTTATAGGTGCCTGAACGCGACATAAAGCTAGTCTAAGAGTGGCTCTGACGACGCTCGGGCCGGTTGCACGTGCCTCGGCCTGCCAGGTCGGCGTGGCATTCCCCGTGCTCCGCTCATCAATTGGTGCGGTCGCTTCTTGTTTTAGTCCAAAATACAGGACTGTGTTCTTGCTTAGTTGTTAAATTTTCGAATTTTATTTGTTGAATACATTTTTAGATCGACGCAGCTGCAGTCTTTTGAAATGCTAAGAGGCGCTACCGTACTTTCCTGGTCCTCGTTTCTTGCACTTTACTTTTGTTTTTTGATATCGAAGTGTCATATACTATTACTAAACGTAATTTACAGATTTTTTGGCTGAGCGATAGCGAAGCCCTTGACTAGCCTTGGACTAGCTCAAAATTGTTTTGTCTGTCTGACTGTCTCTCTGTCCGCGCGATTTCTCGAGAACGGTGAGACGTAGAAGGCTGAAATTTGGACCATATCTTCCTACCAGCATATCAGAGTCAACCTCACATTAAGGGCACCGTATCTTGGGTAGTTTCTTAGAAAATTTTTACAATTGTTATAAAATACCGAAAAATAAATTATTGGGAAGATGGACTGCGGGGGCGCAGCCCTCTACTATCCCCTCTCACGGCCAAACGGAGGCCCCTATCCAAATTTGCTATAGAACCGACCCTCCGTGGAATGGGACAAGGAATACAGGTTTGTGCATAGTAAACCCCTCCGCGCTACCCCGTGCTCGAGATCCAAGATGGCGTCCATTTGAAGTAAACATTTAGGAATATCTGGAGAACCGAGCCACCTAGAGAGGTGCGGTTTGCAGCGCTGGCCATCGTAGCGGTTCGGCCATCATGGCAATCTTTTGGCAATTACACCGGGCTCGAGACCACGCACCCCGTCCTCGAGAGCCACTTTCCATCTTTTGAACGGTACGGCCTTGCGTCGTGAGGTTTTCGACATAAACATGAGCGGGCCGCGGCAAGGGAAAAGAAGGGCACCCCACTCGGACGCCTTCTCCCCAGACCACGCACCCCGTCCTCGAGAGCCACATTGAAAAAAACATTGTTACTCCAGTGCCAAGTAAGCGATGCGTTGTAGAGAGATGAGTTTTGCGTTACTGCAGAGGGCATGGGAGGGGGGGGGGGGGCTGTGAACGAGTACAGCCACTGGTCTCGGGACTAGGGACCCCGTCCTCGAGGGCCACATGTAACGACCGCTGAAACTCGAGAAGCGTCATAGAAATGCGGATTGCGGCACTGCACAAAGGCATCGTATGGGTATGGCGAACGAATACAGCCTCCGGTCTCGATACCAGGGACCCCGTCCTCGATAGTCGTCGAGCAGCGGATCAGTGACTGGAGTCGGTTACGCTCGGTTAGATTAGTGGAGACCTGGGTAGGTTAGGCTCAGTTAGGTAAGGGTAGTTTAGGAAAGGTTAACAGGCGTCGATGACAAAAAGGCAATGTCAGTTACGTCCGGCTGCCACAACATGAGCGTAGCTGCGACTGGGCGGAAAAAGCGACGCCCGCAGGGTGTCCTACTGAGTCGTTGTCCCCGCAGGGTCTTACTCGTCAGAAGACATCCGCCGGCAGGCGTGGAGTGGCGGAACAGTGATTCGCGCTGAGCGAAGTCTCTTACGCCACGACGCGGTCTGGCGTACGCCTACCTTGTGCTGGCTGAGCGATAGCGAAGCCCTGGACCGACTGGGTCAAAAATGTTTTGTCTGTCTGTCTGTCCGCGCGATTTCTCGAGAACGGTTAGGCTGAAACGTGGACCGCATCTTCCCACTAGCATACCGGAGTCAACCTCACATTTGGGGTTACCGTAGCTCTAGTAGTTTCTTAGATAAATTTTACTATTGATATTTGATATTGATATTATCCCCTATGACGGCCAAACGGTGGTCCCTATCATTATTTGCTATAGAACCTACCTTCCATGGAATGGGAAAAGGAATACAGACACGTGCATGGTAGCCCCCTCCGCGCTCCCCCGTGCTCGAGATCCAAGATGGCGTCCATTTGATGCAAACTTTTGGGAATATCGGGAGATTGGAGCCACTTAGAGAGTTCCGGTTTGCGGCGCTGGCCATCGTAGTGGTAGGGTATTGCGGTCGATTGGAAATGATACCGGGCTCGAGACCACGCACCCCGTCCTCGAGAGCCACTTTCCATCTTTTAGACGGTACGGCCCTGCGACCTGCGGTTTTTTGACATTGGCCTTGGCGGGCCGAGAAGGCAAGGTTAGGGTAGGTTAGGCTAGGTTAGGATGGGCTCGAGGAGGTAGGGTTAGGGCAGGTGAGGCTAGGTAAGGATGGGCTCGAGTTGGTGAGGCTGGGGTAGGTTAGGGTAAGTTAGGTGAGGCCAGGTGTCGATAGGCTCGGTTATGGGGTTTAGTGCGCCGCGTTAAGATTGGCTGACAAAACTGTAGAGAAGGCCTGATTTGTTGAGCATTAAATAGGCGTTTCCAGCGAGGCTCATGAACGGAAGTAAATCATGTTTCCTACTTCCGGTCTCTTGCCTCGCAGGAAATGCCTATAAGATATGGCGTTTCACTCAAACATTCGGTGTTTAGTTCACTTACGTGGCAACACTCACGGGGCAGGAGTGGCGCCCGTAGGGCGCCACACACCCCGACTAGCCCCGCAGGGTCCTTCTCTTCTGGTGACAGCCGCCGGCAGGCCACGGTAGGCGTGCGCCAGGCGTAGAGTGGCGGAACAGTGATTCGCGGTGAGCGAAGCCCGTTACGCCACGACGCGGTCTGGCGTTCGCCTACCTTGTTAGAAATTATTGACGATCTATGTACACATTAATGTATACGGCAATGGACCGACTAGCTCAGAAGTGTCTTGACTGTCTGCCTGTCCGCGCGAATTCTCTAGAACGGTTAGTTGTAGAAGGCTGAAATTTGGACCATATTTTTCTAGCACGCTGGAGTCAACCTCACATAAACCGTACTGTAGCTTTAGCAGTTCCTTAGATAATCTCAACAAATGTTGTAAAATACAAAAATTGATTAGGATGATGGTGTGAGGAGGCGCAGGCCTCTACTTTCCCCTCTCGCGTTCAAATGGACCCCATCCGAATTTTCTATAGGACTGCCCCCCCCCCCCCCCCCTAGGGATTTAAAAATACCGGTCAGGTTCAATCTGACGGTACGTTACGGAAAGTTGGGTAAGTTACCGGTATTTCTGGTAATAATGAAAAAGATTGATCTACAGCGGGTTTATATCAAAATAGTACTACGGCGGAAAAAAGAAACGAACCCCCCTGTGTTCTACTCCGTGCGCGAGAGACCCCGAGATATGGCAGTATAAGACGGAAAGTGGCAAAGCGTTGCCACGTCTTGATGCTTTTGTGCAGAGATGGGGGGAGGAAAGGGGAGGGCGGGGGAGGCCTCGGCTGCTGGTCCGGCGGTCCGGCTGCCTCGATCGCTTCGCCGGAGCCCTGCGGCCGCCCGCCGCTGGTGTCACCGCATGCGTTCAAAATAAATTTTCCGAGGTTGTTTGGTATCATTTTGATCGTCAAGAAAGCGCGAATCACATGGATACATCAAAATAATTAATATATTTTAATTCAGAGAAAACTGTCGGAGCACGCCGTTCCGCTCACGGGGGATTAATCGAACAATAGGCGACCCGTGGCTCGCAGACATGGTCCCTGCCTTGCCTCCCCCGCACCCCCTCTCCCGTTCCCTTCCTCCTCCTTGCCGAGAGGAGCCTTTGCCGTCAGAATATGGTCTTCCCTCGCGTCTCGAGGCACCTCTGGTGGTTTTCATTTTGAAACCTGAATGTGAGATGAAGATCATTTTATGCCCTCCGATCGCACTCATGTAAAATCAAAATTTTAACCAGGAACCTCCATTGTGGGTCTCGAGTTGTCTTAAGTGCTCCCCAGAAGCAGTAGTTTACGGGGCTATATTTGAAATGAAGATCTCGGAAAGCCCTGGCCTCCGGTCCGGCCGCCGCCGCGACGTCTGTTCGCTTCTGGCACGGCGCTCATTGATGGCGCGGAGCGTGACAATTGGCGACTGCTATGTCTCCTCCCCGCGCCCCCACCTCCGCAGCCCGCAGGCTGGGACAATAGGCGAACAGCGGCAACATACCGGCGTGTTCTGCCGTATCTCAGGGTCTCTCGAGCGCGGAGTAGAACCCAGGGGTTCGTTTCTTTTCCCGCCGTAGTACGTGTCAATACTTTCTCGACGTGGCAGTGGTCATGCCTAGCAATGCTTAAAGTGCTAAAACACTGTTGTTGAAACGGTTCGTGGAAAGAAAAAGCGATTGTTACAAAGTTATGGATTTTACTTCCCTATGGCGGCCCTCCGGCTGGCTGAAAGTTAAAGAAATGTTTAGAAGTGATTGAATTTCCAAAACAACTCCTTGCGGACGCGATTTCGGGTGAATTTAGTTCCTAGAATTGGTAGTAATGAGAAAAAGTCAACTTTTCATTATTTTGATCAACCATCACAGCTGATTTAAGGAGTTTTAAGGTTCTGAAAACTACCGAAAAATACCACATTTTCCGAGGTCGGTACGGGGAAGCAGCAAGTAGTCGGCGTCAGAGAACCTGGAAACCGATAGGAGTCTGAATCCGGTCGAACATCGAACTAGGTGCGCGGTAGGGAACGCACTGACCGGGCTCTATCGGTTATCGAAATGCGTGGTTCCGTCTGCTTGGCCGCGGATACCGCATGTACGAGTGCCTCTCACAATGGGGGCGCTCCAGCACGGCACAGGGCTTAGTTCGGGTTTAGGGTTTGGAACGATCAATCTCAAACGTCACCATAGTCCAGGGCGATGTCCAGCTTCACCAATCCTGTCCCTCCTCCGCAAAGAATGCTGGCCACACTCGGAATAGGCGGTGTGGGCCTCTCGTACGTTGCGGTGGAACCCCTATCTCCGACTGCTTGTCCACTGCCATGTAGTTGCAACCGTGCATCTGGCGACCAGTCAACGGGGCCTCCGAGGCCACAGAGACTCGGACTACTGAAAGGGAGCACAGCAGGACAGGGTGGTGTCTAGTTCGTCCGGGCCCACACGTCAGAGGCGCTTCGCCGGTCACATGAGGGTTAGTGGCAGCGTGCACATCAGTACAGGTGACTGGACAGGGCAGAATCGCATCGCAGGGCCATGCTGGTGCATAACGGCCTCCTCATCAACCCGCGGGTTCCAAACTTCGCAACCTCGCACCCCTGCTTCCTCGTTGGGTGGGTGGGCCGCGCGCCGCCAGCGCCAACGCAGGGGTCTCGGTGTTGGCCCGGTCGGAGTGGCACGCATGGCGCACGGCTGCAGCGCGCCACCAGGCGGGGGCACCGGGGCCGCGGTGTGGACGGCTACGGCTATTGTTACGGGGGCACGGCGGCAGGGACGGCGTCGGGACCGGAGGCCTCGACCAGGGAAAGGGGCGGCAGGGACATTGGCAGCGACGACCGCGTCTCGTGGCGGCATGCCGATGACGGACACGCGCAGGCACGGCGCAGGGACGGGACGGGACGCGAGCTCACGACACACTGAGGGCAAGGGACGGGGGGAACAGACACGGACACTTCTTACCACGAGAGGTTAGCCGTTACCGCCAACGACAACAGTCGCAAGTCCGTGTGCAATGGACTTGTGCAATGGACGGACAATATTATTACCAGTACAACTCTCGATGCTGCAAAGCCATAACTAGTCATGCAAAACTAATAACAAGCTGCAGACTGTACTGATTATAACCTATGTTTGTTTCAGATGTCTTCTGCTGCTGCTTTTTTTATGGTTAAATGAAGATTGGAGTAATGGCAGCGAATACCAGTTTAACCGTTGTTTGGAGACACATAAATTCTGCCCTGGTATGCCTGCAGGTAAACGTGTCTGATGGATGTGTTATACATGTATTCCATTTTATCATGTATTGTGTGGGTTGACAATTCTTTGCTTTCCTTTGATATCCAAGGATCTCAACTAAAATGGCTAAAAGCTATATGTGAATTAGCATGAAGATAATAACTGTATTATTAGTTTTATTATTTAGACCATGCAATGCATGAGATTTGAATTCAGTGTCTTGATCACTGGACAGTGTATGAACCATTGTTATCTGCTCAACATTTATGGAGTTTTGACATCTCTCTGAAAACAAGGTGTGTTAGAAGTCCTTTCTTGAACTCTTATTTTTTCTTTAACAAATAAGGATTATTCAAATTACCCAGTATAGTTAAAACTTCATTTATGTTTTAGGTCTCTGCTGCAGCCATCTAAAAGTGAACACTTTGAGCACTAACTTTCGTACTGATCTGGTGACGATCATTCTCAAATAGGCATTGACAGTTTCTGTGTGTGTGTTTCTCTTGGTTTATCTTCCACTATTAGTTAAGTAAGTATTATATTAGTATTCTTACAGAAGTAATAGTGTTTATTCAACAACAACGACAAATTATTTATTTTAGAAAAGGTGATTAGTGATATTCATATATTTTTGTTGCTGGTGGTATAAATCCCTATACATTGGCTTCTTTTTAACTGTTGGCTCAGAGTCAGGTTTTGCACAGGACTCCTAGCATTGTCTTAGCTGCAGTGCTCCGTGTTGCAGGTGCGCTCCTCCCCTGCCGAGCATGGTGCGCAGAGGTGACGGGGAGAAGGCCATGCAGGCCCAGGCCGTGTTTGTGGCGGCGGCGGCTGGTGGCGGCGGGCCCGGGCCGCCTGTGCTGCCAGTTTGTCGCCGAGATCACCGTGGAGCAACACCTCCTCGACGACCCGCTCGCAAGGGCACGGCACCCGGGCACCACCTCCAAGACACCAACGGGGTCCTCACGGAGCTGGCCAGGGGAGCAACCTTGGGTCACTGCGTTCGAGCAGACGCTGGCCAGCGGCGGCGTCACAGGCAGACGGCCTCCTCGAGCGCGGGCCCGCGTCGCTGCTGACAGCACCCTCCTGTACTACTGTCCCCGCACCTCGTCAGCGGGCTCCTGCCGGGCGTCCACGCTCGGCCGCTGCCGTTCCATCACAAAGCAGTTGCGGGGGCCTTCTCACAGGTAAGGACGGTGGAGGTGCGGGCGCGGGTCCAAAAGCGGCCGGAGGGAGGCCGGCGACATTCCCCTTTGCCCCCCCCCCCCCCGCTCCCCCACCCCCACACCTGGATCCACGCACGTGGAGGTGTGCTGCAGCCGCCTCCTACACGGCCGTCCTGGCGGTCCGACCCTCCATGTCAGTTTACATGCATTCTCTTGCCCACAGCTAAGCAGGCGTCGTCAACGGCGACCCTGTCGACGGCGACGCCAGGCCTCCTCAGTGGACCAGCGAGGACACCATGGGCAGAACGCTGGCGGCGAGGGGGCCCCAGCACACTCGAGGAAGCTGAGCAGGCCCACGGTGCCTGTGGACATCTGCCGCCGCCATGGCCACTTTGCGTAGCACCCGGCCCCCACCAAGGGACTGGCGCAGCCGGCGCACTCGCGGCCACCTCTTGGACGTCGAGGTAGGTGACACCGACGGCCTCCATGCGCTCGGCATCCGGACCCCGGCCGCCGCGCCGCCGTCCTCCACGGCCCCGTCCTCCGTGGCCTCGCCCAGCCATCCCGCCGCTTAACTACAACATCCGCTCTGTTCACAGGTGGTGCACATGGCGCTGGCGCCCGCCGCCTGATCACCGGAGACGCCGCCCTCACTGAGGGCTCTGAACTCCAACAGGGCCTTCTCGTCGGCGGCCGGGGTAGGCGATTGTACGAGCACCCCGCCAAGGTGTGTGTCGTGGACGAGGGGTCCTCGCGGAGCAGGACCACGGCGAACACGGCCACCTCTCGGACGACGAGGTAATTGACGCCGACGACCGATGGCCGGCGCGGTCCGTGCCCGTCGACGACTCCGACCTAACCCTGGAGGTGCACCGCCTTGAGGAGGTACAGCGACATGATCTGGGTGACGGCGGCCACCGTCGTAGGCGCGAGGGTAGTCGACGCGTCGTGTTCAGGGGTGAGCCTTTGGTGCACCCGCCGTGCTGACGCGGTGCTTGTTCGTCTCCGAGTAACGAGGACGGTTTCTGTCTGTTTACAGTGCGCACACTTATCGCATCATCCTCCTGTACGACGGCTGTCTTCGACGGCCAGATGCCGCACCGTCGGCATCCCCCCTTCCCCCCTCCCACACACACGAGGCGGAGGTCGCGCGCAGCATGCCCGTCAACGGCGGCCTCGGCGGAGAGACAAACTGAGCACGCCGGGGGTGCACTCTGGCGCCAGCCATGCCGAGGGTAGGCCGCCCGCTGCACAGCCGTGTCCGCCAGCCTCCGAGATTGCCTACCATCACAGGCGCTCCATCTACCAAATAGGAGAAGCAAGTTGGGAAGGGGGAAGGAGCGTTTTACTCCTTGTTGAGAATGTTTCCGCAAAGGATTTCATGTAATCTTGTATGGGTAACAATCTTTCTCCAATAATTGCCTCTGATTTTCTTTATCTCAGACATTTTGTTGGGTTTGTTTGCAGAGTTAGCTGGAGTACGATCAGCAACATCACTCACATTTCTTTATGTGTTTCGCTGCTATGGATGCAAGATGAGATCCCGTCATTTCAAGTCAATATCGAGCTCATTTTCAGTGTAACTTTTGTACGCGAGAAACTTCTTTTGATACTTATGTTCGAAATACATGGCTACGGCTTGTATACAGTGAGGATTTTATACTTTTTCTTTTATAAATGTCACGGAAGATGTACACATACACTTTTGGCGTGCCCAGTCCATCCTTGCACAGATTGGGTTCCCAGGCAACTATCTGGACTTATCTTGGGACCTTACACAAAATAGAAATGCTGTTCCTGTTTTTTTTTTTAAATTTTCAGGGAGTATTTTAAAAACCCTCTGTTTTTTGTAATTTAACGAGAAAATGACGATAAATTTTCAAAATGATCTTTCGTAAAATAACGGGTAAGTTCGCCTATAAATTTGCTCGTTACTTTCTCGTTATTCAACGAAGAAAATTTTTACAGTGTGTGTACGCATAATATCGAAGTTGACCCCTCGCACGTCAGAGCAATTATTTCGTTTCGTTTTCGCTGTCATCGCGTGATAAATCCTAAAGGGTAAGTGATGGATACTGAGCAGACTCAGACGAATTCTGCGGAGGAAATGCCGCGAGCTCACTCTCAAAAAAATCTGTTAGAATTAAGCATATTTGAGATTCTTGCTGTCAGTTTCTTGAATAAAGCATGCGCATATAGAACACTGCTTGAATCAAGCATCGAACTAAATGTGTAAGCTTCATTCAAGAAACTGACAGCAAGAATCTCAAATATGCTAAATTCAAACAGAATTTTTGAGTGTGCTCTTGCACAAGCCTCAGACCACGTATCGACAACAACTCCCTGTTAAAATTTTACAAATTTGAGCCGCCGCAAGAGAACGCATTGTTGGTGTCTAGTGACCCTACACCAGTTTTCTTACCTCTCGAACAGGTACAGGCACCCGAAAGCAGCGCTGCGAATAGGCTTCTGTCTGCACTCTCAAAACAATCCCTTTGAATTTAGCATATTTGAGAGCCATATGTTGCTTGAAAGGAGCTACATGCATACGCTTGATTTAAGAAACTATTGGCAAGAATATCAAATATGCTGAATTCTAAAAAAAAAATAAAGGGTCGCGCAAGCTTGTTTGCACGTTTTAAGGTCTTTAAGGGTCCCTGTACAGTAAAACGCACTTATTTCTAAAATAAATTGAACAAACTAGTGGGAATAGGGGGGGGGGGGTGCTCGGTAAAGTGCTGCACATCCAGTTATGCACACCCCGCCGTGTATAAATATATATGACATGTTGCGCCACCTCTCTCTCTCTGATCTCATTTTTTAGAACTTTGTAGATATCGGTTTCATTTTTAACGCTTAGAGCATTAGTTGATTTATGCTGCTTTTGACGGAGATGCGTCTAACAAGGGAATGTTTTTGGTTTGTACTCTTATATTTTGATTGGACGTCTTTCGACTATCATCATTTAGAAGATAGCTTCCAAGAATCCTCTTCTCGATTCTCGTTATCTGGGCGCAATAAGATTCATGATTCAAGAGGCTCCATCCGTAGCAAAAGATAAGAGGTATAAAAGTGTGTTCATCTGAGCGTCGTTCATCCTGTACTATGCCACTCCTGAGCAGCGTTGCGGTACTAGCCGCCCTCACGGCCTGCGTCCACGGTGAGTATCTTCTCTTGTGGTGGCCAGGTCGCATGTGTCACGCGTTCGTCAGCGCGGGCCCCAGCGGCGAGAACTAGGGGGCAGAAACAGCATCGTGCAGCCTGATCCTATGTTCCCCACCGCACTTTTCGAGCTTCAGTCTCATTACTAGTGGAATATGGCGGTTTTCTTCAACAGGACCTGTTAGTACCGTGTCTATTGCGTGCCCTTAAAGCAAAAGTAGGCGCATGGGGACCTCAGGTGACCCACAGTTTTAGTGTAAAGCAAGTTGTGACTGACCTACAGCTAAAATGTACAATTTTGGCATTTCTGACTTTATTTCTATAGGATTTATCAGGCCCACTTCGGTCACCTGCCTTAATGCACCCTCCGGGCACCCAACATACACATGACGAAATTTCTTGGCTGCTCCGCAGCTTATCTCGTCAGACTAAGCAAAGGCGCAAAGCACTTTTTAAACTGGGGAGCATGGTTTCACGCCCAGCCAAGACCGTTTCCACACCCTGCGAAAACGCGCGTCTTTCCGCGTATACGTAGGTCTGCACTGCCTCTCCTCACGGCTCACCTCCATTGCGATGAAAGACAGCTGACAAATCTACAAAATATTCCAGGACGTGTCTTGTTGGGTACCGCAGGTTTGGCCGTGGAGCCACAGCGGCCGTCAAGGGTGGGGGTCGTCGGCGGCCACGACGCCCAGCCCAATCAGTTCCCACACATGGCCTCCATCCAGGCCGTGGTTCCGAGCTTCTGGATCTTCGATTCCCCGCAGCACATCTGCGGCGGCACACTCATCGCCAAGAACTGGGTGCTGACGACGGCCCACTGCTTGCACTCCGCTCCCGCCAACGCTAAGAGGATTGAGGTGGTGCTGGGCACCGTGAGCCTCAGGTCCCGGTCATCGCAGCGCATCGGCGTGGCCAAGACGATCGAGCACGAGCAGTATGACCCAAGCAGAAATGGTGGTGCCGGCTACTTCGACATCGCCCTGATCAAGCTCGCGTCCGATGCCGTGCTCTCCGACTCGGTGCAGCTGGCCGCCCTACCGCTGACCACAAGGGCACCCGCCGGCAACGCCACCCTCTCGGGCTGGGGCAGCACCAGGGGGGACCAGGCCGTCTACCCCGACAGGCTCCAGACCGTGGACCTCCCGCTCATGTTCTGGGACGAATGCTTTGAGTTCTTCACCCGTAGCGATCCTGAAAACGTCAACCTGCTGGTCCGGTCGAATCTGTGCGCTGGATCTCTGACGGAACCCGGCGTCGCTCTTTGCAGCGTAAGTATCCTGCAAGATATCGCAGAATCCCCCACGATCTACCCGATTCACTTCATCATTCACGACCAACTCCTAGAGAGTCCCTTACAATTCACCACAACATTCCACAGTCCGTATTTATTTACATTTATAAAACAGTTCGACATGATGGCAATCCGTGAAGACCCTACCGCTGACTTTACTGCCATGTGCTCTGATCACCCGTTGCCCCTGTCTGCCCGCAGCGTGACGATGGCAGCCCGCTCGTCCAGAAGAACTTAGACGTAACCACCGTCATCGGCATGGCCTCCTGGGGCCTCCAGGACTGTGGCAGCAAGCCCTACCCCTCTGTCTTCATTCGCGTTGGATACTTCCTCAGCTGGATTGAAGATGCTATGGCGAAAAACTAAATCTTTAGTGTTTTCCTGTTACAATACATGTGAACAATACTTACCACCAGCACAAATTTTTAACATTTTCCTTTACCAGTTTACCCCACTTTGTTTGTACCCGAGGACCACTCACCAGTTGTTGCGCTGGAATGCACGATTCCGACGTGACTGCTGACCCTACTTAGTTTAGTAAGAAGATGAAGGGGCGCGCTGTTGCCGGTGGGTGATATTCAAAATAGGGGCCATTTCCATGTCACCAGGGATTGATGCAATTAAGTAACAAACTGTGTCCGTGTTCTAATATAGTAAAGCCGCATTTGGGTGTCACGGTAGCAGTCCAGACCATGATAAGACGAGCGTGAGATGGGCAATTTTCGCGTTGAGAAGCTCTGAAAAGAGTTCGAAAACGTAAATTTCGTCCCGATTTGTCAGCGAGCGAAGCGAGCTCACGTTTTCAATACGGGCCCCGCGACACATTTGGTCGTGACTCTGTCTGTCCGTGTCCGTCTGTAACACGCCAACTTTCCAGAAACGCAACGGATCAGTCTCAGCTTTTTGATTTTCGTTCTATAATAATCGACACAAAATAACGAGCCACTTTTTCGATAAATTGCGTTTGAAATATTTCGAAGTATTAGGAGAGGTAGGATATTTCATTGCGTGCGGTTGGCACTGCTGGAGCTCAGCGACGTCCCGGCAGCCGTCCGGCTGCCCAGCTGTTCTTAGGTGGCTGATAATGTTTTGGTGATGAAACGATGTATTTTGCCGTTCGTATTCTGTGCGACATGATGTTTGGATTTGTAATGCAAGATTCCCTGCTGCTGCACCCGCAGCTTGGTACGATGCCAGGTTAGGGTGTCCCAAATTTCAACGGAACTCGAAATGTTCGACTCTTACCCTCTGGATAGGTGACATATGATGAGAAACCCCCGTGAATTTTTTTTCGGCAAGATCGGGCAAGGTTTAGGGGTCGCGACGGGGCCTTATAGTTAAACATGGGAACTCCCGTAAGAAGAATTGGGCTATTCGAAATCCTTCGGCCATTTCTTCAAATTTGGTGGTACAGGGTTTCTGAACAGCTCATTTTAATTGCAATGTGATTCTCTATCCAAAACGCTTTTCAGATTTTTAATATCTTATCTAGTTTAAAAGTTAATTTTCGTAATTTTACGTAATTTTAAGAAATTACCAAAAAGGTAACTTTTAAACTAGATAAGATATTAAAAATCTGAAAAGCGTTTAAGATAGAGAACCGTAGTGTGATCAAAATGATCTGTTCTGAAACTCTTTTCCACCAAATTTAAAGGAATAGCCGAAGGATTTCGAAAAGCCCAATTCCTCTTACGGGAGTTCCCATGTTAAACTATAAGGCCCCGTCGCGACCCCTAAACCTTGCCCGATCTTCCCAAAAAATAAATTCACGGGGGTTTCTCATCATATGTCACCTATCCAGAGGGTAAGAGTCGAACGTTTCGAGTTCCGTTGATATTTGGGTCACCCTATGCCAGGTAAGTGACAACCACTCGACTTCTACTCCAAGAGGTTTAAAACTTTTCAGACCGATAGTACAGCTGACAAAGCCGGTCGCGACGGCTGCCCCGCTTCAAGGCCGCGGCTTGTTTGCGCTCGGCACAGCCGCGGCGGCAGGCCGGGCGCGTGTGCCAGTCGGCCGGCTGCTGAAGCCCGGCGAGCACGGGGCGGGCGCGTCTGGTGGCGCCCGCAAGAGCTAATCCTGCAGGTGCTGGCACAGAAATCTGGAAAATGTGGATTTTTTTTTTCGCTCTTTGCTCGTGATCAGCCAATAGTAAACAGGTATGTCTTTATATCAACACTGCAGGTTAAGAAAGACTTTTTATTACCAACTGCCTAGTGGTGGCGAGGAGCGTGAGTGTATTTATGAGAAAAGGTACAAGACAACGAAGAAATATTTAGGCAGCTTTAAAAGAAATTCATGTGCGACTTTTTTGTAAAATCAAGGGGTGTACAATTTCGTTGTTGTTCTTCCTGGTATTCATAGTATTCCAATGTGTTAAGTATTCCCAGATATTCCTAGTTACTCGGTATTCAAAACTTTCTAGTGACCATTGTATTCCTTGATATTTCCTGGTATTCCCCGGTATCCCCTGTTGGCCGTAGTATCTCTGATTGAACCTGGTATTCGCTTTCGTAGTATTCCCGGGTATTCTCCAATATCCCGGGTACGTCTGTAAATTACGAGTCTTGCCATTCCTAGGTATTCCAAAAGTATTCTCACGCGGTTAGGCCCCTCGGGTAAAAAATATATATTTGTACATTATAATGTACAACGAATTTTTCGATTGTACTCTACAACGCACATTAATCGTACGGTGGCAGTAACGTACTTACTGTGAGTTGGTTGGGATTTTTTTTGTTTTAGCGTTTCTATGTATCCAACACGGCACTTTACAATGTATGGTCAGATCTGTACATTGCGATCTACAAAGGAAGGTACAGTGTCGTAGTGCAGTCACCATGCCCACGCGGAGCAGGGGTTCCCCGCCCCCCTCAACTGTGTTATCGCCACGTCTTCGGAAACGTGCCGCCGCCCAGAGGTCCAGGGGAATACGTCTGGTCAGCATTTCGGATCTTTCCAGATCAGAAAAGTTGCTATGACCCTGTTCCGAAATCCCGGAAAGATCCAAAACGCCTGCAACGCCCCTTTTCCATGCAAATTTTGACCCTTCAAAAACACAAATATCGTCCTGGAGAATCGAGTAGCTCACCAAAAGGAAAAATACTGTCCCACTCTGTGAGACACTGGTATGCCCGGAGTTTCGCACGGGTTTGGGTTGGTTACGTTACCGTCTATTTAAGCTTTATGTGTTCAGTTCTCTTTTTTTAAATTGAATGATATTTGAAGGTTTGTATTAGTTTTGTGATGGAACGGGGCAGTTTTAAAATTATAGTTTTATAGTAACGGTCAGTGCACCGCTTTATTCTCATACGTGGGCCGCCCAGCGCTGGCATGCAAGGTGTTGTCCCCGCCCGGCTTGGCCCGGCGGCCCGACAATGCACGCCGCGCTCTGAGTCTCGGGTCCCTTGGCTTGTTGTGCGTACTCGAGGGTAGAGGGGAGGGTTAGGGTCCCACCCAAACGGTCCTCCTGCCTTGAGTCACCGCTCTCGTAGCCGTGGCTCGGCCAGGCCCCGGCTTGGCTCGACACATCGACAATGGGGACCCGGCAAGGGCTGCGCAACAAAAAAGGACGGAAGATTTGGTGGTGGTCTACAAGAGGTTTGAATAGCAGATGCAGCCAGCTGACGAGCCGAGCGGGGGTAGCTCTGTCCCATTCTTTTGCTATTAGATGAAGTGAGATAGCTGAATTTCAAATGCGTTTTTACGCTGTTACATTTGATAAGTATAAAAGTTGGTTTGCTGTACTTGCCCAGTCACCCTCGATATTTCTGTTAGACAGATTTTTGATTTGTTGCCTCGTTATCGATCTACAGCCATTGGGCCTGTGGACCATAGATGCGCGTATAGTTGTGTCCCTTTCTTTCGCCACAAGAAGTGAGATAGCTGACTTTTAAATCGAATTTTCGGCCACTTGGAAGCTTCTTCAAAGTGCAAAAACACGTCAGCGTGCCCTGCAAAAGTATCCTGCGCAAAGTTTCAGAAAATTCTGTTAGAGGGCCATAAGTCCAATGCTTAAAGGAAAAAAAAAAAGAAGTCCAATCCGGTCAGACAATAATCCGGTCAGACGATCACTCCGTGCCTAAAAAAAATTTACGTGAAAACAGGGTGGGGGTGTTTTCGAAATTTTCACTGAGTGTCCTTTGGGTGGGCAAAGGGGGCCTTACATGTGTCCACGTGGTATCTGAACTGCCCAACTTGTCACTTATTAATGCTCACAACAAATCGCAGTTTCCTAAAATCGCAGCATTTACCGCGGCAAAATTGTCCTGAAACATTAACATTCGTGTTGACAGTTTGGCATCAGTGTCAGATGCATGACCGAACAGTAGGAGAAGCTGGCCTGCGGGAGAGGGAGGCTTGGGACTGCTTACGCGGCTCGGTAGAGTTGAGGTTTGGCGGTGCTCTATGAGTCCCGGCGCTGCTCACTGTCAGGTGCTGGGCACTCACGGGAGACGCATCGCTGCCCCCCGGCCGTGTGTCTATTCTCTTTTCGCGTTGGCGATGTGTGGGCCCCCTCGGTAGGCACTTCCGACACGTGAGACCGGAAACAACACGGGCTGCGCGTGTCAGTCCGCCGCTCTGGAAGCTCCACTTCCGCCTCACCGGGTGCACGCTCTAGCAGGCCGTTGTTCAGTGCTGCGGGGGGCAGCTGATGGCGCAGCGCGCAGCAGGGCATTCCGCGGCAGCCAACCGGAGCGCACGGCGAACATGCACTGTACAGTTGTGAACATGACCTTAGAATTACTTTCTTCGTAAGCTACAAACCAATGTAACAAAGCAAATGTAACAAAAAAAAACAAGGTACAAACCAATTCTTCGTAGCACTAACCAGATAGTTCGTTAAAAAGAGATAGTTATACGTAGCTGGAGTTTTCTTTGAAAGATTTGTGCGTGAGTTACTGTTCTGTTATGCCACGACGGTCTGGCGTACGCCTACCTTGTGAAGTGTGCGCTGTGTGCCGAGATCTGTACCGTGCATCGTACTAAATCGCACGTTGCCTTGAGCGTTAAGGGTGGTGTGGCAAACTACATATCACGTGGGGGACCCACCTACCCCTCTCAAAGCCCCGGAACTCCGATTCTTCGTCAGCTTTCATTAGAAGGCGGTTGTTATGCAAAGGAAATTGCTGCTATGTTTTAAGAACCCTTTTCCAAAGCATTTTGCTGGTAGTACGATGAATTGGTTCGTCCTTTACGAAGGCAACACTTCGTAAGACTGCGAAGTTGTGCTTAGATTAAATTACGAGCTGTCCTGTTTGTAAGGTACGAACTAATTCTTTACATTTCAAACAAAGTTATTTGTAGGGAAGCTCGTAATACACGGCTGCAGTTTTCTTTGCAAGGTGCCCGAAGTCGTCACACTGAGAGAGTCGTAACCATCACCCCATTATTAGTAGTGTCTTGCAGAGGCCGTCTTAAGAACTAGATCTCAGACCCCGGGGTTGAGGGACCAGGATTTCCAAAATCGCATGACGTTTTCTGACAAAAGGTGAAAATGTCAGTTGCAGGACCCGTGGCCACATCAATTCTCATTTTTGGGTCCGAGCGGAGCGAGGAGCCCTTTGCAGCGACTTTCACGCTTCTTCTCTCCTCCTCCCAACCATTGTTGCCGCTCATAGCCTATGAGTTCGCTTCCCATTCTAACTATCCCTAGGTTTCATTTCTTTTTCATTCACCTATAATATCTATTGCATAAGTTTTAAAATAATATATTTTCATCGAATAAATTACAAACTCTCATTCAAAAAATCCTATTGGCTCAGATCCAAAAATTCAAAGTTTACATTAAAAGGAGTTCCCACTCTCAAGCATCTCTAGCTTCTGAAACCATTGTTGGCAAGTTAGCAGGCCCCGCGGGCCCCGCGCGCCGCGGCTGGCCGCGGCCATTCGGCCGTCATTGTCTTGTGAAAAACAAATGTGGTGTCGTCGGTTAAAATATCAGAAGGTTCATAACTCCTAAAAAATTACAAATTTGTGATTTGCCTCAATGCATTACCAAGGTTAGTTGTATCGCGTTTAAATATCGTTTCAATAAATTTTAATATTCTGTTATTGTTGCCTCGGCTTCCCAGTTCAGCGTCCCGTGGCCCGCAGGCCGGCGCCGCAGCTTGTGACAGTCATACGGACGGCCTTTTCGTACAATGTCGGTGAAGCCGCGCAGTGTAAAGCGTCGAATCGCCGGACAGATAGACCCCGATTCGAACCGAATACTTTCTTATTTTTACGTTCATAAAATTGTTATCATGCTTTTAACATTGGAAATCCTGGCCCCCGAGGACCACTCAGCGGTTTAGGCGCTGGAATTTTTCGTATTTTCTTTCTGATGAGTCCATGTCTTCGGCTCCCCTTGCCTACAGGGTAGGTATTTCCCACGCGACTTGTGCCTCTCGCACCTCCGCCCTGGCGTGAGTCTTGTCCCTTTGCTCCGGGTCCGAGCCACGCTGGAAATGCCTATTTCTGGAGTAGACGAGTGGGGGTCCTGGAAGCTCCTATATCCTAAGTCCTCCGTAAGTCGTGCAGTTGCGGATCTTGTTTATGTGACTGCAGTGTAATTTCCCGCACCTAAGCACGTACTATTCGCGGTCGCAATTAGAAAAATTTGCGGGGTAGGCGTGCGCCAGACTGCGTCGCGGCGTAAGAGAGTTCGTTTACCGCGACTCGCGAATCACTGCTCCGCCGCTCCACGCCTGGCGGCCAGGCTCTGCCTCACCGACCCCACAGGGCAGCCACCGGCAGGCCGAGGTGGGTGAACATGACTCGGCCGGAGCAGCCTGCTGGCGGGGGCTCCGCTCTGCGGTGCGGCTGCCGGCTGCCCAGCCTCACGGCAGGACGGTAGTGCCGGGCTCCGTGCATCACCGGAAAGTGCGTTCGAGGATTTTCTACTCCTCCACTGCGTCACTTTTGAACTCGATCGTATAAAATTTACGGATGATTCGAAAGGTAACTGGCACTTTTGAGTCCAGAACAGTTTTTGAACGTTTCGTTTGGGAACCCATCTTTTCTTGGGTAACGTGTCAAGGGCACCTTGAGTACCTAGAAGTGGGCAGGGCCGCGACCGACACTAGTGTTTCTCCCACTTAAAGCCGTTAGAAGGTGTAGCGATGAGGCCACGGGGTCCGCCTTCGCGCTCCAGCGGCTGGTGGTGACCGGTACCGATTGTTTACTGTGAAGGTTGTGTAAGTGCTGGCGTTCTAACGTTCCCAAAGCGAAGTTTTAAATTTAAGAGCAAATTCTGGCATACAAATTTTAGTACAGGGCGTTTACACGCGTTACGGACGGACCATCGCAGACTTTTCTAAAACTGTCAACCGTATAAGCGCTCCATCCGTGACCGTACAAAGCTCGAATGTGGCTTGAAAATTAGGCTAGAAATTCAAGTATATGGAGGTACAAATAAAAGTTAAAATTTTTATCTTGCACCCCTGAAATTTGCAATTTAAGTGACCGTTACGGACGGACGCGGAAATGGTCTTTCTAGGCTTTTTGGCTGAGCGATAGCGAAGCCCTGGACCGACTGGGTCAAAAATGTTTTGTCTGTTTGTCCGCGCGATTTCTCGAGAACGGCTAGACGCAGAAAAACTCAAATTTAGACCACACTTTTCTTGCATACCAGAGTCAACCTCCCCTCAGGGGTACCGCAGCTCAAGCGGTTTCTTAGATAATTTTTACAAGTGGTCTTATATCGAAAATCTGCCGGTTGGGTGAGGTCCGTATGTGCCATGCGCCTATCAGGAAGGGGCGGATCAGTGACTCGAGTGGGTTACGCTCGGTTAGGTTGGTAGGGGTCTGGTTAGGTTAGGCTCGGGCAAGTGAGTGTAGGTTAGGACTGGTTGAGTGGCATTGATAACGAAAGTGTGATGCGAGATACGTTCGGAAGTGAGAACATCAGCGCGGTTGTGACCGCGCGGAAAGAGTGACGCCCGCAGCGAGTCCTACTGACTGGCCCCGCAGGGTCCTACTCGTCAGGTGACAGCCGCCGGCAGGCCAAGGTAGGCGTGCGCCAGGCGTGGAGTGGCGGAACAGTGATTCGCGGTGAGCGACGCAATCCCGCGACGCACTATCTCCGTCTGTTACTGGCTCGTCCGGACGCGTCAGACAAAGAGACGGAGCTAGTGCTTTGCGGGTTGCGTATTCTAGAAGAACTCGGTGTTCTTGAATGGCCTGGTATAAAAAAAGTGTGAAATGTGCATTTAAATCTTAACAATGCCGATGTGCAAAAAACTACGCAGAACTACACGTGCAAAACTACGAAAAAATTACGCGGCAAGGGGCGCCGGCGAGCCGGGTCATCTTCCCCCCCCCCCGCTCTCTCTCTCTCTCTCTCTCTCTCTCTCTCTCTGTTTTCGAAACGTTCCGGCGCCCCTGCATTCGATGCCGTTTAAACTGCTATTTAGCACATAACTATTTACATATGTAATCAATCATAAGTTACGTACAAAATCGCAATTAATTATGCCCAGAATTGTTCATAATTATGTTCAAATAGTTCATAACTATTTATAAATCTATAAATGTGCTATGAAGGTTTATATCTGCACGGACATAAATAGTACATTAGCATTTAGTGTGTAAGCACAACGAGGGGCCACTTTTTGAAACACGCTTGATTTTTTATATTTTTGTCCGGTTTGCGAGCTCTGCGCAGTGTTCTAAAACGCCTGTTTCCGTGCGCAAAACCCCCTAAAATCAACTATGAGAAAAATGCACGAGCGGTCTATACTCCCAGGTCTCAGGGTCTAGATAGAAGGAAACCGACGGCCATGTAGTATTCGCATTCCCTGTGAACTAAGCTTGTGTTTAGACCCCCGTTTGTTCAATTTGAAAGGTTTTCACGGATATTATATGTTCACGTACGTGCCATGAACGGATGAATCGCGCCCTCAAAACCTGTCTTGATGACGGGGGCAGCGCCGCTGCCGTCGACCCCTGTCTCAGTGCTTCTGCACCGCTTTTCGAACAACTCGGAAAATAGTAACGCCACGGAGTTGGTTTTCGGGGTTTGAGGTGTGGGCCGCATCATACCCGAAGAGAACTTTTGAACGGATCCTAGTAACAGATGACGTGATCCATGACAAACCCAACGTCCGGAGAACCACAAGTGCCGCTCGCCACCGGTAGGCGTTTCCTACGAGCTCGGAAGTGGAACAGCCTCTCGGAGCTCCCAGAGCAGGGCGGGCCGGCTCCTCGGCGGACTTGCAGCTGTCCTGCAGTAGTCCCCAAGCCCTGCGGAGTTTCATAAGAAAAACAAGAGTATATCTTCCTTTTTTTCCACAATATCAAAGTTTTCGCGGCAGGAACGGCCGGACACACATGCTACTGCTTTTACTCAGACATTGTTAACTCGTACAAAGCGTTATGGAATATATAACCGCTGGAGCTACAGCATTTTCCGTAGAATTTGGGCCTTTTGGGATCCTACTCTGGTCAAATTGCCCTAAGGAAAGTGTTTAACCAACATGATATTATTAAAAAGATATTGCCTGTTATATGTTTTAATGTCTTAAAATTTCATTCTTAGGAACGAACAGGATAAGGCAGTTAAAATTTGGAACTATTTGTATTTAGTAGATTGAACAAAAAAAGCTTCATCAAAATCGGTGACTTTCACCTGGCGTAGTTCCCTAGTAAGATCCACGGTGCGCGGCCGCTGTGACTGAGTCCTGGATGTTCGCACTCAGAGGCGGCACGCTGTGGGCCCGGCACCTGCGGGGGCGGCGCGGGGAGCGAAGCTGTCGCCGGCACGGGCTGCGGAGCCCGGCTCCCGGCCTCGTGGGTTCGACTCCCACGGGCGGCCCCCGCCGCGCCGCACCGCAGGACCCTCGCCTCCACAGGAAATGTGAATGTACAAATTTGCACAAAATTGTCTACAGAGTTTTGCATACTTAATTTATACGAACTTGTACATCGTTATGTTCGAAGATGTACTTCTACGGAACAAATTTGTACATCCTGTGGACAAAATTGTACAATGTACGCCCTATTCTGTGCATAGTTCCGTACTAATTTGTACATTTACATTAAGAGTGTTAGGTTGGGAAAGTGGCGTGGTTGCTGTCCCGTTCAACAGCGTGGCTAACGTGTTCGTGCTGAAGGCCTCGTGTCCCGGGGGTGGGGCGGGGGCACCACTGGGGGACCGGCAGGGCTGCGGGTTCTGCTTGTGGCGTGTCAGCGGGGGGCTCCCCGTCCACCTGTGGGGCTGCGGGGGCCGGCAGCCCGAGCTCGGACCGACAACTGAGTCACCAGCTTGCACATTACTGTGTACAGATGCAAACCTATGATCATGTACGAGGTTGTACCTCATCCTACTGTGTTACTGGTACATGAGCTGCGCGGGTTGGTACCCTCACATGGTTAACAGTGACCACTGGGAGAGGCAGTGGCGCATGTCCCGGCAGGGCTGCGGCTGCGGCCTGCGGCGGCTGCCGAGCCCCGCAGCGGCCGGAGGGCGCCAGGCTGACGGTCTCTGCCCGTTTTTAACCCGTCCCGACATGTTTCGATAGAAACGGACAGGAGCCGGATTTGTAGTCTTATGCTGGGTGTTTGTTCAGGCGGACGTGTGTTCGCTAACTTATCGTTGGCAGAGAAACTTCAAATTCAGAGGATAGACTTCTGTTATGACGTAGACGTATGGTGACAACAATTTTCGGGACGGGCTAAGGTTAGCGATTCCAACGTTACAAATATGTACCACCGGACATATCTTGAGTGACTCTAGGCGGGGGCCGGAGACCGGAGGCCCCCGCAAACGCCGCCGGCAGGCCAAGCTGTCCAAGTCCTGTCGAACCGAGGTGCCGGTGGAGCGGAGCCGAGCGGAACTGGCACCGAGGTTCGACGGTGGGACAGGTCAGCTTGATAGACACGGAGTACAACGGAGTTGCTTGATCGTCTCCCCCCGGAACTAGGCTTTTTTTTATGTATCACGTACCCTTAATGGCTGGGCGATAGCGAAGCCCTTACCCGGCTAGGCCAAAAATGTTTTGTCCGGTTGTCCGTTTGTCCGCGTGATTCCTCGAGAACGGTTAGACGTGGACAGCTCAAATTTGGACCAACCTCCCCTCAGGGGCAACGGAGATCAAGCGCTTTCTCAGATAATTGTTTTACAAGTGGTCTGGAAATTAAAATCCGCCGGTTGGGTGACGTCAGTGAGGCTAGGTGACGATACGCGGGGTTATAGGGTTAAGTGGGCTGCGTTAAGATTGGCTGACAGAAAACTGTAGAGAAGGCCTGATTAGCAGAGCATTAAATAGGCGTATCCAGCGAGGCTTATCAACGGAAGTAAATCATGTTTCCTACTTCTGGTCTCGCAGGAAGTGCCTATAAGATATGGCGTTTCAAACATTCGGTGTTCAGTTCACTAACTTGGCAGCACTCACGGCGCAGGAGTGGCGCCCGCAGGGCGCCACACACTCCAACTAGCCCCGCAGGGTCCTACTCTTGAGGTGACAGCCACCGGCAGGCCAAGGTAGGCGTGCGCCAGGCGTGGAGTGGCGGAACAGTGATTCGCGGTGAGCGAAGCCTGTTACGCCACGATGCGGTCTGGCGTTCGCCTGCCTTGTCTCTAATTCAAGCATTCTAGCGCTGAACGCACACTTTACTACCTCTCTCGCGGCTGTAGGTAGAATTACGGTAAAAAGACGCTAGATTTAACTGTAACCCGCGTTATCTGCACTCAGGGTGTGGCTGGCGGCAGTAGGGCACTCCGGGCCCCGCAGCGGAAGCCCAGGGCCGGGTCCCTCCAGCCGACACGTCGCCTCGGCTGCCGGTCGGACCCACGCTGCCATGCGGTTTGCTGCCACCGCGTCCGTCCTTCAGCCTCACTTGTAATGCCTATTTCGTGCGAGAACCTGTGGGCCAAGGGGATAATCGAACGTATTGAATGTTAAAAATTTATTGCTAGCTTGTCACTAAAGTCCGTCCTTCAAATGCTGTTCGTGATGTAAGAGATCTTCGCACCACAAATTTTAGGCTAGGTCCTGTGGCAACTAAGATAGTAGTCATACAAAACTGTGATTTCCTTACCTACTTCCACGGTGATTTTATTGGCTGCACTCGCCCACAGACGGGGTTTCATCTTAATCCGAGTTCCTGGTGTAATGTTCCTGCGATATTAGTTGTGAACGATGGAGGGGTTTGATATGCGCCTCTTCAGTCGCCGGCCCCTCACACTAAATGCTTCCGTACAATCTCGTACATAACTCCGTCAGACCTTCGTGTATTACGTACATGGTCATGCACAGAGACGTACGTCATTGTGTACAAATAGTGCATGTGAGCCGTGTCGCCAATCGCATCAGTTTCAGTCGGTATTACGGAGCGAAGCGCATCAGCCCCCACAGGCCCGCAGGCCCGGGTAGGTGAGCGGGGCCGCGGGTACGGGGGGCCTCCGGTGGACTCGGCTGAGTAACCGAGAGGTACCTGGGGTGCTGCCCTGGGAGTACTCCCCGGCATCTGACCGGTCCTAGCAGACGAGGAGCGAATGTCCATTCAATGTCCGTTCATACACGAACAGGACTCAGTTACAAGTCTAATAAGAAATGTCATCGCGGAGATACGCGAACAGTTCGAAAAGATTCGCAAGGATGGCAAGTGGTAGGCTAGTCTCGGGCATTAGGCTGCTCCACCGCAGGCAGCCCGGAACAAGCAAAGTGTCCGACAGACAGCGGCGTGCAGCAGACGGACCCCGTTCGTAATGCAGTGCTTGGCGGTTCTGTTGAGTTACAGAGCAGCACTGTGTGGGAAACAGTTGCGTTTGTTTTCAAGTCGTGAGGCGATGTTCACTCTGAACGGCTGGGGCCGCTGAGCCCCTTCGGTAGGCACTTCCGGCACGTGAGACCGGAAACAGAATACGGGCGACGCGTGTCAGTCCGCTGCTCTGGAAGCTCCACTTCCGCCTTCGCGCAGGACATGCCTACTGGCTGCACGCCCCAGCAGGCCGTGGAGACGATTTGCCGTATATAAACCGTTTGTGCGGTGCCACTGAGGTGAGGTCGACTTCGTAATGATGCAAGACATGTCTACGTCTTACCGTTTCAGGGAAACGACGTGGGCAAGTGCAGACACACTACCCACAGACGCGACATTTTGGGGCTAGTCAGGCAAGGGCTGCGCTATCGCTCAACCAAGTAGCCTTAAAATGTCTATGCCTTGTCTGTCTGCGTGATTTCTCGAGTACGGCTAGACGTTGAAGGCTCAAATTTAAACCACACGCAACTCGCCGGAACTCTCATGTAATTTTGTGTTAGTCTGACAGCTGCCAGTTAGGCAGGGCAGCCATGCGTCCCCGCCGCCTGTTGTCAGACTGCTGACAACAACCCGTATTTAGTTTAAAAGATTTCGCCCCAAATTGTGAGCTGCGCGGCGCGCGGAAAGGTGTGTGCGAAAGGAAAGGGAAGGTTCAGAGCAGCGCGACGCTCTCCAGCGCTGTCCGTGCGGCCGGCGGCGGGCCGGCCGAGCCGAAGGGCCGAGCGCGGCCGAGGGAGCTTCGGAGGGCTTCGGGTCCGCCCGGGTCCGGCGCGGGGACAGCGCAGGCAAGGCAGTCCGAAGTTGGGGGTAGAGTAAGAAGGTGTGTAGCGGTAGCGGTAAGGAGTGGAAGATGTAAGTGTAACGGCGGCGCTGCCGACCTAGGACTAGGGACGGTAGTTGCTGCCTGCGTATCCTTGCAATATAATGATTAACTAAGTAATCCCCCCGTGTTCTCCTTTGACATTGCCCCAAGAACGAGACCTAGTGAAAGCGATTGGAATCTCACCGTCCACGTGACAAACACACACTTAAAGTAGTCGTAGCTGGTACGAGAGGGACGCGCAGCGAGCGGGCCCCCGTGCTCAAGATTTTGCCAAGAGCTAGCCGAGCAGGCCGCTCGCCCACCACCCCTTTTCTGTACCACTACACGCCCGCGAGCCGCCCATCTCCCGCTCGGCCCCGCACGGTCCCACTCGCGTGGTGACGGCTGCCGGCAGGCCAGGGTTGGTGTACGCCAGGCGCAGCGGTGGTGAAGTGATTCGCGATGAGCGGGGCTGCATCGTTTGTCCGACCTCACTTTTGCCCGACACCGAAGTTGATTGTTCGAGGCCAGGTAAGCTTAGCTTTGGTCAGTTCAGGTTCACGTGCCCTGAGAGCGGACGATCGGAGGTCGGGCAAACGATATAGACCCGTGGGTGTGCTGCACTGTTACGCCATGACGCGGTCTGGCGTACGCCGACCTTGTACCTTGATGTTCAAAGCTCACAAAGAAACACAGTTCGTACTGCAGAGGAACCTGCAGCATTGTGTTACGAATTCTTTTACGAAGTATTTTATTTGACGGTATTGCACTGCAAATCCAAATTCATGACTTCATTTTTACTTACAGCGTGGTCTGATGCACGGTTCTAGACCTAACTGTAACCTATGTGTGGTCGCGGTCGTAGAACATACGTTAGCTAGCGTGGTGTCCCCACCTGGCTGTAGTTGATGTGTTGTGTTGTAGGGGCGAACACCTAACATTTCCTAATGCGGCGATGACCAATAGAGCGAATTTTTTTTACAGCTCGCGCCAACTTGGGATACTGTGAAGTCAATGTTTTCTCCACGGACTGTGCCGGAAACTTGCCGTTAGACTTATGTGGGTTAGTATTTCTGCACAGTATCTTATCTAAGGGTCAGATCATGCCAGGCTTGTCCCAACAGACGGTGTGGTACACTTATCATAAGTGCAGATTCATGCTACGGCTTGTACTGCTCAGGCTCATAAGCGTTGTTGCAAATACCCGTGAAGAAAACCGAATATGATCAGAATCAGCAATTAGTTAATTAAACGTTAGGTCAACTGCATGTTGAGGCAACTGCGCATTAGAAGCTTTACCAAAACATAGATACTATACATGAACTGTTTCGAGGATCTTCCCGTTTACAGTTAGGTCAACTGCACAGTTTAACTCCTGACGATTTTCGGACTGCTGCATGCGGTCACAGGGGCGTGTAGATAGCTGATAGTGAAAGCAATGATCGCCTGGATCATCCCCTATCGGATGTGCAGGACTAAGTGGTTCTCACTGCCGATAGGCATTTCCCACGCGGATCGAGATCAGTACAAGTTAAAAAGTACTTCCAGTGCGGAGGCAGCTGGTACGGAGGCCTGCGGTTTCGGTACACGTGGACTTGTGATTTCTCACACCACCCGCCTCTGCTAGCAGTCTCCCCGGTTCGCTGGAAGCGCCTGGGTGAGGCAGAGGACCGCGGCTGCTGTGCGCCGGACTGTCGGCGGCAAGTCGCGCGGCCGTGACTCTTGTTCGTGTGACCGCGAGCGTGTGGCCGCTCGGCTGGAGCCGTGTCCCCCGCACGCAGCTTTGCAGCTGCACCGCCGCCAGGGGCTCTGGGGAGGCAGCTGCCGCAGCTGCGGCACGGCGGTGAGACCCGTAGGGCAGCGGGAGTCAGTGCTCGGCAGTGCCGCACAAGCCCGCGGGCTGTGGCTCCTCACTCGGTGCGAGATAGCGGCAGTCCCACCCACGGTAAGATAAAAAGTCATTAACTGGCAGCAAGTGCTGCTAGCCAATGAAAATGGCTGACCCATTTGTCAAACGAAAGTGGCTGGTCATTTCAAAATGATAAAGACCTATTTGGAATGGCTAAAGTCGTCCAAAAACTCATTTCAAAATGGTTTTGTCATATCAGAATTGTGAAACATCGATGATTTGGCTGCTTTAATACAATATTGTATGTTGTTCTGAAATAGCCCTAACCATTTCCAGAGCAGCCATTTTAAAATTACTCTTTAGCAGGTGATACATATAACACCACCTACAAACGTCAGGATAAGAAATAATATTAAGATAATGCATCAGCGGCTTCTACTCACATGCGACAGCAAAAGCCAAGCTAAATATGTATAGGCCGCCCGACCCTACCCACCCTCGCCGCGCCTCGCCTCGCCTGGGCCGCAGCTTACGGGCGGCCGCGCTTCTCAGCCCGTAGCTCATGAACGGTCGGGTTTAGATGGGTAGTGTAAGCGAGCCGATTTTAGCACGAAGTCTAGGCTTTCTGTTGGTACACATATCTTTTCGATCCGACCGTTCTAGAGCGACGGGCGTCAAGTTGGCCAACTCAGTTGGCCAACTCCGGGCTCAGCTTAATCTGCTTGTGCTTCGGATAGAAAACGCCGTCGGATCCGGTCCCAATTAGGGAAACAGACCAAAAGCTATCTCGTGCACTACGGAACATTTCAGGGTTGTTAAAGTTAACCAAAAAGTTTAACGCGATAACGTTAAGTCGTTACAGAAAGTCCATTAACGTAACAAGTTAACGTTAACAGCCCGGCGGAAATGTTAACGCGATAACGTTACGTTAACGATTTAACGCCGTTAACGTTAACCATCCTTTTCTGGCCATTTTGCGGACCTACGCAGCACAGAGGTCGTTTTTCTACGTTTGCTTACGCGTTTAGGGTGGATAAAATGAAGGATGCAACTTACAGTTAAAAAAAATTCCAGCGCCTACAGCACTGAGTGGCCCTCGTTAACTGAAAAACGGATTTATTCTAAAAATAGTAACATGAAACGACTTGGTATTGGAACCTACGTCGCCCTGTATGCCGACTCGGCCTCTCAGACCGCGCGTCCACGGCGACATTGTTAATGGGCCTCGCGCGAACGACTTTTACAAGCCCTGGCACACCGCGGCCGCGCGTAGAGCCGGCCGGAGCGTACAGCACGGCTAGCCAAGTTGACAACAATACGTCTCGGCAAGAAAGGGTAAATCAGCCATTTAAAAAATATTCATATTCAGTTTAATTAGGATCGTGAAATGTGGCTCGATTTTATGCAAAATGTGCGTGAAACAACATACCTGTATCATGTACCTAATTTTGTATTTTTAAATTAAAGTTAGGCGATAAACAATATCTAATTTTGAAGTTGGCTGTATTGGAGTACCGATCTTCCCCTACTTGTCTCACTTTTGTGGAGCCTTCTCTCTTCCTGCCCCAGTTCTGTGGCGCCATCTGTTGGCGGAGAACTGAAACTCGGCCGCGCTCGCGGCTACAATGACACCTCTAGTGGGAGAATAAAAAAGTGGAATAGTCGATGCAATGGGGTCCTCGCTTCGCTCGGGCCCAAAACGGTGTATTTTATAAAAAAAATACATTGTTTTGGTGAAATACTAGTTATGGAATTAAAATTAATAAAATAAATAAAGCTTGACTAGCTATCACCACAAACAGTATAAAACGTAAACAACGCCAGCAGCGTCTCGCCGGCAGCGGTGCAGGCCGTGGCAGGCAGGCAGGCAGGCGGGGCGGCGCGGGCGGGCGGGCAGCGCGGCGGGCTTCCTGACCGAGCTGGCCGGCAGCGGGCGGAGAACCAAATGGAAGTAGGCGCGAAATTCAAAAGCGCGTCTCGGGCCACTCTGTGTTACTTTTGTTCACCAGGAATTTGCGGGTCACCGACTGTTGATTTTGCTGTTGTCATTAACGTTATCGCCGTTAAAGCGTGACGGGTCCGAATTAACGTAACTAGTTACCGTTAAGGCTTCCGACAAAATGTTAACGCGGTAACGTTAACGATAACGTAACGAGGTCGTTATTAACGTAACGTCCATAACCGTTAAATTAACTTTAACAACCCTGAACAACATAGCCAAATATGGCGGAACATATTTTCATTGCGAATGTTCGGTTTTCGGGCGGGACTTGGACGAGAAAGCTCCCAAAAATTCAACACAACATACAATGACTAAATTGCCGTTTATATTCTCCGGAACAACATATTCAAAGATGGCGGAACATATTGTTACGGAAAATATTCGGTTTTCGGGCGGGACTCAGACGAAAAAGTTCCCCGAAATTCAACACGACATACAATGACTAAATGGCTGTTTAAAGGCTGCGGAACAAAACATCCAAAGAAAGCGGAACATATTTTTATCGAAAATGTTCGGCTTTTGTCGGTACCCTTAGTCTCACTGATAAGACAGATATTTTTCGCTCTGGGCGGCACTTTGATGCCGCTTGCAGGCGTCTTTCCCGGTGGAAATTTTGAGTTTTCCCGCTGAATTCTAGCGGTTCGGTGGTCCGACTACCTTGGTACCAAGTGGCATCGCGCTCAGGTACCGACAACAATTATGTCACGTACCCCTGAACTTTAAAGAATCGCTGATGAGACAGCTATTTTCGCTCGGGCGGCACTTTGAAGCCGCGTGCAGGCGGCTTTCCATGGACATCACTCGGAAAACTAAATTCGGGAACCCAACGGTCTTGTTTTGTCACATGAGATACAGTTGTGAGAGTGCTGATGTTCTTCTTTGGTTCCGGTTTCGCTGCAGTGAAATGCCCTATCACTGTAGCGACGCTTAACGCCTGGCGCACTCTTTGCTTGGCTTGCCAGCGGCTGTCACCTGACGAGTGTGACCCTGCGGGGCCGTTCAGTCGGAGGGACGCCCTGTGGGCAGTGTTGCCAGAAAAGTAGGCAAAAAGTAGCCCAAATACACTGGTCACGATTGCGCCTACCTCCGCCTGCCAACTATAGAACACCTTGGAATGCACGACAATAGTCTGACTCGATGACAGGCGGAGGTAGGCACAATCTTGACATCCGTGTGTTTGGGCTACTACCTGCCTACTTTTTTGGCAACACTGCCTGTGGGCGTCACTCTCTCCGCACGGTCGCAACTAGAGTGCGGACCAAATTCGTACCTTGCGCAGGTAACCGTTATGAACATGCGCGCTTGCCCAGATGGAGCCAGTCTGTTACGGTCTTGGCCTACACCCTTGCATTTGTACTGCCACTGGTATTCCCCTCGGCCACGGGTCCTCTTTCGTGTTTGCTCACCGGTGCGCGACGACGTTTAGGTGCGGGCAGTGTCGTGTGGACGTCAGCGAGTTTCGAAACTCTCAATGGATCCAGAGGCAGTTTCAGTTTTTTCAGTTTCAATATGGTTTTTGTTGCTTAACCAGGAAAAACAAGTTATATATTTGCCCTAACTCCTTACAGACTCATAGGGCGTACATGTTGGAGGCCAGGGCCTCGAGAAGGGGTGGAGGGAATGGAGGAAAAAAAGGGCGCTGCGTGGTGGTGGTGGTGCTTGGACCGCCCGGTGGGTAGGCAGCCCAACGGGCCGCACTGCTGAGCGGGCGGTCGGGCGGTCGTCTAGCCGCCAGGTGGCGTTGGGGTCCGCTCAGGCCGCGGTGTCCGGGGTGTGGGTGCTCCTTGGGTGGGCCCACGGTCACCGGGCTTTGCGGCCCGTTCGGCGTAATTCCTAACTAACTATTGTTCCTAAGTATTAACTTATTCTAGATTAAAGCCTAAGGGTCCGATCAATGGCACTGTGGGGGGTGTCCATGGATGGCCTCGCACTCCACTTCACTTCACTTGAGGTTCATGAGAGGGAGGCACAGGTGGTATGCTGGGGGGGGGGGGGATGAGGCGGCGCCCGTGCGGGCCAGGCACCTGGGCGCAGCGTGCCGGCCGCCGGCCGTCCGGGCGGCGGTGGTGCTGAGTCGGCGGCCCAGCCGCCGGGTTGGGGCAGGTCGGCGGTAGCAGTGCGAACTGTAGACGTTTGCTGCGTAGACAGGTGTGCCCAGGCGGGCGCCGTGGGCCAGCTGTCAACAGAGAGGGGCCACGTTAGTTGAGGGGGGGGGGGGGGGGGCGGGCGTTAGTTACCGCCATCGGAGTCGTCGGAAAGGGGCTCAGAGGGGGTCGCCCTCTCCCTCAGCAGGGAGCGGAGGTAGCCGTGCGGGATGACTGCGGGCGCGTCGCAGTACTGCAGGCTCGGGGCATGCCTCGTCCGGGGACGGGGACGCAGGAGGGCTGCAGCAGGCGCAGGTCCGTGCTCCAGGCGGCCGAAGGAGGAGTCGGAGAGGCGCTTGTTGAACTCGTGGACCATGGGGAGCCCGGCGATCCGGTGTAGGCAGGCAACGTTCCAGGTCCTCCTCTGTGCCCCACCGAGCACAGCTCTCAGCGCCTTGTTCTGTGCCACCTGGAGATTCCGCGCTGAGGTGGCCGTGATCTTGCTGGCCCACGCAACCGAGCCGTCGGTCAAGAGGGGCCGTATGTACGTTGTGTACAGCCGAACTCTGATGCTGTCAGGGAGTCCTGACTTCCTTTTGACGAACGGGTACAGCAGGGCGACTGCAGTGCGGGCCTTCGCGGCTGCAGCCTCGACGTCAGGCGCGGATCCACGGAGGGGGCAAAGGGGTTTTTTCGCCCCCCCCCCCCCCCACTCGGCGGCCGCAGGCCGCCGCCGCCGCCTCGTTCTTGGTCCGTTCGCCTAGAATTGATGAACAAATGAACCTGCGCTTTTAGTTAGGGAAGGCAGGGGGCTAATATCAGGCGCGCTCCTCCGCTGCGCTCACCGCTCACCGGCCTCGCTGCCCTACGTGCGGCAAGTATCTTTCCCCCTCCCCTCGTGATTGTTTACTGCTGCAAGACAAAATATTTGTCATTTTACCCAGGTCACACAAATTACCTACATGTGATATTTACTCATGCACACGGTAAAGCAGTTTATTTTAAAACATAAATAAACGAAAACAAAAAGCGCCGGTGCAAAATCAACAAAAAACGCGTAAAAAAAAACCCTAAAGGTAGGCTACCCGCAACGCGTTGCCCCCCCTACAACCACCCCTTGTTACCACACTTTTGGGTTTGTAGAGCAGGTGACAGGGCCGAGCTCGGCCCCGCCTGTACCGAAGGCTCCCGACTGGGAGCCGAACCCGCCTTCGGGTCCGGGGAGACATGGGCGGTCGGCGCCAAGCGTGTCCCAACGGCGGCCGCGTACGAAATCGGCGATTGAATAGGCTCACCAGGAACCAACTCCAGCAAATCGTAGTAGCCACTGTTAACATTACCGCTGAACTGTAAGCATATGCTGCTTCCTTTTCTGCCCTGTCCTACTTCCGTTATTTCTTTTCCACGGTACACGGCCACAGGACAGTCAAAAACCTCCAATGCTGCTACTACGTCCGTGAAATCCCCCATGCGGTCTTTTCCTACCGCAAATTTTTCGTACTCTCTTCTATCGTCAAACAATTTTCCACTTGCTCACATAGCAAAATCTTTATATATATCCCAGGATTTTAGAATATGCCCATTAATTTTATCCTTAACCTTCTGAAAATCTTCTTCACGCCCATTTAAAGACAGACTCAAGCAGCGAAATAGACAATTCCCATCATGTACTACTTGAACCTGTTTAAAATACGGCCGTAGCTGTGCGTGGGCGTCTCTTCGCGCAACTGCTGGTTCCCGTTTTTTGGCCGTTCTGAACCTAAATTTTTTCTTTCTCTGGATGGAGACTTATAATTTTGCCTTTCATTAGAACGGGTGCGCCGCTCGGGCGTTCTATTTCTGTTACTACTGCCCCTAGATGCACTCCCATCACGCCTACCATAGGAATTTTGCCTATTTGCTGATGAGTCCCGCCCGCACTGACAAGAACAGCGGCTTCTGTCCGGAGCACGGTCTCCAGACCAACCCCTCGAGTAGGACACTGCACCCCTATCATTAGGACGCCCTCTCTCACTAGAGCGTCCTCTCTCATTAGAATATCCTCTCTCGGTGAAACTTCGTCTCTCCTTAGAGCGTCCCCTCTCAGCGCCGCCGTCATTGCCGTACCGGGCGATGGATATTTTGTTGGCCCCTGCTTCTATCCCATCCATAATTTTTTTCTCCAAGCTTTGGAACATCTGCACCGTAGAGGCCTGCGGTGCTGCTGGTATATCTATCTTCCGAAACCTGTGTCGGCTACGGCCCTTGAGCTGAGCCTCCACTAGGATCAGCTTATCCAGCAACTGGTTTACTGTCGTCACCGCATGACCCATCAAGTACTCATGCACTGCCTCCGGCAGGCCGGCTGTTACATAGTGGATCCTATCCCGCTGTCTCATATAGGGGTCAAAACGCACGCACAAGTCCAACTTATCCATAACGTATTTTCTCACCGTCTCGTCCGGCCGCATAACCCGGTCCTCTAGTCTGTTTCGCGCCTCTTCTCCGTCGAAAAACGACGTGAAGGCGGCCTTGAACTCCTTTTCCAGGGCTTCCCAGGACACCCCCCTGCCGTTCTCATACAAGAACCGGCGAAGCCAGGACTCGGCTTCCGAGCCCTTCACACACTGCTCCAGGTACATCACTTTTCTCTGGCCACTAGACCTATACATGTCCATAAGCCCATTAAACTGGGACATAAAACTGTCGTGGCTGATGGCCTCTGCGTACTTCGGCAACGGCAGTCGGGGCTCCCCCGGTCAGTACGCCCCCTGTTCGTCGCGCTCGCCCGCGCCAAACCTGCGCCCACTCGTGCCATGGACTGTATTTGCTGAGTGAACGGGGAGCGGTTCTGAGCTGCACTGCGGTGCCCTGCCTGAGCAATGCATGTGCACCTCGTGGTCAGGTGTCAAAAAGAGATTACTTGACCCGCTTGGGCTCCAGAAGAGGGGGTTGGCACGCCCTACTCGTACCATATCCTCCTGGCGCTGCCCTGGCACCTGCTGTGCACCCCACATTGTGCTGTGCTGCGGTACTGAGTGATCTATCTCACTGTAGGTGTGGTGTTGTGTCTGTGTGTGCGGCATCGAGCTGTATGTGTGGTGCTCTGTTGCTGTGCGTGGTGCTGTGCTGTTGCTGTGCGGAGCTGTCAGAGGCTGCGTCTCCTCGTCCTCCCAGGGCGAGAACGCCACCCGGCGACGATCCATCTCGTCCGATTGAACCGACTCGTCGATGTACTCGTACCCCGAGGTCAACGACTGGTCGTCCGCCTCCGGTGCGTCACACGCCGTGAGATTGTCGCCGTTAGCCTCAAACACCGCGTTATACGCCAGACCCAGATGATTTATTTGTTTTGGTAAAATGCGTAATGCCTTAGCACCACCTCTAAAAACTCTAGTTTAGTGGCGCAACGACACTCCTGCGCGAAGGACAAATTATCGTAGTGCCAGTGATACAATTTTGACAAATCGAAAACAAAATTTTGCGGGCAATCCACGGGATCGTCCGATCCGTCGGCTGAAACTGCTGCCACCGAGGGCCTCGGACTGCTTACGGAGGGCCCGAAGGAATACCACCGACTCAGTATCTGAACAAACCCGATGTCGAAGGTCGTGTCCTCCTTAAACGCTGGTCCGAAAAGTAAAAGACTGGCGTCGAGGAATCGCGCCGCCACGGGCATGTCGGCCTCCGTCAATCCGTGGACCTGACAGATCGCTATTTTAGTCCTACGGCTATCCGCGCTCGCCCCTACTGACTGCCGAAAATTTTCGACTAAGTCCTGCAGACTCCGCTTCCGGGAGTCCGGAACCTGAGCTGGGGGATAGAGCAAAGCAGTGGAAGTTGGAGATGTTGTGTCGGCAAGGAATGGGTTGGATGACCCTGATCTATTTGCGACCGAGTGCACCGGTATTGTTGTGGTGTGTGCAGTGTCAATTGGTGTACTCACTGTCGCCGTGCTGAGTGTTGAGTTCGCCGCACGTGTATTCTGATAGCTTTGCGGGCTTAGCGGATTTAAAGCTCGCCGCGCTTCTGCCTCTGTCACCCGACTCCTCTCCTCGGCGGGCCGGCGGGCACACTGCTCGGCCGCCGCCTGCCCGAGCGCGGTGTCGAGTTCCGCTCCGGCGGCACTCGGTGCCTCGCTGCACCTGCGGACTCCCCTTTCCTGTTCACAGGCTACTTCCCTTAACGCGTCTAAAAGTACTGTCAAGAGGGACTTGGTATCAGGGCAATCGTCCGTCTCGCCACTCAAACGCACGCTTGCAATAAACTGCTAGAGTTTAAGTAGGTCTACTACCAAAGTCCAGCCGCTGTCCCGTCTCTGAACAGTGTCCGAAAAACAACTCCTAATTCCAAACTGATTCAGCTGTCAGGCGGGTGATCACCGCCTGAGGCCAGCCTCCCGGCTGGCCAGTAGCGGCCATATCACGGTGTGCCCGTGGTGGCACTGTACCGGGTACGTGGGATATCACGGTTTGTGGCAGATAGTCGGCATGATTAAGACACGGCGCTCAGAGCGGGCGTCCGGATGTCAGCACCGCGCTCCGCGCTGCGTGCGCGGGTGAACGCTCACTGAGTATCAACATGATACCCAGCACTCTGCCGTCCCACGCCGCCGCGGTACTATATGTATTAGCAGCGCCCACTAGCTAAGTAGTTCTCAGTCGCACTCCGCCACGGCTGGTGTCGGCACGTCCGCGTGCCCACCATGTAGTGCCTAGCCGCCCACACCTCCACCGCACCGCTACGCCGTCTGCCTGCTGCCGGTGGCCATGTTCGGGGTCGGTCGACACCGAACTTAACCACTGGTTCTCCTCAACAACCAACAACCACTGAACCTCTGACACAGCGATTTAGATGCTAGTTTAATTACGAGACTTCGGACTGCTACACAGACTCCCCGACTGGCTGGCTCGCCGACTCTCCTCGGATGTAACTGGAGATACTCTACCGCTGGTGCGAGCGCCCCCGCTACTTCATCCGAACTGGCTGGCTGCTCGGCTGTAAGGCCGTAAATTTCAGCCCTCGGAGACACCTCCTGGGCCGTGGCCTGAATTCTCTCTTTAATTTTCTGGACTTTTTGGCAGAACTGGGCAGGCGGATCCCTTAGATATTCACAAAAACCCATGTAACTTTTTGAATTAAAAAATAAAATCGGCTCTTGCCGTGGTGGCCGCGAACCGGACCGCAGCACGACTGTCAGCGATTCCGCAGCCGACCGCAGGCGCTGCGCCCCCGCTCCCAGTCGACTCTCAATTTCACTCACTCAAAAAAAAATTCACTCAAAAAAAATTGCACTGGACAGTAAGCGGAGACACCAGGAACACCAGGAACGATCACACGCGGTACCCTGCGTCCACACGTGGTACGCGGCACGTGGCGCTCGAACGCCACTTTTTAGGCACGAAGTGAAACGGAGTTGCCTTATAGTGTGACCCGATTGGACTTTTCTAGGCACGAAGTGAAACGGAGTTGCCTTATAGTCTGACCCGATTGGACTTTTTTTTTCTTTTAAGCATTGCCCTTATGGCCCTCTATACGAATTTTCTGAAACTGTGCACATGGACGCAGGATACTTTTGCAGGGCACGCTGACGTGTTTTTACACTTTGAAAAAGCTTCCAAGTGGCCGAAAAATCGATTTAAAAGTCAGCTATCTCACTTCTTCTTATGGCGAAAGAAAGGGACGCAACTATACGCGCATCTATGGTCCACAGTGCCAATTGCTGTAGATCGATAACGAGGCAAAAAATCAAAAATCTGTCTAACAGAATTATCGGGGGTGATTGGGCAAGTACAGCAAACCTACTTTTAAAGTTATAAAATGTTACAGGAAGCGTAAAAACTCATTTGAAATTCAGCTATCTCACTCCATCCAATGGCAAAAGAAAGGGACAGAGCTACCCCTGCTCGGCTCGTCAGCTGGCTGCATCCGCTATTCCATCCTTTTCTAGACCACCACCAAATCTTCCGTCCTTCTTTTTTGTTGCGCAGCCCTTGCCGGGTACCCATTGTCGATGTGCCGAGTCGAGCCGGGGCCTGGCCTAGCCACGGCTACGAGAGTGGCGACTCAAGGCAGGCGGACTGTTTCGGTGGGACCCTACCCCTCCCCTCTACCCTAGAGTACGCACAACAAGCCAAGGGACCCGAGACTCAGAGCGAGACGTGCATTGTCGGGCCGCCGGGCCAAGCCGGGCGGGGACAACACCTTGCAGGCCAGGGCTGGGCGGCCCGCGTATGAGAATCAAACGGTGCACTGACCGTTACTGTAAAACTGTAATTTTAAAACTGCCCCGTTCCATTACAAAACTAATACATACCTTCAAATATCCTTTCATTAAAAAAAAAACAAAATTAAATAAGCTCATAAAATTTAAATAGGCGGAAACGTAACCAACCCAAACCCGTGCGAAACTCCGGGCCTACCAGTGTCTCACAGAGTGAGACAGTATCTACAAATCTACAAAATGCCTAATCATGTGCAAAACTTCGGGCCTACCAGTGTCCCACTTAGTGGGACAGTATTTTTAAAACACTAATTATCCTAAATTTTTTCCTATCATAATTACTTTCCAGCTTAGTTATGCTAATGAACGACTACTATACACACCTTTCTCCAATCAAAAGAGAGAAAAAAACACAAAACCAAAAACCACGTGGCGGCCGCGTGCACACTCCCACGCGGACACCGTCCAAATCTCCCAAAAGTCAAACAAAAAAATAGCCCTTTGCTTCCACGGGCAACGGAAACTTATTTATACTGAAAAAAAAAACAAATACTATTTCCCGTTCCACCGCGTTGGCGTGGACCGGCCCTTATCGTGTTACACGTGGTCGTCTGGCTACGACCACGCGACCACTTAGCTAGAAAAATCTTAAAATCTATCCTTCTAACTTAACCTAACACTGGCTCTAGTGACTAGTTGGGTGTTAGGGAGACGGTCGGGAAACAAATCACTTTTGCTCAAGAGCGAAAGTGACCCACGCAGCCCCACCAAGTCGCTAAAGCGCTTCCTCGAGTGTAAATGACTAACGAGTCTTACTCTTATTGAGCGAAACGCCGTTGCGGCTGAATGTAACTCAGATGGGGGGGGGGGGGGAGTATGGAATGAGGAAACAAGAATTTTGGGGTAGGTGTAGACCACCAAGCACTTACTCTTGCTGCTCGTTCTTCGCAGATGCTTCCTAATCCAGGGCCAAGATACGTCTGCCGCTCCGCCGGCAGCGGCTTCCCCTCGCGGCCGGGTGTCCGGTCGCGAGGGGTCGGCACCTAGGGCTGGGCGGTATACCGGTATACCGGTATGAAACCGGTATTTTTTTGATACCGGATGGACGGTATTGATTTTTTAAAAATACCGGTATACCGGCGATACCGGTTTAACCGGTAAACCGGTCACCGGTATACCGGAAAAACCGGTATGCCCGGTATACCGGAAAAACCGGTATGCCCGGTATACCGGAAAAACCGGTATGCCCGGTATAGCGGTAAAACCAACAGTACCGGTACAATCGATGGAACCGGTATACCGGCGAAAGTAAGTGGTAATATGGTACATAAATTACCATTTCACCCTGAACGATACCAGTGACTTGTACTTTTAATTCCCTGTGTGACTGACTACTGCATACAAATGCGGTTTTCCACTCATTGCATTAGCTTTGTACTTTCTTCAGCTCACCGAAAGACGGTTTTCCGCTTTTTTGTGCTAACCGTTCATAGATTCAACAATCTGAATACCGGTATTTAACGGAATACCGGCATACCGGTAAATACCGGAATACCGGTATTCCGGTATTAACCGAAATACCGGTTTTCCGGTATTTACCGGTATACCGGAATACCGGTATTCCGGTAAATATCGGTATACCGGTAAATACAGGAAAACCGGTATTCCGGTAAATACCGGAATACCGTATACCTTTTGCCAAACGGTATTTTTCAATACCTTATACCGGTTACGAAAACCTGATACCGCCCAGCCCTATCGGCACCCGCGCTGCAGGGCAGAGAATCGACTGCCCTGCATCGCGGTGTCCGGTCGCTCGTTCCTCCCATAAGCCCGCGAGAATTCAAATCCCTTCGGGGCTCTCCCGACACCGTCCTCGAGAGCCACTTTCCATCTTTTAAACGGTACGGTCTAGCGTCGTGCGGTTTTCGACACTGGCCTTTGCGGGCCGCGGCAAAGGGGAACACCAGGACAACCGCTCTCCAGACTACGCACCCCGTGCTCGAGAGCCAACTTCTATCTTTCGAACGGTAGGAGGTTCTGACTTGCGGTTTTCGACGTTGGACTTTGAGGGCCGTGGCAATGGGAAACAAGGGCACCACACCACGCCTGCCGCTCTCGAGACCTTGCACCCCGTCCTCGAGAGCCACATTGAAAAAACATAGTTACTCGAGTACCAAGTAAGCGATGAGTTTTAGAGGGATGAGTATTACGTTACTGCAGAGGGCATGGGGGGGGGGGGCTGTGAACGAGTACAGCCACCGGTCTCGAGACTAGGAACCCCGTCCTCGAGGGCCACATGTAACGACCGCCGAAACTCGAGAACTAAGTGTCATAGAAATGCGGATTGCGGCACTGCACAAAGGCATCGTATGGGTAAAGCGAACGAATACAGCCTCCGGTCTCGATACCAAGGACCCCGTCCTCGAGAGTCGTCGAGCAGCGGATCAGTCACTCGAGAGGGTTACGCTCGGTTAGGTTAGTGGGGACCTGGGTAGGTTAGGCTCAGTTAGGTAAGGGTAGTTTAGGAAAGGTTAACGGGCGCCGATGACAAAAAGGCAATGTAAGATACGTCCGGCCGCAGGGCGACCTACTGAGTGGTTGGCTTCGCAGGGTCTTACTTGTCAGAAGACAGCCGCCCGCAGGCCAAGGTAGGCGTGCGCCAGGCGTGGAGAGGCGGAACAGTAATTCGCGCTGAGCGAAGCCTGTTACGCCACGACGCGTTCTGGCGTACGGCTACCTTGTGATCTGTATACGATCTGTATATATGTTGCATATACCCTATACAAACCGTATACATTTTGTATACGTACTGTTTTAACTTGTACACAAACTGGTATACGAACATGTGCACAATTTGTATGTGTTTTGTATCCGCAGAACGTTGTATAAGTATTGTATATGATTGGCTGAGCGATAGCGAAGCCCTGGACCGACTAGCTCAAAAATGTTTTGTCTGTGTGTCTGTCTGCCCGCGCGATTTCTCGAGAATGGTTAATCGTAGAAGTCTGAAACTTGGACCGCGTCTTCCTACTAGCATACCGGAGTCAACCTCACATTTGGGTTACCGTAGCTCTAGTAGTTTCTTAGATAATTTTTACAATTGATATTAACCTTTTCTAAAAAATCATCACATTTAAAATTAGATTTAGTGCTTAGAAGAGTGCAACAAGACGCCCAAGGCTACTAGAGGCCATCATAGCGACCATTGATTTTTCAAAATGAATGTCAGTGGTTACTGGAGGCCCGGGGCATGAGAGGCCATGTTATATCGTTAAATACCGAATACGTAAGGGCCTTTTTTACGGTCAGAACGACTATTTTCTTTAAAAATTAGATTCAGTGCTTAGAGGACTGCAGCAGGTCGCCCAGGACTATGAGAAGCCGTCAGAACGACTTTTGTGTTTTTGGCTGAGCGATAGCGAAGCCCTGGACCGACTAGCTCAAAAATGTTTTGTCTGTCTGTCCGCGCGATTTCTAGAGAACTGTTAGTCGCAGAAAGCTGAAACTTGGACAACATCTTCCTACTAGCATACCGGAGTCAACCTCACATTTCGGTTACCGTAGCTCTAGTAGTTTCTTAGATAATTTTTACAATTGATATTAACTTATAAAAAAAATTGATTTATAAGATGGACTGCGGAGGCGCGGCCCTCTACTTTTCCCTTTCACGGCCAAACGGTGGTCCCTATCAAAATTTGCTATAGAACCGACCCTCCGTGAAATGGGAAAAGGAATACAGGCACGTGCATGGTAGCCCCCTCCGCGCTCCCCCGTGCTCGAGATCTAAGATGGCGTCCATTTGAAGCAAACTTTTGGGAATATCTGGAGAACCAAGACACCTAGAGAGGTGCGGTTTGCAGCGCTGGCCATCGTAGCGGTTCGGCCATCATTGCGATCGTTTGGCAATGACACCGGGCTCGAGACCACGCACCCCGTCCTCTAGAGCCACTTTCCATCTTTTAGACGGTACGGCCTAGCGTCGTGCGGTTTTCGACATTGGCATTGGCGCGCCGCGGCAAAGGAAAAAGAGGGCGCCCCACTCGGACGACTTCTCTCCAGAACACACACCCCGTGCTCGAGAGCCAACTTCTATCTTTCGAACGGTATGAGGTACTGACTTACGGTTTTCGACGTTGGACTTTGCGGGCCGCGGCAATTGGAAACAAGGGCACCACACCACGCCTACTTCTCTCGAGGCCATGCGCCCCGTTCTCGAGAGCCACGTAGCAAAACCATTGTAACTCTAGAACCAAGTAAGCGATGCGTTTAAGAGAGATGAGCTTTGCGTTTCTGCAGAGGGTATAGGGGGGGGGGGGGTCTGTAAACGAGTACAGCCACTGGTCTCGAGACTAGGGACCCCGTCCTCGAGGAGCACACAACGACCGATGAAACTCGAGAACTAAGTGTCATATTGAAATGCGGTTTGTGGCACTGCACAAGGGTATCGTAGGGGTATGGCGAACGAATACAGCTTTCGGTCCCGAGACCAGGCACCCCGTCCTCGAGAGTCGTCGGGCAGCGGATCGGTGACTCGAGTGGGTTACGTTCGGTTAGGCTAGGTTAGTAGACGCCCGCAGGGCGTCGTACTGACTGTTTGGCGCCGCAGGGTCTTCTTTTGCAGAAGACAGCCGCCGGCAGGCCAAGGTAAGCGTGCGCCAGGCGTGGAGTGGTGGAACAGTGATTCGCGCTGAGCGAAGCCTGTTACGCCACGACGCGGTCTGGCGTACTTCTATGTATATGAGTGCGTATGCGTGTCTATAACTATATGAGAATTGTATTATAGTGGTATACATTTCCTATATAAATCGTATACAAGTTAGATACAAAGTATATGCAAGTTGTATACACCTTGGTACAACTTGTATACGTCTCTGTATACATTCACTGAGAATGAAAAGGTCACGATTGTCGCCCAAATTTGGGCGATGATAACTTATCGCCCAAATTCAGGCAATATACGGCTTATCGCCCAATTTTGGGCAATGTTCATCACCAAAAAGCTATGTTTATCGCCAAAATTTGAGCAATGCAGGCCCTATTGACCAAATTTGGGCGATAAGTTTTCGTCGCCCAAATTTTGGGCGATACTTGTGACCTTTTCATTCTCAGTGTTCTTATACGATCTCTTATACACCTGTATACGATTCTATATACGATCGTATGCCACTTCGTTTCATCCGGGCGGGCCCTGCCTGCTCCCGCTGTGCACCGCAGATCATGGTGGCCGGTTTCATCTCGTCACATGGGGTGTATGGCAGCCTCTGGGTCAACGCGAGGCACTACTAGAATCCATTCCAAACTTATCTTACGAATTGTCATCGATCTAATCATTTAGTAAAATGGACTATTTCAATTAGTGGTACTTCGCCTTTCTTGCGTGGGCATGGAAGATGTGTTAGCGTCTACCTCTGCCTTTCCATGCACTTTACGCACCTTCTCTTGTACACGTAAACTGGCAAAATAGGATAAACAGCCTGGAGGGTAGGCATTCGCTGCACATCCGTACGCACGTTGCCACCAGGCAGAATTGCTTGTTCTGCAGGCGCTCGATGCTGTTTGCATCCATTTCCGTGCACAAATGAAGACGCCTAAAGTGCATGGAGAGTCTTATATGGACGCTAATACAGTAATCTTCCATGCCCACGCAGGATATTCGTCTGCTTGCCACTCAGCACGCGAACAGAGACGCACACGGGCCGCACTCTCAACCCAGCTAGAAACGCCTTTGCTGTTACTCAGCGTACTATTGTTTTTTGTTTTTGTTGCAGCGTCAATGTTGAAAGGGGAGGAACTCCAAAGTGCTGGTGAACCCTCATCATTTTAGCAGATCTGCTGGCGGTTGGGGTGGGCGTCGGCACCCTCCTGGCACGGTCGGCCAGTGGCCCGTGCTTCCCAAGGTACGTCTGCGGCAACTGCTTTCACCCATTGGAGTGTGCGTGGATTTATCAGGGGTTTGCCGCCACACAATAATTGCGCACTGTGAGGCGCCTCGTCGTATTCTGCGGAGCCCGCAGCATCGCTAGGAAGCCCTGACGTCAAAGGAGTTTCCCCCATGGCCCTTGGTTTGGTGCAAAGCATACATAATTGTTAGCATTTAGGGTCGTGCAGCCAATAAAATCAAATCGCAACGAAATCAAATATAAGAAAACCTGTCTTGCATAATTTTGCGTTCTGCTGCGACGAAGATGTCTGTCTCGTTTTCACATTCAATAAATATCGCAAACTCAAATAAAAAAAAACTATCCCACTTCGTGAGATACTGGTCATCCCGGAGTCTACGGAATTAAATTAAAGTGTGGTTTAAATTTAATTTAAATATGATATAAGTTACATTTAAATTTTATTTAATTTTTATTAAAATTTGAGTCAAGTGAAACTTGATTTTCATTCAAATTGAGTTCAAATTTGATCCGAATTAAAGTATTTTACTTTTAATTTAAATTCGATTTAAATTTAATTTAAGTCTTTTCTTAGTTTTCACATACAGCTTTCTCACTCTATTCACGTTGGAGATAAAGGGATGGTTCTGCTCCTCATCTGGCTGTCTTGGTCTTCTATCCTTTCACATTCCACAGAAGACAGCATGCCTGCCTCCTTTTCTGTAGGGCAGCCTTCATTGTTGAAGTGCCGAGCCACTTGAACTGATAAATTTGGTCGCGTCTAATGACGAGAATTTCGGTGACGATTATTTTGTCACCCGAATATGTCGTCACTTAACGACGTTCATTCGTCGCGTTACTAAATATTTGTATGACGAATACATCGTCACATATTGCCTGACTGAAACAGAATTTTTTGTATTCGTCTGCTCAAAAATATTAAAGGTGACGACTTCATCGTCACATTGCCTGTGACAACGTTTTTGTTTTTCAAATTTAGCCATAGGATTGTCGTAAAGTGTTGATAAATATTTTTTGTGTGGAATTACTGTGAACACTTTCTGCGAAGAAAACGTTGGGTTTGCATAACAAGGTCTTTTCTTTGTAGTACGAAGGAATGGGAGGACAAGTGTTTTGTACTGCAAAGGATTTCTTAGTAGGCTACAATGTATTTGATAATTGGTATACAAAGCCACCGTTTTTCTCGCAGTTAGTATTTGTTTCGTGTTATAATTTCAGCGTAGACTGTTAAATGTGTTCTACACTGTCGAACCACGCCGATGATGACCATTTGTATCTTGATGTGCAGATTCATGTCCCATGGGAGGCCTGTGTGCGTCGACCAGTGCCCCGAGGGGGGCGTGTTGCGGACCCCCACAGAGGCAGTGAAATATATTAATAAGACCCAGGCAAAGCTGTGCGAGTAAGTGATTGGCGTTCCGACCCTGCGTGCCACCGGGTCACATGTTCAGTTTGGATTCATAAGTCGTTCGAATCTGTGACATTCAGGGACCGCATTTACTTCTCCTGCTGAGGGGCACTTGATGCGGAAGGGTCGTAGAAGCACATATTATATGAGGCTATAGTCAAGCAAATCACTTTGCTCTACAATACACATTAAATACTTGTATCACTGTAATGAATTAGTGTCGCACATCGCTTGCGATGAAGGCTTAACGTTGTTTTAAAAGCAACGGAATGTCATCGGACCGGCAGGGAGTATCTCCACCGCGGGCGTCTGCCACAGGCTGACAGAAAGGCTTGCGAGACTTAGCTGTTGCCGGTGACGTAACGTGTTCTATAACTTCACTCATTCCTCGGCTCATCGCGCGACTATTTTGTCCTTGAGCTGGGGCGAAATTTGAACACATCTACATCTGGGGACGAAATCTCATCTACTTTGAAACAATTTTGTCCTTTACGGATACTAAATTATTTCTAGATTTAGATGTGCTCAAATCTGACCCCAGCCTTAGGACAGAATTGTCCTTTGACATTTAACGGTCAAATACATCGTACAGGGTGCTGCGTTCACAAACAGATCAGCGGGAAGGGTTGTCAACCCGCGCGGCGCTCGTCAGAAGCAGTCGCATAGCGGCATCAGGGGGTCAGGGGGGGGGGGGGGGTGGAGGGGCTTGAGGACGTTCGTCACCGGCCACCGCTGCAGCCGGCCAGCCAGCCGGCCAGTAGCAAGTAGTGGGATAGGGAAAAATAAGAACCGAAATTTTGTAAAAATAAAACTTACTATCATTTTCAGCATACAATCTAGTATCCGAAACATGCATTTTTAGCCCGTCCTGTCACGTTTTGGTAGAAACGGACAGGAGCCGGGCTTATAGTCTGATGCCGACTGTTCGTTCGGGCGGACGTGAGTGCGCAGACTTATCGTTGACGGAGGACGTTCAAATTTGGAAGGTAGACTCCTTTCGAAAAGTAAACAAACGCACGGTGGTCGCAAGCTTTAAATTTTGTCGCGTTTCTGTTTTATGAGAATTTTTAGATATGTTACGTTAGTGTTGACCGCTGCGTGTGTTGCGCCTGCAAGGCGCACTCCGTCGCGAGTCGGGACGGGCTGAGGTTAGCGATTTTAATCGTTACCAAAATATGTACCACCGGACACATCTCCAGTGACACCCGGCGGGGGCCGGAGGCCTCGGCAAACGCCGCCGGGGGATTCGGAAAATACTCAAACTGCTCTTCCATATCTGAGCCCGAAATCAATTTTACCAGGCCAAATAAAAATTTTGACGAGCGCCGAAGATGACAACTTAGTGCAATTGTCTTCCTCAAAGGTATTTCCGACGGGGAGTTTCTCGGAAGTTTGGCCTGGTAAAATTTAAATGACGGTGGGTTCGGAAGCTACCCAAAAGGGTCTTCCATATCTGAGCCTAAATTCAATTTTACCAGGCCAAATAAAAATTCTGGTGAGCGCTGAACATGGCAACTTAGTGCGATGGCCTTCCTTACAGGCATCTTCGACGGAGAGTTTCTCGGAAGTTTGGCATCGAGTTCCATGTCATAAGGAATGTGGTGAATAAGATTTCTTGAACCGGACCTCACTTGGATGTCACTCTGTTCACAATGCTTTTGAACTGTATCACAGGCGTTGCGCTGCTTCTTTTCCAAACATGCGCCACCCCCGCTCGCGCCGACCATGGGCCGAGCGCACGCCGCCGCGACTGAGACGAAGTAGTCTTTAGTCGGCAGGCGTGCGGAACAGACCATACTACCAACCTGCTAGGTGGAGCTTAGGCGGAACTCTCCCGAGTATTCATGCAACTCACCCTCTTACCGCCCTTCTTGTGCACAAGTTCGGTAAGATCCCTAGCAGCGCTGTTGCCATTGACAGTCCTCAAACTACGACCCGTTATAAACGCAGAGGTAAACATGGTGGAGATGCTGGTCCCACGCTGCTGACTAATACTCATCTTAGTTCGTAAGTCACCGCTAGTATTATGTCTTTATTTCAAGCTTCTCTAATTTTTATCGCTTAGGTTTTAATTGTTTTCTTAGTTTTATCACATTTCCTTTTGTCATGTTGTTAGGTTATTTGTTAAGCTAATTTTCCCCTTATCTCTGTTTTTTGTTATTGTTCATTGCCCAGTGCAAACTTGTTTTTTTTGTCCGCATTAGTCCCCTGTTCTCTCGGCAAAAATAGCTCTGCCGAGAACACCCCAGAAATTCCGACCACTGCAGCACTACTTGACCAACGCAACTGACCGTACGGACCGTGCCGCCACTACACCGAATGGGACTTCCCTCTCGGACCGTCATTGGACTCAACCGCCATCGCTGCCACCGCCACCCACCCCACAGTCTACTGTGCTGCGACCACGCTCCGTCAACTGCCTTCAAAACACCACCACTCAGGTACCACTCTGCTTTTTCGCACTGGACTGTACGCAACCTGCTCGTCTCGAACCAGGTCGGCCGAGACTGTCCGCTCTCAAGTGTAAACACGGACACACTGCCTGGCCTGCGCTGCCTCGGCCCGGCCGCACCGTCCGGCGCGGCCAGTCCGCCTCCAGCCTCGCAGTCAACGTGCAAGATCAGCACACCGCACCGCAGCCCGGCGACGGAGCCGCGACAGCTGAGACTCAAAGTGCATCTGTCATCAATCATCCACCTAGTCCCGAGTACGCACCACAGGGGGCAGCCGCTCCTTGATGTACCCACCCGGACTCCACACAGAGTGCAGCACCTGACGGCCCTCTACTCGCAGACTTGGATTTCCCTTCTCCGCTACCAGTGGACACTCCACAGCATCTCCATGCTAAGGTAGACAGAACCCTCCCTGCTGACCTCAACGGTAGTGCCTGTGTTTGCTCTATCTCTCCTGCAACATCGCCTGCGCCCTCCCCATCTGGTCCCCTGCCGCACCACGCCGTGCGACCTCCGGACTTCAACTTCAACATCGACCCTTGGCTCACCGACCCGGACTGCCAGAAACTTCTAGCCACCGACATGGTTATCCGTACCCGACCCTTCAAGCAAGTTTCCGTCAACCTGATCTGTCTCTACCTACGCTAAACAATTTTCAACAGTGTCGTACAGATTCCTGATTCTCTTCGAAAAATTTGTAAAGACCCGGTGGTTTGAGTAGCTGGTAATCTACGCGACCCGCTCTCCCGATTACTGTAATCCTACCTTCCTCGTACTTCACTGTTACCCGGCTACAATCGGGTACTAGCCCGAAAATTTTTTGTGTTTCATGGCAATTGACCTCGCTTGACTACTGGTTACTGAACACACCCAGAAAAATGATATCTTGGATCATGGTTAGACTGACCTTAAAAACACTAGTCTTGAACTTTCCAAGGTTGTAAACCTTGACTCAAGCTATTCTTTAACTTGGTTCAGGAACAGAGTCTTGATTCAAGTGTATAAACCTTGGAAAGTTCAAGACTAAGGCTACGTTTTTTTGGGTGCACCGGAACGTGACATATGCTTGATGACGCCGACTGCGAAGAGGCTACGACCCCATCCTGTGCCGCCAGTCGACGAGAAACTTCACGCCTGGACAACCACTAATCAAAATTCTAAATTTTACGATTTTTGTTTTTACTCCAACTACACGGAAATTTTGTAACCATTTTTTTAAAAGAATATATGAGGGGTATTGCTAACACCCTTTCACCCAGGACGTAGGTAAAACATTAGGATCTAATATTCTGTTATTGAGCCGAAATTGTAAGGTCACAATTTTTTTTCCAGGGGGCGTGTTCACAGTGCTTTTGAACTGTGTCACGGCCGTTGCGCTGCTTGTTTTCCAAACATGCGCCACCCCCGCTCGCGCCGACCACGGGCCGAGCGCACGCCGCCGCGACTGAGACAAATTAGTCTTTAGTCGGCAGGCGTGCGGAACAGACTTACTACCAACCTGCTAGGTGGAGTTTAGGCGGAACTCTCCCGAGTATTCATTCATCTCACCGTCTTGCCGGCCTTCTTGTGCAAGTCCGGCAAGAGCCCTAGCCCTGCCATTGACAGTAGTCACCCTGTGACCTGTCATTATAAACCCAGAGGTAAACAACTCGTAGATTTCGTAATTTAACCTCCCCCTCCCCCCTGTAGGAAGGCAAATTAAACGTATATACTGATCATCTAGACGTGAATGGCTAGGCACCTTTAGTAAAGGTGCGACCCTAAATGCACGGGTAAACGTTTGTGGAGGGGGTCAAAGAGTAGGCTGAAATTGGCCACAAAGTTTATAAGGGAGAGTGGGGCACAATGGGACATGGGGCACTATGGGACACCTTCAAATTTGCCGCCTTGCGCTACTGGCAGCGACTGCCAATAACGATGGATGACGGTGGTGGTTGTCGCTGTTGCTGACCCGAGGCGGCAAGTCCGGCGGACCAACCTCTTCCGGAGATGAGCGTTTTAAACATTCTCCGTTCAAAAAAACAGGCGAAATAAATCATTTCGCTTTTTTATTTTTTGAATTGCACGAAATGTAGCGGTCCTAGTCGTACTTTAATTGAATATTATACGAGCTTGGCCCTTCGGACATGCATGAGCGTCGCCGCATCGCCGCGGCTTGACAGGTCAGGGCGCCAGAACGCGACGAGTGTGAGGTGCCATTCAGTACACAATGGAACAGGGCTGCGTGGGGTACAGTGGGACACTCGGTTCAGTATCCCGTTATACCCCATAGTGTTTTTCTCACTCATGAATAATAGTTTTCGTATTATTAAATGTGTTTTAACTGCCATTTTAGGGAAAATGCCCCGGCTAAGTATATTTTTATTTGGTGTTAAAAAAAGGTGACCTGAAAGCCATTATATTTTTTGGTTTAATTTAAGGCGAATGTGACCATGAAAGCCGATTTGTTTCTACTTTAAAATGCTTAATAAAACATATTTCAGCTATTTTAAATTTTCTTTAGCCCCAAAATACTGTATTATCAGTGAAACAGTAAGTGTCCCATTGTACCCGGTACCCGGGAACAATGAGACAAATGCAGCAACGTAGTTCAAAATTTTTTATAAAGGCAGCGGAGCAATCTATGTGTCTCAAATTCTATTAAACAAGAAAGAAGACACACCAAAGCATATCCCCGGCACATTTTGATTTTTTTTTATCTCAACCAGTCTTGCAAAGAGAGGGCTGAGAAAAAAAAGTGTCCCATTGTGCCCCACCCTCCCTCACACTCGTATATGACGATGTGATAGTGCTGACCTAAAGTCTGTTGAAATTCAAAGTAAAAATAAGAATCGATGATAAGACGACCATTATAAATAAAGTAAATATTTTCGAGCTTTCGTATTTTGTCTTCTTAAACGACGAATGTTTGTTACAGAATCAGTTGCTACAGTAAACATCGAGCAGCGGTTGCGGCGTCCCGACGGGTCGCTCATACGGAGAACGTACGAGAGGTAAGATTTTTAATCAAAAGTGCTTTCCAGTGCTTTATCGTTTCTACACATTCTACTTTTAACGGCGTTCTCTGCTTCAGTGACGGAGTGCACCTTTCCTCCGAGGGCCTGAAGCTTCTACATGCAGCCATTCTTAAAAAAATGTAGATAAAAAATAAAATTAATTCAGGTATCCATGGAAAGGCTACTCACTATGTAACACGTTGACCTCGCTCAGCCAAAAAAAAAAAAAACCCAAGATGTGAACGAGGCGGGTTGTCGGAACCAGGCAAACCGTTGGAACCGGCCCAGTTTAACGAAAACTGGACTGCATTCGACGGGAACGTCCCGGCGAACATCACCTGTATGACGGATACCTGCCGTCAGAATCGTCTGTCTGCCCCGTCGGTCCGCGAGTTCCGCTTGCAAGCGTTGCATGGAACGTACGACCAGTACAGGACCAATCGGTCGACCGGCCAGTGCCAATCCCGACTAGTGTCAATGGTGCCGAGCGTCAGATCCCGTCAGACGTTTGAGTGCAAAACATGTAATTCCAACAGGACTCAGTATCACAACAGAAACCCCTCTGTCAAAAGCTTGCAAAGAAAACTGCGGCTACGTGTTACAAACTGTTTAGGTTGGTATTACGAAGAATAGGTTCGTCTTACCGAGAAAATACTTCGTACGCTTACGACTCATTTCTTCAATACCAACCAAATAGTTCGTAATAAGGTTCGTAAAACATAGCCGCTGTTTTCTTTGTAATACGAAGAACATTCCTTCGCAAGCTTTAAAAAACGGCGTTCAGAACCGTGAACACCAGAAACTCTTCGTCCGCCAATTTCGTCGCTCTGTGGAAAGCAACGATTAAATTCGTCGCCCTAACAGACAGATATTTAGAGAAAATGTTGCCCTAAATAGGCTGCGCAAAAATACCGTGCTTTTAGAGGGAGCTATGTCGCTCTATTAGAGCGACATTTCAAACATCTCTCTATCGGGGAATAGCATTTTATCATCGCCCAAACTGCGCAGCGAAACGTTCTCGTCGGTTTACAATGCACTTTCATTCAGTGAAAATAGATGAAAAACGCATATACCTTCAAAAACAATGATCGCACTCGGGCGTTGATACGGGTGCCCTTCCCGTACCGCGTCGTCAGGGGGGGACGCCTGAAATGTAGGCAACCCCCTTTGCACCGGCGCGCGGCGGGCAAGGCGCACTGCGGCTCGGGCCGCGGCAGCGGCTAGGAGTAGCGCGGGAATCCGAGAGATGGCGCGGGCGGCGCTTGCCTCCTCTCCCCTCCCCCCCCCTCTCCGTTCCGTTCCCGACTCCGTTCCCCGTTCCCCCCGCCAGCGTAGACGCGCGCCGGACGGAAAACGAGCGACGGAGGGCATCGGGCGAGGAACGGGATTTGACGCCGACGTGCTGGACGACCCGGTGGAGGGCCCGGCGGAGAAGCAAATCGAGCACGTTCCCGGAGGGAACTGTCCCGGCCACGGCCGAGGTGCGCGCCGGGGGCTCTGAGGAGAGGAGTGAGTTTCGGCGGTGGCAGGAGGGTTAGGGCCGTCAAAGCAAGTGTGCAGGTTGACTGTCCTCTGCTCCCCACAGGTTAGCCCGGACCGCTGCAGAGGCGGCCGACAAGGGCGTGAGGTCCCCGGGTAGAGGACGGAGGCTCAGCGCGCGATCCCGGGCGGGATACGCGGCCAGGCTCGGAGGTGCGGCCATCCCGGTCGGGAATATGAGTTGACAGTGCCGGCGGTCGTGGTGGGTAGGGCTGTACGGTGAACCGGTTAATCGGTGATTTCTTCGGTAGTTGGAATCACCGATGCTCAAAATCGATGATTTCAAAATCACCGGTTAACTGAAGCACCGTTACCACCGATTCACTGGTACCACTGCATCACCGGTATCTTCGAATCACCGGTACTACCGATTTACTAGCAGTAAGACCCCGAAACGGGCACATGACGCCGCACGCCAGTCCTCTAAACCTTCACAGAACGTGTGTTCAATACTTAAGAAATTGCCGGTGAGCATGCCGAATGGCCGATATTTCTCCCTAACATGCTAAATGCTTCCGTAAAAAGTTGTGCGGAAGTGCGAGCCAGTGTAAACAACCGTAGCTTACGTACAAATTCATACGTTGTTAGGTAGAATACTGTGCGCAATTTTTAACAACTCTTCATTGTTGGACATAGAAAGAATTCGTACGAAAGCTACGTATGCATAAATTCGTACGCTTTTCTGCACTCAATTGAACGTAAGTTTTAATTGCGATGAATGGAAACTTTGCTCCTTACAAGTAAAAGAAAAGTAAGAAGTAATTCTAGAAAATGTCTTGGAAGCTCCGTCTCAAAAACTCATTAAATTAACTATCGGGGTTTCGGTACAATATCGGTTTAACGGTTATCCGCACACTGCGTTAAGGTGGTCCGAGTCGCTGCCATTTTCTGGCACGGCTAGAGTCACTTATAATGTATATCTACAAAAGTAGCTTTAGGAATACCCCCTGACAGTTTTTGTTCAGCCACTTTCCGTAGGATCGCGCCACTGTCTTCGTGAATTTTGGTAACATAACCACGTATCTGCGTGAGCATTCCATGCCATGTACCGCACCTAGTTTCACGCTGCCGCCGGTCAGTGACTGTGGCCCGCTGCCCTCCCCCGCCTTCCCTCCTCGCCCCTCCCTTCTTTGGGTCCGGGCAGACCATAAAGTAATTATGCGGATCCCCATTGAAGCAGTGTCAACAAGGAGCCCCCCGCGTGGCTCCGCCGGGTCTCCGGGCACGCACATTCGGCACGGTATTGCTCTCCTTTCATCAGCACGCAAATCTATTTTTTAAATATTTTACCACGCGTTCAAGTGTGTTCAATAATAAGATCAATACCTAGGGCACGTTTCGACAACCAAATCGGTGGTAAGCAGACGTCTGTAGCCCTACCCGTTCGAATGTTGGTGGTTGTGGGTACTGGTCGGGACTGTCGTGTCGGTAATGTTATTGCAGGTAATGAACGACACATGCGACTTGATGCCGGGCCGAGCCGCACCGCCACAGGGTCGCTAATCCGTGCTCCGTCTGAGACTATGACTTTCGTTGGAAACCACAGCGGGAGGGAGAGAGAGATTTGATTTGATTTATTTTGCTTAAGGTACAGACAACAGGACTAGAAAGTCCCACGAGCGTCCATACCGCTCTCTCATATATTAACAAAATATTTTACTAAATAAAATAAGGAAACAATGTGAACAAAAGGCACAGAACAAATGAACATCGAAAAGATATGAAAAACAAAACAAAAACAGAAAAATAACTTAACATATTGGCAATAATAAGTAATAATCAACAATCAGTATTGCAACAAAAGCTCTTTCTTTACAGCTTTTTTGAAAGTATGAACATTCTCAAACTTTAAATAGCTGTGACCCATGAACCTTTTGAAAGCTCTAGAAGAGGAAATACAAAATGAATTGGCATATTGGAATTATAATTCGATCTGGATGCCGAGTTGAGAAGCTGTTCTATGTAGTGGAATTATAATTCGATCTGGATGCCGAGTTGAGAACTTGAACATTTCAAACAAATAATTAGCGTTTCATTCGTGCCGAGTTGAGAACTTGAACATTTCAAACAAATAATTAGGCGTTTCAGTCTTGAGGTTTTTCCATAACATTGTAGCTAGACTAACAATACGTCTATCATGAGATTTTAACAGTCCTAGTTCAGCATAATATGGTGTGATATGCTCATACACAGGCACATCAGAGACAAAACGAATACATGCATTCTCCGCCTTTTGTAGTTTCTCAGAGGTGTACTTGTTCATATCTGTGAAAAGAATTGAGCCATAATCAAGGTGTTTCAGTATCAAGCTGTTAACAATTCTTATTCTTATTGTCTGAGGCAAGCAATCAAAATTTCTTCGTACTTGTGCAAAAGTAGCAAAAACTTTTCTAACAACATTGTTAGCATGCTGTCTCCAGCTAAGCGTTGTATCAAAAGTAACACCTAAATTTAATACTTCATCTTTGTACTGTACAGTGGTATTACTAATCTTAACTAAGGGAACATCCATCTCCGCCAACTTACTAATATATGGCCCTGATCCTATAATTATGGGTTGTGTTTTGCTAATATTCAGACTCCAGTTATGACTAGATATATAATTCAGCAAATTGGCAAGATCTTCATTTACCATAGCAACAGCCTCATAGACTTCACATATATCAAAATGAATATAAGTTGAGTATCATCGGCATAGAGGTGATGCTTAGTATTACAAAGGATTTTAGGGAAATCAAACAAATACAATACAAACAAAAGTGGACCAAGCACGCTTCCTTGAGGTACTCCAGTTTCCACACAAGCCCAGTCAGAGACAAAATTTCCAGACATCATTCTCTGCCACCTGTTTGACAAATAATCAGCAAACCACTTAAATACAGAAGCGGAGAATCCTATACTTTTAAGTTTAATCAAGAGTAGTCTATGATTCACCCTGTCAAACGCTTTACTGAAATCCAGAAGTACTAGTAACGTCAATTTTCTCACATCTATGGCCTTCCTTATGTCATCTGCAATCTTTAACAAAGCAGTAGTTGTACTATGTCCTTTTCTAAAGCCTGATTGCAGCGGATTCATGATACCATTAGAAGAGACATATTCATACATTTGATCATGAGCAATTTTTTCAAGGACCTTAGCAAATAGACAGAGAATGCTCACTGGCCTAAAGTCAACACATTGGGTAGGGCTGGAAACCTTGGGAAGAGGTAACACATTTGCACACTTCCACAGGGAAGGAAAAACACTAGACTGAAGACAATAATTAAATATATGTTCCAGGACAAAGGCTATTTCATCAAGGACCAGTTTTATGAAAGTCAGAGATATGGTATCCACGCCAACCGCATTAGACTTAAATCCTCTAAGTATCTTACAAATGTCTAGAGCTGGAACAAACTTGAAGAAGAAGAGATTGTCAGAATTAACATTACAGTTCTGTTCACCATAAGATGTTACCGTAGCAGCAGCCAGGTCAGGATTATCAATTTTAGAGACATTTAAATAATGACGATTGAGTTCGTTGGCTGTTACAGGAAAGTCAGAACTTAAATTCTGCTTGGACTTGCCAATGCCAAGCTTTCGAATGGAAGCCCATATTTTACTTGGTGACTCATTAGCATCAAAGATTGAATGGTAGTATCTTAGTTTACAGTTTCGAATTTCCTGTTTAGTTTTATTTTTTAGGCCCTTATGTAGTTTACAGTCAGCAGGATCATTAGTTCTAAGTGCTTTAACTCTAGCTTTGTCTCTTTCATTAATCATTTCTCTTATTTCATTTGTCATCCAAGGCTGATCATCACCCTTGACTTTTAGAGTTTTGACTGGTGCATATTTATCTAGCAGCTGTAATAGGAACTTATTTAACCATTCGACTTTTTCATCACAACTCTCACATTCATATATTTCATGCCATGGGGTGTTCTTAGCATCCTCCACTAAAGCTACCTTATTGATTCTCTAGAAGTCTCTGAACTTAATTATTTTACTTTTCACAGCCTTAACTTTAAAGTCAAACACACAGTACAACATATCGTGAGCTGAGAACCCAGGGGCTACACACTGTCCGTATTCAATAACATGGTCATTAGAGTTACTTGCAATCACGTCCAATATAGATTTACAGTTATTCTGCTTATCTGTGGCTTCGAAAGGAACAGATACATGATCACATAGGTCTAACAATTCACACACAAGTTTTGTCTCATATGAGCCACTTCCGAAACGGGCGTTGAGATCTCCACATATTACAGAGTATTTGTAAGATGGTAAGATTTTATACAAATCATCCAAGTAATATTCTAAAAATCCCACTTTAGGTGGTCTGTAAATACAGGAAACAAGAATTGTCTCACTAGCACATTGTATTTCTACAATAACATATTCAGGCTTTAAAATGTCACCATCAGACTTAGCAAGAAGTTTTGATTTTAATCTATTTTGAACATACAGGGCTACTCCTCCACCACCTCTATTAATTCTATTAACATTGAATACATTGTAGTTTGGTATACACATCTGACTGCTCTCTTTATAAAACGTCTCACTGACTCCAATGACATCAGTAGCACTGTTAGAAAAAGTATCACAAAATTCTGAAAAATGAGTGGAGTTATTCAACGACTGAGCATTTATATGTACCACTTTAAATTTATCTACATGTCTTGCCATTTCCCTTAACTTGCTGCTCATTATCACATGTTTATCACAAGTTGCCATCTTTTTTTTAAGTTTTACTGAAAGATTTAAGTCACTGATTTACACTGCCTGATCAAGCTTACACAGGTCCTCTTCACCGTAGGTGTACACCGGACGGGTATCTGTGACACTTTTCTTCGCTATAATTTTGTTCTCCTGGTACCAAATCAGAAGAAAGCGGGGCCGCCCCCTCTGCTTGGCCTGCCAGAGCAAGCGCTGCCACTCGGCAGTCAGGTGAGTGTTCAGGTAGACGCGAGTGGAGCCAGTACCGTTTGGTACCAGCTCGGAGCTAACCAATGGGCCCCCATGGCGTTTCTGCCTGAGCCACAGGTTCCTTGTTGTGCGCGTCTTGAACTGCGCGATGATCTTGGGCGGCGCGTCCCCCCTCCTGGATGGCACACGGTGGATCACATCAATATCAGTGTCCTCAAAGGGGACATCGATTTTTCTAGCAATGTTGCACATCACTTTCCTAAGATCTTCATTGTTCATAACCTCAATACCACTGACCTCGATGTTTCTATTTCTCGCGTACTGTTCCACCTCCCTAACACGCCTCTGTAAACCCAAGATATCTGTGTCTCTACTTTTTATTTTTATTTCTAGCTCAGCTACCTTTTCTTCTTTTTTCTTTCTGTCTTCTTCAATCACTTTCATTTTCTCCAGCATCTCATCATATTTCGCACTCATAAAATCAATAGTTTCTTTTAATTCCACCACGTAACTGTTAATTTGTTCTCTTTGGGACACACACTCTTGTTTCTTGTTCACTGACACCATGAAGTTTCGCATTTCTGTTGCCGTGACCGGCGTCTCCTTCGTCTTGGTTGCCTTGCGACAGTTCGCGCACTTCCAGCCCGATCTGTCCTGTTTTCTCCACGTCGTTTCCACAATACCGGCGCACCGGCCAAAGTGGAGTTTGCATTTTTTTTCAGAAGTGCACTGCGCAAAGTCGAAGGGCAGCTCTTCATTGCACCCATCGCAGCTCGACATTGTCGTCTGCAGCGGTTGTTTTGTTTATTCTTCAGAGGGCGTTGCCACGGCAACCGACAATGTTGATGTTTATCCGCAGCTTCAGTGCTGCCACGGCAACCGGTAATGGCGACGCCTGACGTCTGCCGGCCGCCCAACCTCACTTTCGCCGCTCACAAGAGATACTTTGATTCGCTGTTAAATGTTCTGTTCCACACGCACACACTCCCCTTCACTCTCACACGTTCTTGAATGTTCACTTTGTTACCGCGCACACCGATTTTGGCTCAACTCCATTGATTTACTCGGAAAAAGTTCATTTTTCGACGGCCGCTAGACTGCTGAACTACCGGGGAGCCGAGCGCGAGAGAGAGAGAGAGAGAGAGGGGGGGGGGGGGGTCTTCGCGACCAGCCTGATGGCTTGAGTACAATGTAAATTTGGTTGGTTCGCGGTATGTTTCGGCACATGTTGGCACGATCCGTTTGGCTTATTCCACTGCACCGGACAGCGGAGACCAGGGCCCGGGGCCCGGCAGGGACACCCAGAGGAGCGGCAAGTGCCGGCGGCTGACTCGGCCCGAGCAGCAGCGGGAGCCCGGCAGCCGGCAGCCGGGAAGGAAGGCGAGAGCCCGCGGTCCGCACGGTCTGCCCGCCCGGCCCGGCAGGCACAGACCGGAGCGTCACGGTTTTTGCTTTCTTTGTCCTTGCGTCGTTGTGTACACAGTTGTAAAGGACAGCCTCCGCAGCCCATCACACCCACACCCAGCGTGCACGTAGTTCCTACAGCCACCGCCGCGCCACTTTGCAGCTTCGCTTTCCGAGCCCGGCAGATTCAAAAGAGGCAAAACGCGCCTCTAACAGCCTATATTTCTGTGACCAGTGGGGCCTAAACTATGGGTCGCACAGGAAAACCGTTGGTACCTGCGTGTTGGGGAAAGGCTGACTTAGGGATTACGTCGGGTCAGAAATGGATCGGACAATTAGCAGAGGGCATAAGAGTTCTCGGCATTTGTCCTTCAAAAGGCCAAACTTTGAACGGCCAAATCATACATTTCCGTACTGATTCCGGAATTTGGGCCCGACGTATTTTTTATGTTACGCCTTTCTCCACACCTTGGTGCCATCGGTTTTCCCGTGCGACCAATAGTTTAATCCCAACACGTCACAGAAAATAGCCCTTTATAGCTGTAATTGGGCCACTTTGGACCACCGTATCTCGGTTCAAAATTGGTTTAGCGATTTGCGGTTTTACAGGACGACTATTTGGAGCGGAATCTCTGGGTATACCAAATTTCACCGTTCTAGCTCGCAGTCATATTTCATAAGGGATGGCCTTAAACGGGGAATTTTTTCCATTGGTAATTTTCTAGCTACCGGTGAATACAAATTCACCGGCAGTTAAAAATTCACCGGTGATTCGAAAATCACCGGTGAATAAATCATCGCCGTTCACCGGTCGGTGATTCAAGTTATCGGTCAATCGGTGTGTAATCCATTCACCGCACAGCCCTAGTGGTGGCGGCCGGCGCGCCGCACCACGCCGCCATGGGCTAGGCCCTCCAGCCTGGATCGGGTAAAGTGCTGGTTCTTTGTAAATCCCCGACGGCCAATTCACTCTCATTGAGCCCCGTTTGTTCTGTTTAACCTTTTTCGGTCTTTCTCGGTTATTTCGGTCCAGTAATTTAGTAGTCAGAAATTAGGGTAGCCAGGCGACGGTATTTTTTGTTTCTTCTCTTGCTAAATGTTTTTGATGGGTTATTCCTATTTTCAGTGTACACGTGAGCGTCGGGGAACGTAGGAGCATGAGGAGGCAAGAGGCTCATTAGCGAGCGGAGTGAGTTCACGTTCTCAAAACGGGCCCCGCGACAACTTTGGTCGTGACTCTGTCTGTCCTTCAGTCAGTCACGGACTTTCCAGAAACACCACACAACCGTTTTAGCTCCGCTTTTAAGTATTGGTTCTATACTAATCGGCCCACAAAATGACGAGCCATTCTTTCGATTATTTGCGTTTGAAATATTTTGTAGTATTAGCACAGGTAGGACATTTCAATCCGTGCGGTTGGCACACTGACGGAACTCAGTGACGTCACGGCAGCCGTCCGGCGCCGTTCGGCAGGCTGGTGGTTTGGCATTGCTGCGACATATTTTGTCGTTGGTTGCTAGTTCGACATGATTTTTGGACATTCAATGCGATATTTCCTGTTGCTGCGGCTGCGGTGTGGTCTGATGACAGGTAAGTGACAAGTAGTACGTCGGCTGCAAAGCAGTTCGCGTTCACGTACGTCCCCCCGCTCCATGACGTAATTTTAGACGAAACGAAATAAAATGTATCATGAAGTGGGGGTCGATTGCCTGTCTTCATTCGTTTACGCATTTCGCTTTTAAACCAATTTCGCATCCGCGGACACTTACTGGACCGCTGTGTTATGGTTACATAAGTAAAAGATGCAGTTGTTTACAAACAACGTTCAGAGGTTATGTTCCCCTGTGCCTGTCCTGGCTTTTGTTGGAACAGCATTAGTATTCACGATTTGGACTACTTCACACTCTAAAGTCCTTACGGAGACTTTACCACTGAATGTTACGGATAGAATTGATTCTCCGTAATTACGGATAACTCAGTCCGTAATACGGACAATCCAGTTTGTAATACGGAGAGATTTGGAGACATTGTACTCATGGGCCTAGCTGTGCCTTGTTACGGATAGATTTATCCGTAAGCTATGGCAAATTGCCTGTCTGTAACTTACGGCTCCCATTCAGTGTCGGACTGGCCAGGGCGGCGATTCGTAAATCGCCGCCGGGGCCCCGGGCCGAGCGGGGCCCCGGAGTGGTCCCAAAGGGGCCTCCCTTGGGCCCCGGAGGGGCCCAGATGCAGCTACGAAGGGCGCTGTGACGGCGGCTCAGCCCGTGGGCTCCGCAGGGGCCCTAAATAACTTCAGCTAGGAATGACATGAGCGTAATGCCAATATTCCGGGGCCTCCAGGCTCTCAGATGATGTTCAATTCAGTTTGCGAAATACTAAACGTCGCAGGGCTGCAAGTCGTTAGCCCCTTTGGTTTGCGACCTTAAACACTTGATGTAAACGGTTGTTTTTTGTTGTTGTCTTTACCTTTTTTACCCGGGGGGGGGGGGGGGGTGACTCTTCGGCCGCCGGGGCCCTTCGGTAGCCAGTCCGACCCTGCTCCCATTGAATGTATGTTACGGATAATTCATAGCTATGTAGGGTGAAATGACCATGTGCTTTAAAAACCAAAACTATTTAAAAAAAGGGGTAAAAATTCTGCAATCAAGTTGGAAAACTGATAAATAATGTGAAGTGTGAGTCAACTCGACTCAAGGGACAAGAATTTTGCAGTAATTTCCCGGAGGTGTGACAGGAATCAATTTTTTAAAAACAATGCATGGCAACATAACCTAGAAAGCTCCTCGTCGTTAAATATTAAACGGGGAACAGAGGTAGACTGCAGTGCGGCGGCTCATCACAACCGGAGGAAAGACAGAAGTGCTAAGGGGTGCACTAACCCTCTCCTTGCAACACAAAACGCAGGTAAACATCGCGTCCGGACGCAAATTTTAAGGACTTTGGTTCCGCGGACGAGTCCCAGAGTTAAATCTCTGATCGTATAACCTCGTCCTAAGAAGCCATTGATCCAACATACCGGTTATTAGTAGTTTTCCGAATTAAATAACTCCAGTGAAACATCGTTCTTGCAAACCAAAACAATGCGAGCTCGGACCGTCGTCGTCTGCAACGTGCGTCGTTCTTTTGTTATTGGTAAGTATGAAAAAGTCCGATAGAAGATCGCCTACTGCTGTTGTGCGTTTAATGTGGATTGAAGATTGAAGTTAAAATGTTACCTTATGCCGAGTTCTGATTTAATACAAACATTTTAGTACCAAAAAAGAATTTAAAAATCACTACTGCAAGTGAGATTAAAAACAACTTGCTGTTCCTTAGTCCCCCGACCTGCCACAGAGGGCGCGCTCAACTGCAGCGCTGCCGGAATCTCTGCCTGGCTGAGACCAAAACATACTGTAAGTTTGAAACTCGAGTAACCACGAAATCGCGTGGACAACACTTTTAGCATGATGTTATATTGATACATTTTTGAAACACAGATTGTACACATCGAATGGTCGTCTAATTTTTGGAGCATTAGATTATGTGGCACAAGGATTCCAGAGTTAGGTTGTACAGGTTGTTTCGATGTGTATTGCGACTTAGCATATGACCATACAAATCTCGCCCCCCTGTACAAATTTGAATTATATCACTTCAGACACAAAGTGTGGTAAGTCACGGTGTTCACTTTTGACTCTCTTGTGTACTTTGTGCTATTTGAAGTGGTCTTATGCTGTGGACTGTTTGTAGTGATTATAACCTATGTTTGCTTCAGATGTCTTCTGCTGCTGCTTTTGTATTGCGATCAGTTGTAAACAACATGGCCGCTTCGAGGGTCGTGCAGGATTTCTTGTCAACGGTTTTGTGTGATGTTCTGCTTTCGAATCATGTTCTATTGTCACCACAACATTCCCACAAGATATAAGTATGTCTTGCCACCATATGAAAATGAGTGCGTCGTGTGGAGTATTCTCTCGTGTCGCCTGGAGACAATTTGTTCTCTGCTAACCTTCTGGCTGGAGTCAGGGGCTAAAGCTTTTAAAATTTTATGATGATGAAGCTCCCAGCAATATAGTCAGTTCGTGCTTTCCCTCTCTCACCTTCTCAAGAACATTATGGATTTCAATCAGTGTCTGCCTCAGGTATGCTTCTAATCGCTTAAACCCGAGAGAAATTATGGAACCGAGGAGAATAAGTGCAGGTAATCGCTAACTCTTGCTCCTGGTATCTCCATCTGCTATTTAAACTGAGGTTTGTTGTTCGGTAAAATAAGAAACAATATTTACAATACTTTAATCCTTTAAATGCGATCGCTGTTAACAGTAATCTGGTAATCCATTTTATTTGGCTCCTTTTTTCAATTAGTCGTAGCTTACGGATAATATTTCCCCCTCGGAGTCTCATTTATCCGTAGTATACAATGTGTTTTTGTTACGGATAAAGGTGTCCGTAACTTGCAGTCATGGTCATCCGTACTACGGCTGCGCAAAATCCTCTGTATGGTACTGTCCAAATTATCCGTATTACGGATGACATTATCCGTAAGACTTTTAGAGTGCATAACCTTGCAAATATATTCTTTCTTAATCGCATTACTTCTCATGTGCTACATGCCATAACCTAAATCAGTTGGGAAGTAGTTCTTACTGTACTGTTAGCACTCAGTTATCAGTAGCATACTCCTGTCGCAACCAACGAAGAGAGAGTTGGAAGCACCGTTACAGGTGAAAGAAAAAGTGCGTTTCCTAAAACAATGTCTTCGATTTGTTGCAGTGCTTTTTTCTTGCGGTGATGATGCAAATGTGTGGCGAAACCACTTCGTGTGGCAGTGGTTCGGTTCTCACGTGACATGTTTCCAATCTTGATTTGAATAGGTTCAAAATGACAGTCCCAATGCCACCAGACTGTTCTAATACACCTTCCAAATCCTAAGTAACACTAAATAGGTTAGTTCAAAAAAAAAAAAGAAAAAAAAAATCTGGGACAAACTCACAACGAGAATTTTTAAAACTGACAGCATTTATCAAAACAACTAGGAGGATCATGGACCAAACAACTGAACATCGTCACCAACTTCCCAAGGAATAGAGGAAACTCAAAACCATTTGAAAGACAGAATGCAAAGAGAGCAAAATAGGACAATGACCAATGCTTAGTTCAAGAAAGTATAGAATAAAGTAGCTAAAAAAAAAGAAATTAATGAACAAGATTAAACAATTACTTACATATTCATCTGATACAGGAGGAGTGGATTTCCTAGATTTGTCCTTTAGTTTGCTGGGCCCAGGTTTGGATGTCTCTTCTGAAGCAATAGATTTTCTCTTTCCTTGCCCATTGAGCTGTTCACTTTCCTCATCTGACTAGGAGTCCAGGTCTGAGATTGGATGACGGTCTTCAGTGTCAGAGCTGACTTTCTTTGTACTCGTATCTTGAGCCTCAGACACTCGCTCCTTTAACAGGTGCTGTTGAGATTCATCGAGTGCAATAGATACTTATCCAAAAAACAAAAGAATACAAAATAGTTAAAGAACACACAGTTTTCGACAATCCAATCATAATTTAATACTTCAGTGACGCGCTGCACATAATTGCTGATCTGGGCGGAGGCTGGGCAGTCACACTTATAAAAAAGGTTTGACACGTCTTGGTCATCGTTTACGTACACGCAGAAAAAACATTAGCAGCATATGGATAGCTAATTTTCTTAGCTAGTGCAACTAATTGTTTGCTGCATGGCAAAAGTGATTAGCTGGTTTTGCTCACACCTTACCTTGACAGCTAAAACTTAGCTACTACGACTAATAAAATTAGCTATCCATATGCTGCTAATGATTTAGCAATACAGCTAAGGTTTTTTTTCCGTGTGTCACGGCCTTCGGACGAATAGCATTCGGAAGTGAGTACTTGGTGGTTTCCATACCCAAAATCGAGTCTCTACCTCAACCAAAGCCTTGATCCCCCCGTCTGAAGCTACACTCAGCCGTTAGGTGTGTTTGTCGTCAGGCTAGTCGGAGTCGCCATAAGAACCTCCAACAGCAGTGCAATGCCGGGCAACACAAGTAACGACTTGGTGGAGGTGCGGGACGGCTTTAACTGAGTTGAACGGCTCGTTAAAGAAGTATCCTTCCCGACCGTCTCCCCACTTCCTTTTAAGGCGCCGCAATAGTGGGTTAGGATTAAGTAGGAACTAAACACTCTAATACTTAGTCTTTTGCATGTAATGGACATGTAGTCCGTTGGTCAAAAAAAAAAAAGCTCTATGTCAGTTTGCAGTTTGTACCTTTAGGAGCACCAAATCGCTGAAATATTGCAGGTACCAAAGTGCTGCGATTGCAAAATGATTTAGAAGTGAAGTGTGTGTGTTGAGTTTGAATTTTTTTAAAAGTGTGTATTTTTTTTACTGTTCTCCCTTCTTTGTGTTTTTTTTTTAAATGTCTTCCCTGTGTATTAAGTGTCGTTAGCTCGTAAGATTCAGTAGATGTAAGTGCTAGGTTATTTTGTTCGTAAGTTTTTTTTATGCGAGTGGCCGTTCGGTCTGATGCCGCTCACCTCCGCGACAGCGCTGAGTAGCGAACCGCAAGCGGACGGTCAAGCGTCAGCAGATTCAGCTGCAGAGGGCACACCGCTTGTAGGGACCGGCAAAGAAATAAAATAAAATGGAAGTTCGGTATTTGGAAAATCGCGGCAATATACTACTAGTGGTTCGTTCGGTTCCGCAAATGCCATTTCCTTTGTATAAAGATTGTAAAAATTTTGAGACATTTTTGACTGAATTCGAAAGATGCGCAGATTACTTGCGATGCTCCAAAGACGAGAAAGAAATTTATATGCAAAATTCAGTGAGAGGAACAATAGCCGAAGAATGGTTTAGGAATGCTACTAGTCAGCATGACGTGTTTTTCTGGGAACAGATAAGAACATGGATGAGAAGAGAATATTATAATTGGGAGTTTCAACGAAGAGAGCGGGAAGAAACCAAAGTTGTAAGATTCAGTGAGAGAGTAATGGTAAGAGATGATTGTTGCAGTTGCAGGGAATGTCAACCGAGACGTAGAGAGAGCAATAGTGAGAGCACTGGTGAGAGTTACAGTGGAGGGAGTTGCAGTGAAGAGAGTGACTGTGACCGGAGTTCTGACGGCTCTAGGAGTAGATCTAGTAGCAGTGACAGGGACTCTGACGGAAGGCACAGGAGAAAATCGCGAAACCGCAGACCGTGCTACGAGGTTATACCCATGGTACACGATGTAAATTCATTTTTCCGTTGTGTAAGTTATGCAATTTTTGGTAGGCAAGGCGAGTTTGAGGAAATTAAGGCAATGGTCAGGAAATTTGTTATCAAAAATTGGGAGAGATTTGAGAAAATTGCTGTAAATTCTAGAGGCCAGAAATTTTGTACAAGGACAGAGTACAGAAAACATGCCATTAGTAAGAATAGAATTGGTGATTTCAGTGACGCAATTGCCGTGTCAGAATTATTTGATTGCCCATTAGAAATTTTTCAGAGGACTGACGTAACTAAAATTGGAACGGGAATTGAAACGCGATTTCAATTTAAACATTAGGCAGATAACAATTTGGATGACTCTACTGTAATTTATTTAAATTCACGCAAAATTTTGATTTCTCATTGTCCTTGTTGGCTTCCGTTTATTGATAAGAAAATCTTTTTTTTTTTTCAAAAAATCCTTACAAATCTAAGATCTTAGGACTACTTTCATAATCTAGATTTTCCCCCGGATTCCTGCACTAATTTTGAATTTATAAAACTTAGTAGCACCGAATTTTCAGTTAATCCAAAAGTTATAGTCCAGTTGAACGCTTTAGTCTTCTTTCTTCTATCTCCCCGGGGTGCGGAGAGAAATGTCCTCATTTCCGTGCTGCAGTAGAGCCTCGCTCTGGTCAGGTCCTCCGTGTACAGAAGCGGATCCGCCGCCCCGCACTTTTCTCGGGCCGCCACCTCCACACGAGCGGTCGCCTCGGGGTTCAGACGTGACCCGTCGTTAGCGCCCCGGTCAATCAGCGGTTGTCAAGACATGATTTTCCCGGTTCGTGCTTCCGTGACGGAACCCGGTCGCGGCTGCTCGGGGCGGCCGTGCCCGGGGCTCATTTTCCGCGCTCGCCGCAGCGCAGCGCGGGGGATTTGAATCGTTGCACGGCCTCACTGAAAAAAATGATTTTGCTGTGGTAGCTAATACTTAGGCTAATTTTTGCAAAGCCGAAATATTTGCTAAATAAGCTGAGATTGTCGCTGAAGTAGCTAAATTTCAGCTATGTCAGCTGAGGCCGAGCTGTATCAGCCGACGCGTGATCTAAAACAGATAAACCTGGGGTCAGTTGTACCAGCTGACACTCGGCTGTCGTAGCTACGACGCAGCTGTAACAGGGAACCTTCCAGCTCCAAGAGATGAAAATGTCGGCTATGCCAAAATTAGCTAAAACATTAGCTAAAATAGCTGATTCTGAGCTACCACAGCTAATCCATTTTTTTCGGTGCACGTCTGCCGGCGCGTCGCTAGGCGCGTCGCGGCTCGGGCTCGGCCGCTCGCCGCTAACGCTAGCTCAGCACATCGTCAGTTCGTCTTTCCGAGCCCGCGCTGGTTTGAACGCCAGCGCCTCCCTGACAAGAGGATAAAATCGAGAAAATATGGGCAGTGTTTCAGGACTATAATAAAAGAGGTAGCGGCCGCGGAAAAGCAAATAAGATGCGACAAAATTTTCCACAAAACCAAGGTTTCAAGGTCGCGCAGACCCAGTCTTATGGGTACCAACTCTTTATGGGCCAGCCTCAGCTCCTACCTTATCAGGGGCCTTTTGTCCCCTCCCAAAATCAGGGGTACTATCAAGGGCCCGGAGTGGCCCAATATAGGGGCGCCTACAGGGGAGGCAATAGGGGCGCCTTCAGGGGAGGCAACAGAGGGGGTTCGCAGGGGGGTCAAAATGGTAGCCAGCAGCAGCAGTACGCACCCGTGCGCAGTTGCTATGGCTGTGGGGCCACTGACCACCTTGTGGCTGCCTGCCCCCAGCGTATCAATTTTTTAGGGTGAGTCCGCAATGGCAGCCGAGACGCGGCGACAGGCTGGACCTCGCAGCCTATCGACGCGTCCGCACGGGGCGCAACGTCAATTGCTTTTATGAAGCACTTAGCTTCACGCTGTTTGGTTCAGCAGCGGTTGCGCACGTGTTGAGGCTACTGATAGCACGGCACGTCAAAGACCACTGGCGGTACTACCTACCATTTCTGTGGGAAAGAGGGTCGTAACTGCTCAAACCCCATTTCTCAGTACAGGCTTTGCAACGGTAGTGTCCCGAAACAGGACTTAAAAGGAGTTGTATAAAGTTCAAATTTGATGTATATATTGAAGACAGAATTATTTAGTATGGAATTTTTTTTTATTGGAGTGTCATAGTGTACAGAGGAAGGAGAGCAGTTACGCCAAATTTGATTTCAGCTTTTTGTCGCTATTGGACTTGCGCCAGAAAATACACTGTCGTAACCATACGTACGCCATCCTGAATGTCGTAAATGGTTTACGACAGTTCTTTCAAATTATAATGTAAGCAAACAGTAAAGGAAACAACCTGTGCTGCTTTCTTTTGATTTCCATTACAGTTTTGCTGAAACAAATTCTTGAGATTGGGCACAAACCGTTTCCAGAATACTTGTAGCTCTTGTGAGCACCCTTTTCATGGTGAGCATAGAATCGGAGACCAGTTCAGTGGCCATGATCATGATATCGGGTATTGCTCATATCAGCAGGGACTTACTTAAAATTATGAGTCATCCTCCTAATCGACAGCAAGCCATTTGAAAGGTTCACACCCAGCTACTGACAACACACTCACGAAGCAGGAACACTGTCTTCCTACATGTCTTCCAAAAGTCATGCAATTATTTTGTACACAGTGGCAGTCCATTACTGCCAATAAACTATTTTGGTCTAGGCTTGGAACCAGATGATGACATCTAGCCCTGAGGACGAGAGAAAGGGGATTACAACTTCCACACATCTTCGGTACCTAGCCCCACGCGTTGTTTACTTTCTCGGAATATTCCTGTCGAAAAGATGGTTGCACTCGCACTCGTACCCGCAGCAGAACGTGTTGAGTTCCAATAATGAGTTTAGATTGGGCCAATAACGTGTCGCTCTTAATTTGCAGTGCAGTATGTGGCGTAAACGGCTCTGCAATTTCTCATACTGACATTCTCATAGCCTCGCGAAGGGTCACTGAGTAGCGCATATAACAGTTCGTTGGAATTCACGCGTAATAATTACTAGGTAATAGCCACGTTGCAGTTACAACACTCGCTTCGAATTTAAAAAAATCAATTCTGGCTCGGTCACACTCGATGAGAAAGGCATATCATCAAAAGAGTCGAGTCGAATTGCCAATGATTGAAAGATGTCACCGAAAAATACCCCATTTGAACAGGGAGAGTGGAGGCGGGAACAGGCTGCCAACTTCACTGTCGGAATGGATACTACGACCATGCCTATCAAGCAGGGGCGGTTGGTGCTTGAAATTGAAGTTTACGTTTCTGTATTTGTTTGTGGTTTTTGGCATCGCTCTTTTCTGCTAGGACTCTGGGTTTGTCAGCGCGTTCTCGACGCATTCTCGAAGGCTGTGGAGGGAGAGGGAAGGGCCGGAAGGGCTGGAAAACAGTCAACAAACAGGTGGGCGTCGCCTGGCTCTACGCGCGGATTCGCTTTCGCTGTGCGGAGTTATTTCGTTGTTGGGAGCATCAACTTTTGCAGGCCAAGATGCCCGCTGACATTAAAGGCAAGTGAAGCAGCTGCTTTATTAACGTACATAGTCGCTGGTTTTAAAATATTTACCTTCAAGTTTTAAATGGCACGAGTTTTATTTTAACCGAACTAGAGGCATGTTAACCTAGAAGTATGCCAATTGGTTATGTATTTTTAGTTTTAACGTTTTGAGTTTGTGGAGTTGTTTTTAATTACTCGATCCTAGTCGTACACATTTTTGAGGATTTTTTTTCTACATTGCCTCTGAGCACTTGTTAGTCTGTTCGTGTAAGGCTCGCCAGCTACATCCATTTGTCAGTGTTAATATACTACAAACAGTATTGCTGGTGTAGATTACTGCAATGTGAGATCTTCACAGTCAGTTTTCTGATATTAGCAGTGCAAATCATTAGCAGCCATGAATTGCTTGCCGCCTGCTTTCTAATTTGTTTAATCGAACTTTGATTCGTCTCCTTCCTCAGATTATGGTGACACTTTGTCCCGCATTGAGATGACAGTAAAGAAGTTGCAGGATGACATAGGAAGAGTAGAGGCCGGGTTGTCAAGGTATGTCCAGGTATCATGAGATTCAGTGGCTACGCTGAATGTGAAACTTGAGTCTGTACACATCTGTTTTCAAGTTTTGAGAAACAGTAAAGGATATTTTTTTAAATGAATGAGAGGTCCAGTAGCGTGTAGGTCCCAGCTTCACATACATAGCTTCTATTGTAACCAAATTCATAATTATTTTTTATTTGTTCGACTGGGAAAATACATGCAGAGGCAATCATGTGGTAATGGGGTATGACCAACTTATTTTATTGAAATCCTTTATTTCTTGGAGCCATATTTTGGCTCTACCTCCCAAGAACGTTTCCTCGTGCACCATTTAAAGATTTTTGGTGAAATACTGACTGTCTCATGAGTTTCCATGGACCACTGTGAAATCCAATGAAACCATCTTCATACAGTGTGCGAGCTCTGCTGCTTGAGCTGAAGTCATCTGCTATCACCGCTCCCGTTGAGATTGAAAACTTGACTCCTTGCTGTTCCTCTACCACGCAGCAATTTAACCCTCCGCATGTTTCCACTCGTGAGTGCTGTTTAAAGAAAGTCCCCGATTTTCAGAAATGTTCAAATGGGACATTTTACTGAAAGAACTTGCAGGACAAAATTGAACGAATTCTAGTAAGTACTTACATCGCGTCGCCATGTGCAAGGTATTCCTCCGTCGGGTCGGCTTCCGCAGGGAATCCCGCGACGACGATGTCGTCTGCCGGGTTGTATTGGGTAGGAGACGTGAGATCTTAAACGGGACCAGGAGCAGGATTAGCCTCGAGCGGCGCCTCGAGCGGCGCCTCGAGCGGCGCCTCGAGCGGCGCCTCGAGCGGCGCCTCGAGCGGCGCCTCGAGCGGCGCCTCGAGCGGCGCCTCGAGCGGCGCCTCGAGCGGCGCCTCGAGCGGCGCCTCGAGCGGCGCCTCGAGCGGCGCCTCGAGCGGCGCCTCGAGCGGCGCCTCGAGCGGCGCCTCGAGCGGCGCCTCGAGCGGCGCCTCGAGCGGCGCCTCGAGCGGCGCCTCGAGCGGCGCCTCGAGCGGCGCCTCGAGCGGCGCCTCGAGCGGCGCCTCGAGCGGCGCCTCGAGCGGCGCCTCGAGCGGCGCCTCGAGCGGCGCCTCGAGCGGCGCCTCGAGCGGCGCCTCGAGCGGCGCCTCGAGCGGCGCCTCGAGCGGCGCCTCGAGCGGCGCCTCGAGCGGCGCCTCGAGCGGCGCCTCGAGCGGCGCCTCGAGCGGCGCCTCGAGCGGCGCCTCGAGCGGCGCCTCGAGCGGCGCCTCGAGCGGCGCCTCGAGCGGCGCCTCGAGCGGCGCCTCGAGCGGCGCCTCGAGCGGCGCCTCGAGCGGCGCCTCGAGCGGCGCCTCGAGCGGCGCCTCGAGCGGCGCCTCGAGCGGCGCCTCGAGCGGCGCCTCGAGCGGCGCCTCGAGCGGCGCCTCGAGCGGCGCCTCGAGCGGCGCCTCGAGCGGCGCCTCGAGCGGCGCCTCGAGCGGCGCCTCGAGCGGCGCCTCGAGCGGCGCCTCGAGCGGCGCCTCGAGCGGCGCCTCGAGCGGCGCCTCGAGCGGCGCCTCGAGCGGCGCCTCGAGCGGCGCCTCGAGCGGCGCCTCGAGCGGCGCCTCGAGCGGCGCCTCGAGCGGCGCCTCGAGCGGCGCCTCGAGCGGCGCCTCGAGCGGCGCCTCGAGCGGCGCCTCGAGCGGCGCCTCGAGCGGCGCCTCGAGCGGCGCCTCGAGCGGCGCCTCGAGCGGCGCCTCGAGCGGCGCCTCGAGCGGCGCCTCGAGCGGCGCCTCGAGCGGCGCCTCGAGCGGCGCCTCGAGCGGCCTCGAGCGGCGCCTCGAGCGGCGCCTCGAGCGGCGCCTCGAGCGGCGCCTCGAGCGGCGCCTCGAGCGGCGCCTCGAGCGGCGCCTCGAGCGGCGCCTCGAGCGGCGCCTCGAGCGGCGCCTCGAGCGGCGCCTCGAGCGGCGCCTCGAGCGGCGCCTCGAGCGGCGCCTCGAGCGGCGCCTCGAGCGGCGCCTCGAGCGGCGCCTCGAGCGGCGCCTCGAGCGGCGCCTCGAGCGGCGCCTCGAGCGGCGCCTCGAGCGGCGCCTCGAGCGGCGCCTCGAGCGGCGCCTCGAGCGGCGCCTCGAGCGGTTTCAAAGTCCGTGTTGATTACGTTGAGGAAATCGTCCGGGTCGTCCGGGTCCTCAGCGCCCTCGGCACCCTCAGGGCCCTCGAGGCGGTCCTCTGCACTAATTTGGTACGGCCTGTAACCATAAAGGACAAAACCGTTTGAGTGACGGTCGGGCAAGTGCGCTAGAACAGTAGGGGAAAAGGCTTCGAAAAAAAACTTTTAAAAAATACACTAAAAGAAATGCTCAAGACCTTCGTGAAATCCGACCCCTACACGGTAAATGAAAACCCTTTATTTTAGCTGGAGCCTTGCGGCTGCTCTACGTGCCCTATTCTTTTTTTGTAAAAAAGGAGGGGGGGGGGGGGTGTTTGCCGTTTAGTAATGTGAATGCGTGAAAATGTACTCACTGGGGCTGGTTCAGGTACTCTTGGAAATCTGCAACCATAATCATGTTCCGCAGAATTTCTTTCATGGAACCGGCGGCCATTATGAATCGCCGCACTTGTTGGTCGTCGTCGACCACCATGTGGGCGATGTCGGCGATGTCCTTGTCATACAAGACATTTTTACCATTGGCGGGCTCGTGTGCGGATGCGCCTCGCCTTCGCCGAATGTAGGTACGTCCGGTTTCTCGTACCAAAGCCTTTCATGGCGTTTAATTATGGCTATAAAATAGGTATAACAGTGAGAACCGTAGCAGCAAATAATATTAAAGCGTTCCACGAAATATTTTTACTGACCTAGACATGGCCGACCGTGGTCGTCAAGGAGCGTGTTTAACTGGCGGTGCATAGACTCTTGCCCACTTGTAGTGTAAACGTGTCCCCCAGAAATACTCAGGACTAGGGGCGGAATGGCAGTGTTCTCGATCCACTGTCGCCTGACGTAGTCTAGAAATCTTGCGATTCCGCCGATGTTAGGATGGTCTTTCAGGGACTTCCCTCTCTTCATATACGACGTGAAACCCCTTTCCTAAGAGGTAAGGTGGCAAACGTGGGAGAGCCGCCACCATACGAAGAAGCTGGATGGCCTTACTCCCCTCCGCGTCTGATCTATCCAACTCGGAACGCATGAGGTGCCCCAGCCCAAACTTCTTGGCTTTCCTGTAAATGGCCTGCAGGAGCACAAGAAAGTTCAGTTACTCGAAATCGAAACAAGACAGCGATGTTTGCGTTACTCGATCGATTTGAACTCAAATGTAAAAATAGTTATTGTCACTTTGCGATAACCCTCTTGTTACACTAAAAAAAAACCATAAAGTCGTCACAGACGAGTAAGTCGTCGCCGAAAATATTTTTGCTCAGACTGATAGAAAGTTGTTTTTTGTTTCATTCTTACGATATCTGACGATTCATTCGTTGTTCAAATATGCCGTCACGTGACGGACAGACGTCATAAAGCGACATTTTCGAGTGATTCCAGGTCTGAAAATCTCGTTTCGCGAAATAGGAGTTTTTTGCCCCCGTTTCAAACGGTATCCCGCACTGATGTCTAGGGATCCCGTATTATATTATTAACTGTCTCTCTGTGTTCAGGTGGAATATCTCCACAGTTCATAACGCTTTCGGGGGGCCCAAATCGAGTCCGATCCAAATTAACTTTGAACTAAAATGGCAACCTCTAAATATTGTCCTACAGCGATAAAAATTTTTTGGGGTCCGTGCGATTTCTCAAAAACGGTTTGACGTAGAAAGCTCAAATTTGGACCACATCTTCCTTGCATCATACCAGAGCCAACCTCACCTCAGGGGCACCGTATCCCAAGCGGTTTCTGAGATAATTTTTACAAGTGGTCTAAAATTTAATATCCGCCAGTTAGGTGAGGTCAGTACGCGCCATGCGCCTGTCGTGGAGGGGCGGATCGGTGACTCGAGTGGATCACGCTCGGTCAGGTTAGTGGGCGCCTGGGTAGGTAAGGTTCAGGCAGGTAAGGGTAGGTTAGGGCTGGTTGAGCGGCATTGATAACGAATGGATGATGTAAGATACGTTTGGAAGCCAGAAAATGAGCGTGGTTCCGACAGTGCGGAGAGAGTGAGGCCCGCAGGGCGTCCTACTGACTGATTAGCCCCGCAGGGTCGTAGTGGTCAGGTGACAGCCGCCGGCAGGCCAAGGTAGGCGTGCGCCAGGCGTGGAGTGGCGGAACAGTGATTCGCGATGAGCGAAGCCTGTTACGCCACGACGCGGTCTGGCGTACGCCTACCTTGTAAATATTTATTTGCAATGCATCCTTTAAGATGGGGACACCAAGTGTTGCGTTCTCGAACAGAGGGCGCAAAGTATCTTGCACGCTTCATGTGATGCGTTCCTTTCTTTGTAAACGTGAGCTTTTGCATGTTGACGGGTCGGGACGATTTCGTAGCCGGTGCTCATGGCAAATTTAATCCTTTGACATCGAAACAACGGAAAATCCGAGTGCTTTGCCAGAAGTCGATTTCGATTAATCAACTATACGTTTATGTTTAAACACGGGGCTTACGAAAAAAATATTAAAATCTCAAATATTTTCTTCGACTTGCACTTCGGATGCAATCAAGTGTCTTCCGTTAGGGAGGCGGCCAAGGTTCGGGTGCAGTGGCGGCGCTGACGTTCCTTAAAATAGGACGCTTGTCATGATGCATTCATTTCGATGCCAGAAGAGGTCGCACCGGCAGAGGGAACGTCACGCTTGTTCTATTAATGCAAAAGGACGAGTAACCCTAGGAGATTTACAGCGGAAACAACGATTACGGCGTGATTACGAAGGCGAAGTACACGCGTTTACTCGAGTGTCAACTCTTCGTAGCATGTCTCACGAGATTGCCTCCTAAGTTCATCGCGGTTGAAATGGGATAGGACAATGGAAGTGTTACAAAACAGTTAAACTTAATCCTTTGTGTGATCTCTGATGATGTCTTGCAGCTTCACGAATCTTCCTTGCTCAATCGCAGCTTTTTTCATGTACGCGAGCCTCCGCTTATACTCTTCCCAGTTCTTGTTAGGACAGCACGCTGGCCCATGCCCACTGTTCACTGTTGTCTCATGAAAGCACTGTTTCTGCACTTGAACATTCTTGAAATCTGCATCGCATGTAAGCCGCATTTGGCAGCGTATCGCCGGGTTCTTGTTTCCGTAATTTGTGCACTTGAGGGTAATCCGCCCATCGGCGGCACAACAAGTACCCATCATGTACCACTGAAACGTGTCCCCTCTGCAAGGGACACGTGTCCGGCAGCCGGTTGTAAACCGGCATCTCGACTCACGGCTCGACACGCGAACAAGTCGCAGAAGGACACGGAGAACAACACGCACGACACGCACGACTGACGGCACCAAAGAGGCGGAGGGGGTGACGACAGGGTATATGTATAGCGTATCCGAGTTGCTGTTTCGAGATAGTCGACTTTGACTTCGGCAGGTGAACTTCCATCGCACAGACAGATTTTTTCTCCCTGTCCTTTTTTTTGCCATTAATATTTTTACCATCGAGTCGAACGTCACATGCGTTGTAAAAATAGCGACATTAGGTATTGGGGGTAAATATTTTCTCCGATTGTCTCGTCACATAATAATTTTTGGTGGCAATTTTCGTCTCTGAACAGCTTAGGGACCGTACATACATACCCATATTACGTGATCGATTTTCGCCCCCTCTTTAACCTTTCCATGGATAAAATATAGGGCGTGGTATTTGCCCCCCCCCCCCTAATCAGGTCACGTAATTTGGGTACGATCCCTTAGAAGAATTATTTTTATGTGCCAAGGTATAATTTTTATCCTGACGACTTATTCTATATAATTTGCAAGGAGAATTTTTGAAATGTCTTATGATTGTTTAAAGATTAGGTTTTTCGGCATGGATGTGATTTTTGGGGCAAGTGTCCATGGAGGCTCAGCAGGGTCCCTCGTGGCCTAGAGAGTGCCCTTACAGACCCCTTGCCCGGCCGCCTGGGGCCTTCGCAAGCCAAGCCAGGGGCCCATGCGGCCCAGGGGCCCACCCTGCGTTTCCGGGGCGGCGGGGCGGGCCAGTCCGCGTGGTTGCAAGATAGTGCACAGCGGTACCTAGGAGCCACGTCGCGACCCCATTGTGCGCATTCGATCGTATGTCGGCGCTGTCATCTTGACGGCCTCCCTGGCCGAGGCCAAATAGGTTGAAAACCGCCACACCCCGGAGCACGGTGGACAGAGTCTCTCTCTACTATATTATTTTTAAATATAAATTATTTATTCAACTCTTTAGGACATTGGCATTTACAGGCAGTTACAGACCCTTTAAATTTGAATAACATTACAGTAAATGCCTTCGCAGTTCTTCCAAACTCACCGCTAACCTATTATTTATTGTTTTCTTGTCCAAAGAAATACACTCTCCATTCGATATTTTTGTCTGTCAAAGCGCGAACATACCAAGACCAGGGGCCCTGGCGGCTTCCGTGCGACCCCGCTGTTTCGCGCATATTATTGAATTGAACGTCTGTGGGCCTACGGGGCCCTGCCGAACATTACGTTCATTGCATACTCTGCAAACGTTATTTAGGGCCCCTGTGGGGCCCGCGGGGTGGGCCGCAGTCGTGTCGCCCTTCACAGCTAGGGGTGGCTGCAACGGGCCCCTACGGGGTACCGCAGGGTAAAGAGGATCACCTTCCAAAAGTGTTAAAATCTTGTGGGGTCATTCGGATTCCGGTTCTACGTCAAAAACCATGAACAAAAATAATTTTTATGTTTTTTTTGAACCACCGGAAGGGGTTGCCCAAAGCCGTTCAAATTAACATGGCAATCAAACAAAAACTCCCTTAAGAGACCCCAAAAGTCCCCCAAATCCGTCAATTTCGATGCGAATTAGCTCACTTGTATGCGATTCATTCGTCTCTACGAGCTCTGTCCGCTGAACTTCACCGCTCATCGATATCTTAAACCGTATGGCTTTCACAGACTTTTTAAGTTTCCAATATTTGCCCAATTTAGTGAAATTACTAAAATTATGAAAGTCTGCGAAAGCCAAACGGTTCGAGATATGGCCTCTAATGGGAGTTTTTGTTAAATTGCCATGTTAATTTGAACGGCGTTGCGCAACCCCTTCCGGTGGTCCAAAAAAAATGATAAAAATTATTTTTGTCCATGGTTTTTGACGTAGAACCGGACTCCGAATGAGCCCCGTAAGATTGTAACATTTTTGGCAAGTGACCCTCTCTAACGGCAGGGGGCCGGGGGAGGGGGGGGCGAGGCCAGTCCGAGCCTGAGCCTTCCACCATGACGTCGAGCGGGACCCGTATCCGCCTGCCACCTCAGAGATTCACTGCATAAAATTAGTACGGCCACACCCTTACGGAACGGAACTTCCGTAGTCGGTTTTCCGCATACGGAACGGTGAACCGCAGGCTATGGGTGGAAAAACCATGGATATGTGATGGGACCATTGTTTAGATGTGAACAGTTGAGGCAAGTTTCCAGAATAAAATTACCATGGAGATAACCATAGCCATGGCCACCAATAGTCACCGGTCATGGCTGAGGCAGCCATGGTAAAATACACAAGGTAATCCTTGGCCGTGGGCGCTACGGCCATGGCAAAGGCGGGCCATGGTAAAATTTGTTTTTGGGTGCACTGATACTCATATGATTTTGTAGGGTTCCTATTGTTGTTCTCAAATTGGGTACCTTTATGTATGGATATGTATTGTTTGTGTAATAACTTACCGAACCACATGTTCTTCTTTTCTTGAGCTGTTGCTGCCCCTGTGTAGGTGCCAAGCCGGCACTGACAGTTCACATTACAAGCAACTGGAGGTTTCAAAGCAGCAGAGACTGCTTTCATAGGAATAATCCTTAACGTGTCCAGATGCTGAGGCCAACTCAACTTTAGTGTGAGGGTGAGTGCAGAGTGTTTTAGGGAAGACACGGACTACTGTAGGCCAGGAGATTGGGTGAGACAAATAGAACGCTCCTGAGCTATGAAATATCACTAATTTTCTCCAAACGTCTAAAGCACAAATCGACTACTATGCTTAAGGAAATTAACGTATTTGGTTCAAGAAAGTTTCTGTTTCTGTGATGGGAAAGGGGAAACGAGTCATGCTGGAGTGAGTTTCACTCTTGGTGTCTTTACAGGTCATATCTGTTTATCCCTATCACTCAAAAAAACATATTTGAAAAATAGATATTTAATGAATAATAATGCATTGAGCGAGTTTTGCGATGTTGCTTTAGATAGCATATATTTATTTTCTCAAGTGTTTTTCTTGTTGTACTATCAGATTTGTAAGTACCGTCTTTTCAATTCTTGCTTTGGACTGATGCTGGATCGGTGTGGTATGATCAGGTGGCAGCCCCAAGTTCCGCACCAGCTGCCACCGCCCTGACGTACTCCGCACCAGAGGGTGAGGGTGCGTCCAAGCCCGTGGGTGCCGCCGAGACCGCCCTGTTGTCAACGTGGCGAAAAAGTTAGTTCAGTGGCAGGTCCCGGAGTGGGACGGAATCGAACTGCTCGCCGGGCGAGCAGTTCGATTCCGTCCCACTCCGGGCTCGGACGCAGCGCCGTTAGATCCGCCAGTGCGGTCAAACTTAGCGCGGCCCCTGATCTGCATCCCCAGACCTCCCCCATGCTCAGGATCGTGTCTCACGTCATCGCCCCCCCCCCTCCCCACCCCACCCATTCGCCCTCGCGCTCGGCTGGACTCGCTGTGGCGAAACCACTGCCGGTGATTGTTGTTTTAATTCATTGTTCATACGAATTTAATACGGTCTCTATGTAGAGACGCAGTAAGAATGGCTATAACTATGTCGTTGGAGGTACCTGTGCTTTACTTATTCAGTTTGCAACAAACTAATCACGCGCGGAGTGTCATCTGCGGTATAGGTTATGGTAGGCGCTCCAGGGGTTAGCTGTCAATTGTCTAGAATCATAATCAAGTTATGATTGGCGTGAGTCTGACATGCGGGCTTGCAATGTAGAACCACAAGAAATGGTTATGTTTGTGCATCCTGCTTGTTTTAATGCAATCGCTTTATTTTTGGCACAGGTGATCCTACTGTGTGAATCGTTTCTTGTGGACATCCTATGTTTGACGGTTCTGCAACATGATCTGCGAAGACCTCATCAGAGATCCAGGTTAGTAGGTTTCATATATCCCAGTCAGGTTTTGCTTTTGTGGCGACAAGCCATCTCAATCCCTTTTGTCTACGAGTCTTCAGTGGTATAGGAACAGATAAGCTCAATGTTTTTTTGGTGATTGTTAGTAAATGCTCGGCATTACATTACGTGCAAAGCTACATTATTGTTCATAAATAATTATGTGCTGATTCTATTGCTATTCGTGCACCTGAACATATCGCTATTAATTTTCAATGCTAGGTGCATGCCTGTTGTGTGCTAGTTGGGGACATTGAAGCATTCTAGAAAAATATTCTTCGTCTTGATGACAATCCATCTTCATATGTTCAGTTTTTGGATCGGTGTTGGTTCACAGGTCAACTGCGGGCCTAGCTACCATAGGCCACTCATATTTTTTAAAAAATTTTGCTTGTATTTGTTTGTTATGTCTGTGGGCCACATTTTTATCTACCAATGCTTGTGAAAGCAATAGGACCTGTCCCATGTTCTGCTGCTGGTGGACAGAAAGTTCTGAATTTGTCTTGCAAACATAAATTACGTTTACTTTGTCGATCTTGCTTTGCTTCTCCAGATGTGGTGAGGACTCATTGAAAGAATGTGATTTTGTAATGCACCGCATTATGAATTGATGTGATGGATTAATGAATGCAGGAAGATTGGTGGGTCCTCGAATCCTCGAAGATATTGATATTTGTTACTAAGGAAACTTTTTTTCCACTTTGCTCTCTTTTTTCTCATATTGAAATATGAAATAGGACGGTTCAGGCAAATGTGATAAAAATTTTAAACAAAGGTTTAATTGATGTGGGGTTGGGGGTTACTTACATGATCGCCTAGGGGATCTTATTTTACTTTGCTTAACTCCATGCTCTTATTTTTGTAAGCCGTCGCTGCTCTGTGAAGGTTTCTAGCCGATGTTACAAGTTCATTCCCAGCCACCAGGGGATTCAAAGCGGTGCAGTCTGCTTCCATACAGATGTTTCACAACATGTCCGGCTGCTGAGTCACTTCAGAGTCCAGGTTAAATACGGTGAGTGCAGATTATTGTCAGTAATAGAAGCGAGTAAGGACACAGTAAAAACGAGGCATTCGTAATAGAGCTGCTACATGACTGAACAAATTAATAAGGTCGAGGTGGTTTACGTTAAAAGCTCGCTGGACGGATGTCAGCACCGTGCTATGTTTGTCAGCTACCTCATTCCTTATCGCCTAGCAAAGGGGCCGGGGTAGGTACAGTGAAGGAGGGGTGGGGGGACGTGCTGGTGTGTGACAGTCAGCCGTTAGATTCTTCGGATGTATCAAACGCCATGGAATCATACGGTTTGCTCTGGTTGTGGTTTTCTGGATTGCATCCCCCGGCGCCAGGGAACTATTCCCGGACGACTCTTACGCGTGCAGCTGAGGCTCGATCGTTAAAACGGTTGTGTCCCAACGTCAGAATGTATGTGCTTTCGTTGTCGTTAAGGACAGGGGTTGGGGTGGGGGCCTAAGAGTGGAGTGTATGACCGCCAGTAATGGTATATATTAATGCGCTGATGTGCTGGACTAAATTGCTGTGTGCATTATGTTTAGGCCTCCTCCGTTGTGGCAGAATAGAATGTCTTCTCCTTCATTCCACAGTCTTAATTTTACTTGCATTTTTGTAGATGCGGTGTTTTCTGTTTTTGAATAGTGTTTTTCTTCGAGTAGGTGTGCTGTTTTTTAAAATTAAAGAGCACGCTTAATTGTAGGACAGTCTTCTTATTGTTCTTTTGTCTGGTTTCAGAATATTTGGTGACGTCTCAGCAATTGACCATGACGATTTTACCACCCTGCTCATTCCATTTGTGAATTTGTCAAAAAGAGTTACTTCCGTCTCATTGAGAGTTCTGGGTCGGGACGCCTATTTAGATTTTTCAAGCCGGTGTTACGTTCAGTATGCATAGAATACCATCCCAAGATTAGGATTTGTGAGGTAATTAGAATAACACACATACATAATACATTTCATGTTTTATTGCCTGGCAAGTCACACCGTTAGCTGTTACATGTACTCCTTGTTTATCCCTTGTGAACTTACCCCTATGCGGGTTATTAAGATCATATCCATGATACCTGGTGTTCGTGTTACATTGCAGGGCTTGCATTTCAGTGATATCACACATCATGTTTGTTTCTCTCTGTTTGTTCTCATGCATTTGTTTGATTTTGATGCAGGTGTACCACGTGGGTGAATTATTCTCTCGGAAAGACTGCGATTGTTGATCTTTGAGTGACGATTTGGGTTTATTAGGTTAGTATCGTTTTATCCTAGGGTGTCAGGCGGCGATGGCATGCCCCTCTAATTATTTCAGTTTGCAGTTCTCGATATGTGCCACAGCTTGTCTCCTAGTCGAGGTCATATTGGCCTTTGCCAGCTCTGGGGGGGGGGGGGGGGGGGGCAAATACTACACCCTGTCTAAAATACAAGGGAAGGTTGGGTTATGCATGTCACGGGGAGGCCTGCATCTCTGAAGTTAGGGCCATGCCTAGAACATCCGAACTCATAGCGAGAGACAACTTTTCATGAGCCTCAAGAATGTATTCTCTTTTCTTGTTCTCGATTTGGGTGTACAAACAGGTTAAGCAGGTTGAAACTTGTAGTTTTTGACGTTTTTCACTTAAATTTGCCCGTTTTGACCCTCCTCTTCGCCGATCCTACTTGAGCTACTAAAGGCAGTCATCTATGATTTTCCGCAATGAAGGTTCGTCCTTAGGCGTACTTGGAATTTTTTAAAAATCGAAATCCGATATTGTGACCTACTGAAGTTGCTGGTTGGGCGCGGAATGCCTCTAATGGTTCCCTTATTCTTCTTTGCTGATTTTCATGTACTTCATTTCTTATGACACAGGTAATACTAATGAGTGATGATATCCCCTACAAACGCTGTTTAGTGTCTCTGCCGAGGTGCTGGGCCAGCATGGGTGGTTCTCACTCTCCGCCACATGAGATGGCAATTACGTCTTTGCGCCGCGGAATGTAAGTGCTGTGGCCCACTTCAACGTTGCAGTTACTAGGGTAAGTGCAGCGTCTGATACATTGTAATGTAAGGTGGAGGGAAGGTGCTATTCAGGGCAGAGAATGGGCATCGCGCCCGTCTTCCGGGACAGAGGGTGGCGGAAAAATCAATTTAATTTTTAAGTGTGGAGTAATACAGAATAAACGGAAACGTGGGTCACAGTAGAAATCCTGCAATGGAAATGAAGTCTTCATGTTACAGAGAAATCCTTCGAATTACGAAGTTACGCTGGTTCTCAGCCTGCGAGGCCTATTATTCCTTCACAATACGAAATATTCATTCGTACAATTTTTACTGTGGTGTGGCCGATTCGCTTTTGCGATGGAGCCCATAGCTTTCTTTTCAATGTGACCTAACGCTCCTCGCTGATAATAGACGTTGGGTCAGTGTAGGTTAAATGATCACACTTCAGGAGTGGGTAAAAAAATACCAGGTAATACGCATGTTAGGAATTGTTTTGTGGAAATTATAAATGGCATGGGTCTTGTAGATACCTGCGCCGCGGATTGTTTTCTTTCTATGCTAACGCACACCGCACTGGTCGGTGTCCTCCCCTATTGTGCCCCAACGCACATGCTTTGGGCCTGCGGAGGCGGGGGAGGAGCTGCGGGGGCGGCAGATAGTTTGGTTGTTGCGACGTGCACGACTGCTTCCGCGTCGATCTGAGAAAGATCCAAAAAGCACCGTGCAGATGTTTGGTGTTACAGGTTTTGACGCCAAACCGTCCATCGCACAGTGCGGACGCATACATCACTGGATAGAGGAAAGAAAAATCTAGAAAACGGTATAGGGGATTTTTTCTGTTTCTCGTGAGAACCGTGGCAGAAGTGCAAAGTCTCAGCCATTTTTTGGCATATCAGAGCGCCTTACAATTTTTAGCAGGTGATACATATAACACCACCTACACTGTAGATCGTAGGGTGAGGGTCCTCACCCTTAGAAGGGCGAGCAATGTGACTCAAATTTCTATACTTTTTCAGAGCGAGGTGCAAAATGATCACCCAAATTGGGTGATGTTACTAGAGTTGTCACCCTAGAAGGGCGATGTTTGAGGGACGTTTCCCTTTTTGGGCGAGGTTCATTTCCCTTATAGAGTCATGAAAAGTCCATCGCCCTTAACTGGTGACGCACACCTGCATCGCTCATATTACGTGATAAACCTCACCCTTCGGTTTTCAGTGTACAAACGTCAGAATAAGAAATAATACGAAGATAATGTATCAGCGGCTTCGCATGCGCCAGCAAGAGCCAAGCTAAATACACTGGCGACCAAAATTAGCGGTCCACTAACGGCGGGCGCTGTAATTTCTAAGTTTTTGAAGGTAGAACCTTGAAATTTGCTACAGGCCTGCCTCCAACCTTTGACTCGAGCCTCTGAAAGCGGCAACACCAGGTGCCACCCCCTCTGGTAACAGCCACCCCTAACGCGCGGCGGGGTGGAAAAACGCCGAAAAAGGGCGTCAGAAAACACCGATAAGGAAGTCCAATGGGGGTAAAACTTCGATTACCAGTTCAATAGACCCCGGGTGACAAGGCGACATCACAATTTGAACGGTCGTTCAAACCCACCCCCCACCCCAGTTACCCCCACCCCCTACGGGGGGTGAATTTTTTTTGTCACCAAAAATGAATTGCACATCATGCAGGAGCCTTCGGGGCACATGTCCGTCTGTTTTTTTCCCCGATAGGACGAACCCTTTGACCGCAACCCCTAAAAAACCAAAAGACATTTTTGAAAATTGAGTTTTTTTTGTCCTTAAATGCATTTCAGAATCGAAAAAGACGCCAGAAAAGGTGTGCAGGGCCTGTGCCAATACGGCCCAATCGAAAATTTCCATCCAAAAAAAATTCACCCTCTCGTATGGGGTGGCTACCCTTAACCCCTGCCCTGCCGCCCCCAAAGTGCGGAGGTGAATTTTGGACCCAGCGCCAGATGCGCCTTGTCCGGGGCCATCAGCACACAAAATTTGAAGTCGCTCGTCCGATCCGTTCTCGCGCTACAGCCAAAAAACCTCGAAAATCAAGAAAACCCACCCCTAAAAGTCACCCCCGATACCGCCGAACTGAGTAGGGGTAGCAAATCGTTTCGAGCGGCGCAGGGTGTCCCAAACCTTTGTCTTGAAGGGCCCGGACGGCCAAACCGCTGCGGCCACCGGAAGGTCCTGAAAAAGCCCGTCACCCGGGACTCTGTACCGGGGACCACTGCACCGGGCGGCCACCGCCGCGCCCGGAGCGCCGGGAGGGCAGGCCACCGGTGAGGCACCAAGCAAACGTCTACTCGCCGGCGGGGACGGGATCAGGAGCCGGCCGAGCGGCGCGGCGCGGCACGGCCGATCCAGTCCCCCAGTCCAGTGTTTTCTGACGCCCTCTTTCGGCGTTTTTCCACCCCGCCGCGCGTTAGGGGTGGCTGTTACCAGAGGGGGTGGCACCTGGTGTTGCCGCTTTCAGAGGCTCGAGTCAAAGGTTGGAGGCAGGCCTGTAGCAAATTTCAAGGTTCTACCTTCAAAAACTTGGAAATTACAGCGCCCGCCGTTAGTGGACCGCTAATTTTGGTCGCCAGTGTATGTATAGGCCGGCCGACCCTACCGGGGGATGTGCGTGCCGCGCCTCGCCTGTGCCGTGCGCATCTTACGGGTAGCCGCGCTTCCCAGCCCGTAGCTCATGAACGGTCGGGTTTAAATGGGTAGTGTAAGCGAGTCGATTTTAGGACGGAGTGTGGGGTTTCAGCTGGTACACATACCTTTACGATCCGACCACTGCAGAGCGATGCAGAGCGCCCGATGTGCGCCCGACCGGTCTGGCGTACCCTTTGTCAAGTCGTAGTTCGTGAACGGTTGGTTTTAAATAGTGGGTGTAAGCAAGGCGATTTTAGGACAATGTGTAAGCTTTTCGACGGTACGCGTATCTTTCTGATCCGATCAACCTGGAACGATCTATAGCACTCATCATGTGTACCCGAGAATGACGCGTGGGGCGCGCATCGGCCTGCACCGGCCGGAGCGCCTTCGCCTGCCGCCACCACGCGCGGTATTCCCCTGCCAAAGAATCGGGGCAATCCGCTGGTATACATATCCTTACGAGCCGGTCAGCCATCACCATCTACCGGGCAGCTCTTCTCAAACGTTTGGGTTTGAATAGCGGGCGAGGCTAACTCCTCGCTCCTGCCCCGTCCAGCCCCGCGCCCCGGGTCCCCCCAATCAGCCCGCTAAATAGCAAAGAACGAGAAACAATCAATGATTCATACCGTTTATCATTATTTACAAAACAATTCCTAACAGGCGTATCACCTGCTGCCATGGCAACTTAAGGTGGCTTTTTTTAGCACACCGACATTAAGATTGAACCTTTAACTGCTACCTCAGCAAATTTGAAGTCTATATCTCGAACGGTTTAGCCGTCGCGATCGCCAGAAGACAACTCAAAATCGGCCCGCAGAGGCCAAAAACAGCAGTGGTGCGCGGGGTGGCACAGTGGGACGGATTCTGAAACACACGATCTTGCGACGTTTGCGTACGTGAAATGGCAGAGGCTGGACACGAATCAACAGCATTTACTGTGAATTACGCGTTTCATTTTAATCAACGAACTACTTTCTGTTTGCTGTAGGTGAACCTTCGAGGTCTTCTAGACACGGTACAGCACCTCGAACGGTGAAACATGTCATTCGCTACTCCAGCGACCTTACATCGGGTTGACCGGACGTTCGCTATAAGCGGTACGCGGGCGATCGACGCTGGTCGCTGCTCGAGGCCGGAAGCTTGCAACACAAAGGTAAGGCCCCAAGCCCGCTTTTATGATTTTCTAGCCCTACTGGGTCCCCGGAATGCCCCGCATGGTAATCCCGAATCGGTTATTGCTAGCAGCGTACGCTTAAATACGTTCCGAAGTCTCGTTCCCGCTAAAGCTGCCTAAGTGAACGCCGAGGCTATCCTATCCTATCCCTAAAGCATTGGCCGCGTGTTCCCTGGTTATTAGGGGCTGTAAAAGAAAGACCCCGCCAAACCCAGTGTCGGACTCTGGGGGCTGGGTGCCGGAGTCCGGAGCCGGTCTGTAAGTCAGGCACCGCTGGCGCACCGCACTCGCAGTCCTCACTCCTGCTGCCTGCTACTGCCTGTCCGCGTCGAGCCACGCCGCTACGCACCGAGCTACCGGATCGTCTCCAAGCCCGGCCTGGGCCCGTGCCTCGGCTGGTCGGGGCGACAGAGATGAGAACGGGTTCACGTAAATTGCACGACTGGCACTCCAGTCGGTAGACATCCCCACTCCTGTATATCTAAAATAGACACTTAAACGAATACGACCCCGTCGGAAGCCATGAGAGGCCATGTAAAAAGTGCGTTATTACATACATCGTTTAGTTCCGCCATCACCGTTCTGTGCGATATTGCAGGTGTGGACTGCTAACGAAAGTAAAGCAAGCAGCGGTTCCGCTTGCACTGGCAAGTGAAGAACCGTTCCTTGACCAACTGTTCCCCTTGCAGCAAGACGTCGAGGGCTATGAGAGGCCGTGCAGTATCGTGGAATACTGAACACGAAAGTGGCTGCATTGACGTCGGAGCGTCTTGTGATATTAAAACTTGAGTCAGTGCCTACCGTTACGCGTCTCCATAAGGTTGGAGCCCTCATCGTCATGCCTATTTGGACAGTCGACGAGGGGTACAACCGTTACGCCCATTTTTATGTGCTCGTTTTTGCCCGTAGGACGCACAGGGCTATGAGAGTAGGGCTGTGCGGTGAATGAATTTTTCGAAACGGTGACGGTGATTCGGTTCACCGGTGAATGGTGCAGTGTAAGGTGCTGAGTTTATCACCGGTGATCCCAAAATCACCGATGATCTTAAATTCACCGGTACCTAAAGGAAACCGCGACTGAAAAACCGCCAGTAGCAAAATAAACACCGTTTTAATTGAATTTCTGTAACAACGAACCCACTGTACCCAAATTTGCTAGAAAATACAAATCACAGCTCTTGAGTGGACATGAGTGGTCAATTATTTTATTCAAAGAACTTACATAACACAGAAAAGAATAACAAAAATGAATAATTAGGCACAGCAGCACCGTTGCCTATGGCAAGAAAAATTAAATTACACTGCACGTTTTCTCATGTAAGGCAGGAACGTAGCTTGGAAAATAACAACTCAATAGTCAGGTACAGCAGCCCCATTGCTTATGGTGCTTATGGCGATCATAATAAAACCAGTCATAAAAAAGAACCAGTGCCCGGAAAAAAACGGTGATTTTAAAATTTGGTTAACCGGTGATTTTAGAAACGCTATTCGGTGAATGAAATCACCGAAAAAATTACCGGTTAACCGAATCACCGCACAGCCCTATATGAGAGGCCGTGTATTACGGTTGAGTTTTAAACACGAATGTAACTTCATGTACGTTATAGCTGCTACTTGGCTAACCCTTTTGCTTGCGGACGTGTCACGACGAGACATCGAGTGCGAACAGTATCTCTTCCTCTGTCCCTTCTTACTGCTGCGTCCTGATGCCGGTGAAACGGCTGCTGCGCAGGTCGCGTTTTTAAGAAAGCGATGTCCTGCGTTTAAGAACTTAAAAGCGGCTTCTGTGACATTCTTTTGACTGTATCGCTTTCTTGCGTTCACATTGCGATGAAATAGTTTGTACGAATCTTCGTGTTCAAGCTGTGTCCTACTTTTAGTGCACGAGTTCCCTTTGATGATCTTATTTTGTGGTCTCGGACAGAAAAGAAGGAATCGTTCAATATACCTGCTTTATCTTTTAGCTACTTGTCATGCATTTTCAGGACCTTTCAGGTGTTCATCGGGATCAAAGGGAAGGGCGACCCCCCCACCCCCCCTCCCCCCCATTACGTAGGTCCGCGCCTCCAGGAGGGACGATAGGGGGAGTGAGGGAAGTCCTGCATGACGCGATCATTTGTATGGAACGATCTAAAGCACTCATTTGTATGACACGGCTCTTATGTTTGGCCCACTAGCACGTAAAAGGGGATAATAAAGAGACCGCGCCTCATGGCGGTGGGGACGGCGTTGGCGGAGGCTACGGTGGCGTTCCGGGTGGCCCTTCCTCTGACGCCGTAGTCTGCTCCGAGGAAGACCACGTCGACGCTGTCTCGCTGCTGTATCAACTTAAAGAAAACTTTTCAAGTCCGTCGACACCATCGGCGGAAAAATTGCACTTTTTGACTATCACGGAAAGAGTGAGGGCAGCGCTAGATCAGTAGGACCTTCAGTTGCTCACGGCGGATGGCACGGACAGCAATTGCTTTCCGCGATTTAGATGGGGTTCACTCCTCTCCAAATCGCAAGCCGGGGCGGGTTGTAGAGGATTCTGTAGCGGAAGAAGTCAAATATTTTTACCGTAAAGACGAAAACGGTGGCATCCTATCCGGCAAAAAAGATTATGTGTCTGCGAAGGACGATAACGGAAAACGCATATTTTTTGGCAAGAAGGGCTAGTTTTGTGCAACCTACGCGAACTGTATGCTAAGTTCTAAGAAGTTCACTGTGGCCACAAAATAGGGTTCTCCACTTTTGCCACCCTGAGGCCCCGGAAGTGCGTTCTTGCCGGTGCAAACGGGACTCAATGTGTTTGTGAGCATCATCAGAACGTGAAACTTATGTTTTCCGGTGCTCGCATTGAGCAACTTCCTGCTGGCAGCGAAAGACCTCTGAAGTCATACAAGCACTGCTTAAATTTCATAATTTGTCCAGATCCCAGGCAAGAGTGTTATTTCAACGAAAACGCGAATGACCTCTAGCGGACACGGCTCGCTGACCTGTGTGCAGTAAACCATGCCTTCAGCATCATGACCAGCCCAGACCCAGTAGTCAGGAACATCGCTCATGCCAATATCACTGCAACAGTCAGACGGCGTACCCAGACCCCTCCGGGCCCAGCTGTGATTGCCGACCATATAACAGGTGCTGACACCAATAGCTTGGGCCGGGATGGAGGAGACTCCTCAACGCTCAGGTCCTCGGCTCGCACAGCTTCCCGAAGGATCAACAAAAAGTTCCCCCTCGAGTGGTCCTGGAATGAAGAGTTGGAAACCTGTCAAGTTACCCTCTACGACCCCAGCGGCAAAGCGAGATCGGTACAAGGTCACTCAAGGGGGCAGCTGTCACCACTCTTGAAGCAGAATCAACAGTACCACTACCTCCAACGCCTGAAACAAAAACCAGACCAATGCAGGGTAATGAGGGTCTCCTCCACAGCAAAGCAGTCCAACCATTTTCTGTCTCCAGGTTGAGACACCCGCTTTGCAGATTGGCGAGCAAGGCTAGGACTCCTGCCCCTAAACGGGTGCATGAGATGGACTGCTTCAAATGCTGGTAAAAGGTGCCGTCGATGCGGTAGCCCGAACGAGTCCACCGCACACGCCCTAAACCACTGCCTGCCCAACATAGTCGGGATCACGAAAAGGCATGAGGTTCTCGAGGCTGTGGTAAACGCCTATCCTGGGGAGATTCCATTGCGAATTAATCAGACAGTGCCCTTTAATGATCTGCTCGGACTGGCACATGACGTTCCCCCAGCCTCGCCGCCCTCCGCCCTGACATTGCCCAGGTCGACATACCTGGTAAGGTTGTGAACATTATAGACATAACCTGCCCATTCAACGACGGGGAGGGCGGGCTGCAGCAGGGCCACGACGCCAAACTGTCCAAATATGGCCCCATCATGGGTCCTGAAGCAAGCCGGCTACCGCGTTACCCTGAACGCGCTGGTGGTCGGCTCACTAGGGACGTGGGACTTCCGGAATAGGTACCCCCTGCGGAACCTCGAAGTCCCACATCGCCTTCGAAACCAGCTGGCCGGAGATGTGTCACCCTGTGTGCGAAATGGTCAAGAGATATCTACACAGAGCACGTCTCCGGAACCCGCCAGTTCCAATAACGACTCCCTATGGATATAGGGAGCCTGCCCGAAAGCCATACAGCCTGAGCTGGCAACTTTAGATTGTAACAATTCAAGGCATAAGCCATACCCCTACCAATGTAAAAATTAATGCACCCGTCAAAACCACCATACAAACATTCATCCAACGCCATGCGGCTGATGGATGCATACAACAAACTGTAATAATTGTAGTTAAATCAAAAACATTGTTAAACTAAACAAAAAAAATACTATCCCACTTCGTGAGATACTGGTAGTCCCGGAGTGTACGGAATTGAATTAAAGTGTGGTTTAAATTTAATTCAAATACACAAGTTACGTTGAAATTTGATTTAAGTTTTATTAAAATTTTAGTCAAGTGAAATTTGATATTCATTCAAATTGAGATCAAATTTGATCCAAATTTAGTTTATTTTTTTTACTTTTAATTTAAATTTGATTTAAATTTAACTTTAGTCTTCTTAATTTAAGGTATGAGGAATTCGTTTGGGCCACGCAAAAGTTTTGGCGTGGTTTCTCGAGTGGAAAGGCTAGTTTTAGAGTAGCCCGAAGGCAGCGGACCGCTAACATTCTCATGCGCGGGCCTAGCTCTCCTGCGAGGCGGTCGCACTGTTGTGGCAGGTGCGGCTGACTCCCCGACTCTTCGGTGTGGGTCAAGCCATATACAATGCTACCGAACTTCGCCCTGGGAGGGTTGCGCCTCTTGCTGCGTTGTGCGTACTCTAGGGTCCCCCGAAGCGGATCCATCACTAGGGTTGACACTCTTGTTGCGCCGGCGTCGGCCTGCCCCGGCTCGGCTCATCAACAAAGAAGGCTGCTTCACAAAAGAGGAGGAAAGCATGCTTTCTTCCGTAGAATGGAAAAGGGTAGATGACGGAGACAGCCAGCTGACGAGCCGAACCAGGCTAGCTCCATCCCTTTCTCTCCAATGTGGGTGGAGTGAGAAAGCTGAATTTCAAAACGTTTTTTGGGGAGTTTGCGATGATTTTCTAATGTGAAAACTTGACAGACGTCTTTGTGGCAATGATACGCACAATTTTGTAAGACAGATTTTAAAAATTTTATTTTGTTTTCATTTTACCATAAGCGTACTTGCTTCATAGAAAAAAAATACTGTCCCACTAAGTGGGACACTGGTAGGCCCACAGATTTTGCACATGATTAGGCATTATGTGGATTTGTAGATACTGTCTTACTCTGTGAGACACTGGCAGGCCCGGAGTTTCGCACGGGTTTGGGTTGGTTACGTGGCCGCCTATTTATGTTTTATGACTTTATTTAATTTTGTTTTTTAAATTGAAGGATATTTGAAGCTTTGTATTAGTTTTGTAATGGAACGGGGCTGTTTTAAAATTTTGTTTTTTTTAGTAACGGTCAGTGCACCGCTATATTCTCATACGCGGGCCGCCCAGCGCTCGCCTACAAGGTGTTGTCCCCGCCCGGCTTGGCCCGGCGGCCCGACAATGCACGCTTTGCTCTGAGTCTCAGGTCCCTTGGCTTGTTGTGCGTACTCTAGGGTAGAGGGGAGGGTCAGGGTCCCACCGAAACGGTCCTCCTGCCTTGAGTCGCCGCTCTCGTAGCCGTGGCTCTGCCAGGCCCCGGCTCGGCACATCGACAATGGGTACCCGGCAAGGGCTGCACAACAAAAAAGTCTAGTTCGGGGTGAGACGATAAGGGAACTCCGTTTCACTCCGTGCTTAAAAATCTGTTCTTATCAGCAAGTGAAGGTAAGGCTGGTTTTTCGTTTGTTTTCGTGGAGCTTAATTCTGCTGGCGGTAATGCCCCAGAGCTACACCCCACACACTGACATACCGAGATCTAAACTCGGCTCTCACATACAAACACCTAGACAAACAGTAGCATGACATAGGTAGGGAAATTTCCGGTCACTTGTGCTCTGACACCGTTCGGAAAATGTAGAATTATGTTTAAGAAATAACGCTCCTCGGTAGGGGAAAGAAAATTGAAACTGCATGTAAGGGAGGAGAGGTAAAGTAAAAGCCGAGGCGCCTTGGTCAAGCGACCTCCGATCATGACTTTGTGACTCTCCGCAGCAGTCACATAGAGTAATAGCGATCCCACTTCAGCGAAAGTGTGGAACACAGGCCGCCATTGCAAAGCGCGCCTTAAAATGACAGTGTCTTTCCCGAGGTCTTTCCGCAGCACTGTCACTTAGGTTTAAGACAAGCCCACCCGGCGAAGTGCGGCAAAAAAACACCCGCGGCAGTGTTTCCTCTCTATCCCCACAGGTAACTGGCTGCCTCCAGCCAAAAACGGCCCAAAAGGGGGGCCGTCACTCCCTAAAATGTGGCGCTGCAAGAGGTTCTGACCCTCTAGAGGAGTTCTTTACTCTTTGTACCAAGACGCCGAGTGGCAACCGGCGTCTATTTCAGGCACTCAATACAAGCCCACAAGAGGTCACTCCTCTCAAACTTGTTAGTGTTGGCGACGGCGAGTACCGGCAGGTATTTAACACGTTCACTGCGGCGCTGAATTTGAAAAATCGGTCCAAAATTGCGGCGTTGTCCCCCATGTGGACAACACACATATTTTACTCCAGTGCGGCGTTGTCCACATGGTGGACAACAGGCTGTTCGAGCTTCTTCCCGCCGCCACGAGATGGCGGTGCAGGCGCGGGACTCCGGGAAGGGGGGAAGAGGCCGCCCGCCGACTCGGCCGCGCGGAGCCGCGGCCGCGGCCGCGGGCGGCGGCGAGTATTCCCCCCGTCCCCACCGCCCCGCCTCACCTTCCGCTCCCCCCTTGCCCTCTCGCACGGGCTCGCCGCGGCCACGAGGTGTCCGGGACAGGGCGAGGGGCGTGCGGGGAGGAGTGGTGCGTCGACAAAGCCCACTGCCACTGCTGCCAACTGCGTTCGGTCCACGCGCTGCTCTCGCCGTCCCCTGCGTGCTCCGTTGGCTCATCTGATTCCTAGCTGGTTGGGGTTCCCCTTGCCGCTCTTCTCTTCGCTTTGCCGCTCAGCTGTTCGTCCCATTTCTTCTGCGATGCCCGGGACGAAGAGGAAGAAGGGCCTCCCGAGCTCCGACGAGAGCGACCCCGACACCCCCGACGAGCGCGGCTCCACGGGCGACGACACGTCGTTCCGCAGCTCCGCGTCGGAGGACGACGACTGCTCTGACTCCGACTACGTCGAGGACAGCGGCGGCAGCAGCGGCGAATCGGAGGACGACGTTGCTGCCCAGGAAGTCCGCTTCGGCCGCACGGCGTGGAGCTCGGACAGCGGGGACGATCAGCCGCTGCGGAATTTCGTCGCTGCCAGCTCAGACAGCGAGGACGATCAGCCGCTGCGGAACCTCGTCCCCGCGAATGCAGCCGCCGATGCCTCGGTGCCCGTCGACGCTGCTGCTGGGCCGTCCTTCGCCCTCCACGACCAGGACTCCAGAGTCGCGGTCGACACCACGGGCCTCTCGCCAGCGGCCCTCTTCGAACTGCTCATCAACGACGCTGTGTGGGACCTGATGGTGGAGTAAACTAATCTGTACGCCACGCAGTTCGTGGCCGCCGCGCAGCTCAAGAGGAGGTCTCGGGCAAGGAAGTGGGAGCCCGTCACGACGGCCGAGATGAAGACTTTCGTCGGCATCCTGATTCTGATGGGCCTCGTCCGCCTCCCCACCACCGCGGCATACTGGTCGAAGGGGGACCTCTACGGGGTGCAGCTCATCAAGGCCTCCATGGCGCGTGACCGCTTCCTGATCATCCTGAAGTTTTGGCACTTCGCGGACAACGCGGCGGCAGCACCCGGCGACCGGCTCTGCAAGTTGCGTCCCCTACTGGAGCTGCTCAACTTCAACTTCAGCAGCGTCGTGACGGCGGGCCGGGACCTCGTCATCGACGAGTCCATGGTGCCCTGGCGCGGCCGTCTCGCGTTCCGCCAGTACATTCCGTCGAAATCTCACAAGTATGGTGTAAAGCTGTTCAAGCTCTGCCTTGTGAACGGCTTCACCCATCGCTTGGAGATTTACGCGGGGCGGGCGGATCGCGACGCGGGCGTCGGGCTGGCCGAGGCCGTCGTGAAGCGGCTCGCCGACCCTCTGCTGGACGCCGGCCGCGTCGTCTGGGCCGACAATTTCTACTCTTCAGTCCCCCTCACCGAGTACCTCGTCTCCCGGAAGACGCACTACTGCGGCACGCTCCGGCCCAACCGGAAGGGGCTGCCCAAGGAGGTCACCGGGAAGAGGCTGAAGAAGGGTGAAGTGGAGGGGCGCATGAAGAATGGCGTGAAAATCATCCAGTGGGTCGACAAGCGCCCCGTCTTTATGATCATCACCATCCCGGGGCACGGCGCCACCCTCGTGGACGTCGGCAAGGCCCGGCGCACCGGCGAGCCCGTGCGGAAGCCCCTCAGCGTCGTGGAGTACAACCGGAGCAAGAAGGGCGTCGATATCAGCGACCAGTTCAGCAGCTACTATTCTAGCCTGCGTAAAACTTTACGTTGGTACAGGAAGGTAGCTGTTGAGCTGATCGCGGGTACGGCGCTCGTCAATGCCTGGGTTGTGCACTGCGAGCAGCGGGGGACCCAGCTCCCGCTCCTGGAGTTCCGCGAGGCCGTGGAGCGGCAGCTCATCGGGGGCGACGACGCCGGCCCCATGTCACCCCCACCACCTCCCGCTGGTCGTCGCCTGGTCCACTCCATCGGGAAATACGAGGGAGCCATCAGGGCCAGCCGACAGCGGTGCAAGAAATGCTACGAGCACCTGCGGGCCCAGGGAGAGACGCGGGACAGCGCGCGCGCCAAGATCAGGAGGATCAATACATTCTGCAGGGACTGCCCAGGCTGCCCACCCATGTGCCTGGACTGCTTCAATCGCGTCCACAAGCGATTGTAGACTTCTTAAGATTTCCTGCCTAATTTTTTAGTCGTCTTGTGATACAAGAATTTAATAATATTTTTATGATATATTTATTACTGTGTCTTGTGATACTAGAATTTCATATTTTTATGATATATTTATTAATGTAATGTAACTTTGATATGTATTATTTTTAATATTTTCAAATTTTCAAATTTCTAAAAGAAAGAAGTTGAAATATAAAAAATCCCAATGACACAAAAAAACAAAAAAAAAACAATTTTCAGGCAACGCGTGAAAAAACGAACGCGGTTGAGTCAAAACCTGCCGTTGTCCACATGGGGGACAACACCGCACACGTTGATTATATTTTCAGAATGTGCGGCGTTGTCCCCCATGTGGACAACGCCAATTTGCTGATAGGGGAAAATGTTCTTATGCCTAAAGGTCCTACCCTCAAAATGTAACCGCAGTCAAACGATTTTTCGCCTCGCAGCACGCGTAGCAAGTACGAACTTATTCCTAGAAAACGCCGCCGCAACGGGGGTTCGGAGGGGCGTTGTCCATATGGGGGACAACGCCGCAGTGAACGTGTTAAACCAGCACCAACAGCTGCACCGAGCACCTCCCCAGGGATCCCCATTACTCACTCTACGGTCACCTCCGCCTCCACGTAACATTTTGTCTGGTGCGGGACTCGGCTCCCCCGGTCTCGCCGATAAGGTGCAGGGTCGGTCTCCTCGGAGACGCAGGCAGACAAGAGGCAGCGGTCGTCTGGCAGCTTAACTCCAGAGCCGGCCAAGAAGCGAGACGCTAAAGACGCCGCGGGCTCTCTGAGTAATGCCAGTTCCCCAGCCCAGTCGCCCAGACCATCCCCCGTCGCTCACCTGCCGGGGAGGAGCGCAAGCCGCCACTGCTACTGCTCACAAACAGTATGTCAAAAATTGTCATTTTTAGCGCCCGCAGAAAACATTAAACCTTGACGGCACATAGATTCTAAACGGTTCGTCCTAAAAATGTGGGTGAGGTCTCATTAGATTCCTTAGGTCTGTCTCTACAACATGGCATTATCGGCGGGTGAAAAAAAATTTTCTTTTCCATTTCCCCAAGATTTAAGACTTTTTTGGTAAGTTTTCAGTGCTTTGGTCAATAGATCCGAAAAAAATCGTCGGCGGCCAAATCCCAGGCCAGATTCTTGTTCCTTGGTCAATTGTACACAAGGTCACCACATTTCAGTCACCTGGAAGAAAAACTCTGGGAATAGCAGAAAATACCCACATTTAAGCCAAAAAGACGAAGTAAAGTGCATAATAACTAGAACTTGGTCCAAAAAAAATTCTGGGACCCAATATTTTGATACGAGTCTCCTCCATCGGTGGGTCAACCACACACAAAAAAGTCAGCCAATTTGGAGAGGGGTCGGGACAGGTCCGGCTGATCTGAAATACATGTATTTCTGCTGAAGGGAGCTTGAGCTGGAAAAACTGTAAAGGAACCTGTTCGTCTCGGATGAGAAAGAGGAAAGAAGCCGAAAGCCTATGAAGAGTCCGGCCAACAAGGCGGCGACTGTCAAACCAAATGAGGCCGTCATGCAGTTGCCATGTAAACGAAAAGTAAGGTCTCAAGAACATGTATTGAATCTTTTCATAATAAATGGCTGTTTCAGTGCACGCTCTAATTTTGTGTCCCTTTCATGAACTGGCAACAAGAGGAAGTCTATATGGTAAGCCAACAGCCGAGGCCCGAGAGTCAGTTGGGACAAAGCCAGTCCAGAAGAAAACACAGGAAGTCGAATCGGAGACAGATATGAACGGCATGTTTAAGTTGTAATTAGTTTTCGTATGTGCATTACTATTTCAGACAGTGTTTGGTTGCTTGTTTTTGTCAGATGTTTCTGTTACTAATGCTTCTATTGTTTTTTACTTTTCCGGAAAAGAATGGTTCAGAAGGTCAGCCAAGGGGCAACATGACTCAAGACGAACTGGCAGCATACAGATCGTTGCCAACCACACTGATGGCGAAGGAAAGTAAGTCTCGTAAACTTACATCAACTGTTTTATGGCCAAATCGATTGGAACTGAAATTGTTATTGGCTGAGCGATAGCGAAGCCCTGGACCGATGAGCGGCATTGATAACAAAAGGCTGATGTAAGATACGTTTGGAAGCCAGAAAATGAGCGTGGTTCCGACCGTGCGGAGAGAGTGACGCCCGCAGGGCGTCCTACTGACTGACTGGCCCCGCAGGGTCGTAGTGGTCAGGTGACAGCCGCCGGCAGGCCAAGGTAGGCGTGCGCCAGGCGTGGAGTGGCGGAACAGTGATTCGCGGGGAGCGAAGCCTGTTATGCCACGACGCGGTCTGGCGTACGCCTACCTTGTCCTAAATTGTTCCATTTCATGTTCCAGGGCAGAAAGCCTACGCGCCGCTGCCCTTACTGCCATTTTCTACCAAACATGCCGAAGGAAGTAAGGGAGCACATCGCCTTGAGCCACACAAGGGACGTCAACCACTAAAAGAGGCACCAAAGCCACGATCGCAGGGAACAGCCTCACGTGCGCGGGGACAAGAGTTGAAAACGCCGATAGAGTTCTTCAGCACGTACCGGACAAAATGAAATCCATTTTATCAAGCAATGAGGTGCTGGCAATGTTGGTGCCTGGCAAGTTTAGGGGATGCCATGGAGGTTATTGGACATGGGACGAAAATTGCGAGATGATCCCGGTTCATCGAAACTTTATTCATCTAATTGTTCTCAGCAGACTTCTCCTAATCAGTCTTTTCTCGTCTAGGGTTTTCTTGTCTAAACCTTTTTCGTCTAAGCTTTTTTTCTGCAAGAAAAGTTCATCTAAATGGAAATTTCTAGAGGAGGAGGAGGAGGAGGAGGAGGAGGTTACCAGTTGCCACGCCGGTGGCACTAGGCAAACCAGCCAACTACACTGTAAAAAAAAATATGTAATTTACTACAGAGAATGTACGGCAATTGGGGTACGGAGAGAGGTACAGAACTCTATACGTACATGTTCTCCGTGGTGCCCATAAGGATCTCATGTAAACGGGTACGGAGCCTCTGTAGTTGGCCAAGTACGGGCGGTCCGGGTAAATTATTGACCAGACAGTGCACCTTCTCCGACCACGTTTTATGTGGGAAAGTGGTGCGTGTTCTAGTTTACTCGGGAAATTCCAGTGTGTACTAAGTGTAACCAGAGGGAACACACCCCTGGGCGCACCTCACCCAGGTGTGCACTCACTGACGTGTCCTCAGAAGCATGCACCCGCGTCCGTGTACTTACGCCTCCACAACCATATGGGGTCAAGTGCCCACAGCTGCATGCTTCTGGGTACACGCTCATTGTGGGTACATTCTTGCATACTCAACTGAGCACGCTTGAGGCTGTGTACTTGGCAAGTACACACACGCGGGTGCATACTTGCAAATACGCATTGGAGTTTCCTGAGTACGTGCAGGATTGCACATAATATACCGCCCTGGATTGGTCGTCCACGTGCTATTACATACACTATACGACATTCGCCGGGACATTCTGCAGGTCCTGACTGGCGGGGCTCCGGCTCAACACGGAGAAGTGTGCACCTTGCTGGCGCCATCGTTGTTCATGCTAGGATTATTTTCGGGGTGTCAGGGGCCGGTGTGCACCCGCTCCGTGAGCTTGTCGCGGCCATCCAGAATGCGCCCGCCTCGCCCCCTCCAACAAGGCCGAGCTGCAGTCCTGGAGTGTTAGAAAATTTTAGAAAAGGGTTGCAAACTCCCAATTCGGCTAGTTTTGTTTTTTTAATATGCAGCAGCAGTTTGTGCCATACGCCTATAGCGTTTTTTTTCTCACGCTGGCGCGCCTGGGGAGTTTATGACCCGCTTAACTCTGGCTCTAACTTTTTCAATGAACTTCCCCCTTATATCAAAGCGATTGAAGATAGCAAACCCCTCAACGTTGTATTAAGGAAGTTTCTGATTGAATGTGAAGTATATAGTGTTAAAGAATTTCAATGTTAAGATGTATTTACAGTGACAATGTTTACTTTGTTTACGTGTAAAAGCCCAATAAATAATAACAATAATAATAATAAAGAAGCTATTTGTTCTCAGTTTAGGGTTCATGCTCATCTCACAGGTAGCTTTAAAGTGATACAATAAAAGAACACAAAAGCAGAAGAGTATCCAATTACGGGATTGAGTGATTAAGATTCACATTGTGAAAACTGAAACTCCTCAGAGATCACAGTTCTTTAACAGCGTTATCAAAAATATTGCTGGCGAGTCTGGTAATCAGGACATGGTAAACATTTCAGCTCAAAGCAATAAGAGTGGATTCATTTCGAATAATGATAAATGGGGAAAGCAGATGTTCTTTGAAATAACAAGAGTGTTTCCAAATGCAGCAAAGAGTCAAACAAACAGCATGAATAAATTTACTCGACATGCATGATGGTATCAAGGCTAGCTTCAATCTAACGCAAGCATGGGGATGGTACTTCGCAAGTGTTAGCAATCATGCACTTTTTTAAAACAATATGATGCAGTTAATCTTCAAAAAGATAGTTCAGTTGAGTTTATTTATTCGGTCGAAAAAACAATGTGTACAAAATCAGTCCAAGGTCAGTTCAGAGAAAACAAAAGAAACAAAACCAATCTTTTCTGACATCACACTTCCACAGTACTCCCCCATCTCGTAAAAATCTTTTCCGACCATTTTTTTCAAATCTTTTTTGAAGGTCTCGGCTTCCTTCCCCTTTAACTACTGTGGCTATTTATTAACAACCTATTACATATAAACTAGTGGTGAATTTAAATTACCCATCATTCTCTTGAGGTTGTTCCTCCCTTCCACTCCAGTAAGCTTGATCTGAATTAATCTGAAGTTTCTTCGCCATCACTGACACTTTGTATATATACAAACTTGTGAGTGATAATACTCCTAATTCCTTGAAAATCCCTCTACACGTTTTTCTTCTATAGTTTCTATACTTAATTAATCTGATAGGTGCTTTTTGCATTACAAAGATGGTGCTAACATTTTCTTTACCCAATTCTTCATTTCCCTAAAGTTCAATTCCATTTGCTAAATAAACAGAAAAGTGTGATTAAGAGCATACCTTAAATCAAGACATTAAGTGACCTGAGAAAGTGCAAAAATCCCCTTGTTAAATTTTTTCTATTAGCTGTTCTACATCATTATTCCATTTTAAATTATCATGTATTGTAATTCCAATAAAATTTGTACCTTCCACCCTTTTCAAGACTACATTACTAATATTTAACTTCACCTCACCCTTATGTATCCCAATTAAGATATAAATTTAGAGAAGCAATATACTCTTTAAGTTTAACAAAATTTCCCTCTGCTCTTTTTACAATTGCCTCTATTGAGTCCCCTTCTATTACTACAAGATAAGATTTAAAATAGCATTTTGGGGCTGGGGATGAGGAAAATGGTTGAGAAGTTGCAAACTGACAGTCCCTGATCGATGACTCTCCTTCCAGAGGGAACTTGCTGCATAATATTGATGTTCTTGTGGCAGGAACGCAGCACACTGAAATAAAAATGAACAATCACAGTTACCACTAGGTTTCAGGACAGTGCAATTAACAACACCACAGAGAAAAAAAGAGAATATTGGAAGACACAAGTCTAACAAACAAAAAAATTTAGATTTTAAAAATAAATGAAAGATGTTACCTCAAATAAGTGCAGATGAAGAAGACCATCAAGCTGGATGACACAATGAGTTACTCTCAGCAACACCAAAATGTTGGTCAAAATCTCGACATGAAACAAAAAATGAAAGAGGAGCCAGAACAGGAAACGCAGATACTGCACAGGTTCAACAAACACTCCCCAGATACGTGCAATAAAGACCAAAAGCACAATAACAAAGAAAACAAAACCAAAGAAGTGTTACGAGCTATTAGTTAATGATCTGTAACATTAGAACAGAAGCTGCCATCAAAAAGCACGCAGCCCAAAATAAACATCAAAAAGCATCGAGCAACAGCTTACAGATGGAAATTATAACTTGCGGTTCACAACGGCAGCTAGCCTCGACAAGCACTCAACAGCAAATGCACATTTTCAGGGCGGCCACAAATTTCAGCTCACACCACAACCAGAGTCTGGCCGAAACAGCTCACAGACAGAAATTAAAACACGAGTTCCACGCAGCAGCTGGCCTCGTCAAGCTCTCAGCAACAAATGCAAATTTCAGGGTGGCCACAAATTTTAGCTCACACCACAACCAGAGTCTGGCCGAAACAGCTCACAGACAGAAATTAAAACACGAGTTCCATGCAACAGCTGGGCTCGACAAGCTCTCAGCAACAAATGCAAATTTCAGGGTGGCCACAAACTTTAGCTCACACCACAACCAGAGTCTGGCCAGAACAGCTCGCAGACAGAAATTAAAACATGAGTTCCACGCAACAGCTGGCCTCGTCAAGCTCTCAGCAACAAATGCAAATTTCAGGGTGGCCACAAACTTTAGCTCACACCACAACCAGAGTCTGGCCGAAACAGCTCACAGACAGAAATTAAAACACGAGTTCCACGCAGCAGCTGGCCTCGTCAAGCTCTCAGCAACAAATG
>CM049597.1:192769-334720 GCA_026979955.1 Megalurothrips usitatus
AAGGTACGGCTTGTGGGTATTCGCCGGTAATCTAACCTTCACTGCAATACTCATGTGAAATCTTTCACTCCGCGTTTCATCTCACGATCATAATTAATTTCTGACGACCCTTCACTCGACAGTCACCGAAAGCGCAACACAAAGCGAAACACAAAATAAGGTTCACATCGCAGAGGACGCGAGGCTGCCAACTCGAAGCAGACAGGTGCCAGACGGGGGCGGGAGGGAGGGGGAAGGGGCAGGGCGGCGACGTGGTTTGGAGACTGGCCGCTAGATAGGGGTAGAGATCGTTACCGTCGCGCGAAAACCAACTATTTCAAAGCAGATCGCAGTACCGGTCATTCACGTTGAAATGGAGTTTTTAACCGTTCGTTGTGTTGTAAGGTAGACAGTACTGCATAAGTGTTGAGTCACCAAACGGTCCACTCGTACGTGTTTATCAGGGACTGCATTTCGGCCGTATCGTTTCGACATCGTCTCGATATCGATGGAACGATTTTATTTTTACACGGTGCAGTTCGCATTTTCACGTCTCATTCGGCTCAGAAATGCGCAACACATACAGACTTCTTGTATTTCCAAATTATGCATTTTTCGATACGATTTCGAGTATCTCCAGAATATTGACGGATGCGGGGTCGATGTGACATCGTTTCGACAATCTATTTTTGGCTGGGCGCCGGGCGAACTCGAGCGAGGTTCCCCCTCCATCGACCTGTTTTGGTCATTGGCGCGAACCAGCGACCTCCCTCCCCTCCCGCTATGCTCGGGTGCGGCGTATTGCGGCCGGCCGGCTGGCGCTATCCCCTCCCGTCAGGCACACTAGTCTGTTGTACACTGTAAAAATGTTTCGTCACTTTACGAAACAAACCTGTGAAAATTTTTCGTCACATAGCATATGACCACTGCATCGTCACTCTGTGACGAACTGGTTGTCATTTAGTGACGATTCAGTTATAAACAAAAGATTGATAAGGACTTCGTCACACAATTACCAATCGTCACATGAATACTAATCGTCACAGGCACGTGATGACTAATTCGTCACATTAAGTACATGATCATATTGGTGAGCTAGAGAACCAAAATTAGATATACAATTTGCAGCAATCTCATTCTAACACAATTTTAAGGTTGGCCATCTCGGGAGTTGACGCTTCCAACAAGACAAACAGGATAACAGGATGAGTTGTCTAAATCGCAGTCGTAAACTCAATAACAACCACGCATTACTAATAGTCAGAGAGTTTTAGTTCTTTTACAATGCGCTAGTGAACCACAGTTTTATTTTATTATTTTTAATTGTAAATCAGGAAAAGAAAAAAGATGCAGTATCTATGCAGGTATCCTACGAAAATGTGCTCACGCAGCGCAGCAGGGAAGGGGAACCAAACACAGTTCCACCCATTTATGTAACCATCGAATTTCAAAATACCTATGGCGGGTGATTCTGCCCTGTAATGCTGTCTGCGGTGTTGATGATGATCTTCCAAATTGACTCTCTATAACTCAGCATTAGTAATAATTTTATGATAGAATTGAATACATAAGAATACAATCGCATCACAACAAGCAGTTAGCAGACGATGAACCATGGACGAACAGATGGTTCAGGCTACCAACTGCCACGTTGCACTTTCCTTCAGAATTAATGTGCTTGTCTTAGGTTCAAGCTTCAATTTACTGTCGTTTCTAACCTAGAAAACCCCGGATTTTGATTATTCCTGTGTAACTAAGCACAATGAAAGTGATAATTAAGTTGAACTGCCGATGGCTCGAGGTTGGTATGGAGAGAAAAGTGAAGGGGAAGGCAGAGAGGGAGGATGGGGGAGGGGGGCTGCACAACAACAATAACAAAGCAGCTTGCCACCAGGCTCCCATGTATTTGTTGCTAAAATTAATGCTGAAAATTCCTCATTTTGACTTTTAGAACGGCTTGTACGGCTGGTACAGTACTTTCTCTTGGTGTTCTACCCATACATCAAAGTTGTCATTGGATTGGAGTGTTTAGAACTATGGCTGCGGACGCCCGTAGTTGTCGCGAGTCGTATCTAGGGTTGGACAAACAATATTGTTCATCGATTAATCGATTATCGATTTGAAACTCTTAATTCATCGATTTTTAACGATCAATTAAAAGTTTCCATCGATTAATTGATCGAATTTCCGAAAAGTCGCGAAAACCCCCACCCAGGCGACGCAGTCATTGTGTTTGGGCATGAAATGGTGATGCGCCAACAATGATAAACTCTGCCACCGGCTCGCACGTAAACAAACCCTCAAACGCGCGCGGCTTAGCGGGCTTGGCGCTGTGCGGCAGTCCGGTCGTTTCCTCAGTTCGGCGAAGGCGGTGGCAGCCCAGCTCGTCCTCCCTTCCCCCTCCCCTCTCGCCTGCTCTCCCCCACTGCGGAGCAGGGAACAAGCCGTTTCGCGCCGTTGCCGGGACGGTCAGACCGCCAGGCAGAAAGGGAGACATAGAAGGCGCGCTGCGGGCGGTCCGTATCACTCGCTACTCTCGTGTTATCACAACGCATTTGATAATTCGGTCGGTTAACCGTCTCGCTTGTTCGATTAATCGTTTTGTTCGTTCCCTTTTGGTTGGTGACGGTTAACCGATTGATGGAAAGCATTTCATCGATTAATCGATTTAATCGTCACCGAATCGTCCAACCCTAGTCGTATCTCGTCGGGGTCTTTCGCCAGAGCCACAGGTATTCAGGCTCGGACTGGCCTGGCCGGTGATGAGCAAATCAACACTAGTAAGAAGTTGCAGACCAATTGGAAACACGGAGGAGGCTGACACTCAATTAATCTGGTTGACAAGGTACCTGGTCTTGCACCTAGCACAAATATTTGGTAAATGCATGAACAGTCTTACAGAAATAAATTAAAACGTGACAGCTACCCGATTAACTGAGCGAGATGTGACCACTCCTTGGTAGGGGGAAGGCACTCGGCTCCTGTGTTGCACAAATAAAAATGGCGTTGGAAACTGTTCTTCTAGTAGCCTCACATGCCCTCGGCTATCTTTTTTTCAATACATTTTAATTCTTGTAAAGAAATTTATACTGACTGTTTGAGGAGAGTTGTTTGGGCCGCCGGGGCCCTTAGGTATCCTGTCCAACCTAGGGTATAGAATTAGTTTCCGTCGGCCAACCGGTTCGAGCAAGGAAAACGATAAGCTTTCTATTGAATCGCTTGCAAAGTATTTTTGTATTGCTGTGTGCCTATTTCCACTAACCTGTTTTTTTTTTCATAGGTTTGTTCAACTTCAAGAAATAATGAGCTTTGGAGACGATCATTTGACTAAACTTTGAGAGACCTGTGACCACAATGGAGTCCTGTGATTATTTATTTAGATTTGACCATTCAAATTGTATCAAAGAGGAAAGGCAGCGAGCTCATGGATCTGAAAAGGATGGTACATGTTGTGTTTGAAAAAAAAAATACCATGAAACTTCCAATTCAAAGCCCACACCGAACGCTTCCCTAGTTCTTTCAGTGCTAGGTGTTCCATGCAAATATTAAGGCAAATGATAGCGTTAGTTTATCTTGTGTCTGTGTTGCCCTTAAAACAATCAGTTCACTCTGTACGCCTTTACACAATGCCGAGCCTAAATTAGTAAATATGTTTGCAAATTTGGAGAAAAACTTATCACAGAGGTTTGTTTGGAAAGCTGCCTCCTATCTGGCAATTGTACTTTTAAAATTATATCAATTTAATACAAATATAAATATAAACAAACATAAATTAGTCTCTGTGTTTAAAAAGAAAACTATTCAACTTAATAATTCATTGTACTATAAGTGTGGGTGTAGACTGTGACAAATTTAGGAGCTGCCATCGGTCTCAGCGCTTATCTCCACCCAGTACTCCTTGACATCTTGCACAATTTTGTTACTCATGGATGTCTAATGCCCGTTGGCATCCCCTTTTAGGATGGCCTTTTGTTGCCCTTCTCTGGGCTTATACACATGCCATACCTGGAATATAGTTCATAATGGATAAAAGCCTGCCTTTGTAAGTGTTTTCTGTTTCTTGTAACATTTCTCTTCCTTTTTTATATTACGTTTGAATGCATTCCAATGTTGCTGGTGTTTCATGATTGTAGTCCATATTCAGCAGGTAATGGATCATGAGCAGCATAGTAATTGCCTCTACAAAGCTCTTTAACGTGCACAGTCCCTGTTTGTCTGCCACAAGATGATATTCTTTTGCTTCAAAGAGCGTTTTGCCTGTAATTATACATCTAATATAGACTTTTCCCCAAAGAATGTAATTTAACTTTCATATCACTACTACCTGCTGCAACTAGCCCTGGATAGGAAAAGAGGTCATCATACTTAATGTCATCAAGGCCGTTTGCTTCCTGTTATAAGATTAAATTGACTTATCATTCTTGTAATTATCTGCAAATTTGTGGGATGGCTAACTTACATATACCATCATGATCAGCGCCTTATAGTTTTCTCCCATGTGATGAGATGCCATTATCAGTATGACTTTCAACCTGGCATCAGACCTGTTCTCATCAGTTGCAATGTCTCTGTTTATTCTGATGAGAGAACTTTTATACACTTTGGTATTCTTTTTTGGGCGCTGTCTTAGATATGTGAAATACCCAATAATTGAGGAAGACAGTCATGTTGCTCACATCTGCCTTTGTAAGGTACTGGAAATGCTCTTTCATGAAATCATACTGAAATAGGAAAGGCCATTCCTTTCTTATATCAGCAAGTGTCAAGTGTATTTTTGCCATATTTTTTCATTTTTTGTTGTTTTAGTGCATCCTCAGTATTCTTGTTAATCATATCTCTTTGCAGTTTGTAGGTGAGCATCATCTTCTCTTTAATGTCTTCAACCCTCCACCGTTTTCTGCGCACATCTGTGAATGTACTCTGGAGCCCGCCCTTTATTTTGTTAAGAGTGTCTACCGTATGGGCTTTGGGTAAGTTTTTCTCCCTCCAGAAAAGGCATGCATATGCCTGCTTAAGCAGTGGCATTTCATACTCTAATTTGGTTATGTTCCTTTGTCGACTGTTGCGCCCTGGTCTCTTGCTGTTATCAAGGCCATCCATAAGATTTTTGCGTGTACCCCCCTTAACAAAAGTGCCATCTGGTAACTGGGTTTTGAATGAGTTTGGGTATTTATCACCCATCATATCATAGACATTTGCCATGGTCTGTCTGGGTCGGGAACACTCTTTCTTACTTGCCTTACAACCTCTCTCACAATTTCTTTCCTGAGATTACTGTTCGGTTTCTTTCCTTCTTTGAAAACTCCCTCATTTTTTAAATCATAAATTCTGCTCCACTTAAGTTTGAATTTAGGGAAATGACTGGCGTGTTCCTTCTGTGACTGATTGACATAACAAAGGAATTAACTTACAAGGTATTTAAACTTGTAAAAGACACTTAAAACTAAAATTATTTTCACCTTATTGGTTGAGTTACTCTGATCAGGGAAGTCCAATTACCCAGTTAGGTAACTTCAGAAGCCTGCAAATCTGACCTCTAATCAATCCATCCAATCATTCGTAGGAGCGAACAACAAAAGTCCTTACTTGAACCTACATCAAGCTAAGTTAAGGTAACACTCCATGCTGATTGATGTAAGATCACTCCCTGCTCTGTCCATCTTGATTGAAAAGTTTGGGCTGTAATTCGCATTTAGTGCACTAGCGTCATAGGGTGGCCAGCAGGTGTCCGACGCTAACACCTTTAGAACAGCAGCCAAGCTGTCGTATGCCAACTGGATTGATACAGAAAAAGCCAGACAGAGAAAGAAAAGGGGGAGGGGATCGTAAGGGTGCACAAAATACCACATACAACTCCAATCTCGCAATCAAGATTAATCTAACCTCACCCAAAAGGAGAAAGTTGAAACTCGCTTCAATAGACCACACCAATAAGAAATGGTGCTATGTTGCAGTTATAATTCAACGAATAATGAAGATCTAATCTTGTATTTAAAACCAAGCTACTCAACTAGAAAATAATTCTAACTCTCTAACCATTGAAGGATAACTCGGCAAAAGGCCCAATAACATCTGAAAAGAAATGCTAAATAAATTGCATTGCACAAATATTTATGAAGAAATGGATAGCGAAGCTTAAGGTGGTCCGAGTCGCTGCCATTTTCTGGCACGGCTAGAGTCACTTATAATGTGTATCTACAAAAGTAGCTTTGGGGATACCCCCTGACAGTTTTTGTTCAGCCACTTTCCGTAGGATCGCGCCACTGTGTTCGTGAATTTTGCTAACATAACCACGTATCTGCGTGAGCATTCCATGCCAAGTACCGCACCTAGTTTCTCGCTGCCGCCGGTCAGTGACTGTGGCCCGCTGCCCTCCCCCGCCTTCCCTCTTCGCCCCTCCCTTCTTTGGGTCCGGGCAGACCATAAAGTAATTATGCGGATCCCCATTGAAGCAGTGTCAACAAGGAGCCCCCCGCGTGGCTCCGCCGGGTCTCCGGGCACGCACATTCGGCACGGTATTGTTCTCCTTTCATCAGCACGCTAATCTATTTTTTAAATATTTTACCACGCGTTCAAGTGTGTTCAATAATAAGATCAATACCTAGGGCACGTTTCGACAAACAAATCGGTGGTAAGCAGACGTCTGTAGCCCTACCCGTTCGAATGTTGGTGGTTGTGGGTACTGGTCGGGACTGTCGTGTCGGTAATGTTATTGCAGGTAATGAACGACACATGCGACTCGATGCCGGGCCGAGCGGCACCGGCCACAGGGTCGCTAATCCGTGCTCCGTCTGAGACTATGACTTTCGTTGGAAACCGCAGCGGGAGAGCGAGAGAGAGAGAGAGGGAGGGGGGGGGGGTCCTTCGCGACCAGCCTGACGGCTTGAGTACAATGTAAAATTGGTAGGTTCGCGTTATGTTTCGGCACATGTTGGCACGATCCGTTTGGCTAATTCCACTGCACCGGACAGCGGAGACCTGGGCCCGGGGCCCGGCAGGGACACCCGGCAAGTGCTGGCGGCTGACTCGGCCCGAGCAGCAGCGGGAGCCCGGCAGCCGGGAAGGAAGGCGAGAGCCCGCGGTCCGCATGGGCTGGCCCGCCCGGCCCGGCAGGCACTGACCGGAGCGTCACGGTTATTGCTTTCTTTGTCCTTGCGTCGTTGTGTACACAGTTGTAAAGGCCAGCCTCCGCAGCCCATCACACCCACACTCAGCGTGCACGTAGTTCCTACAGCCACCGCCGCGCCACCTTGCAGCGTGGCTTTTCGAGCCCGGCAGATTCAAAGGAGGCGAAACGCGCCTCAAACAGCCTATTTTCGTGCGAACGCTCGGGCCTAAACTATAAGTCGGACAGAAAAACCGATGGTGCCGGCGAGAAGGGGAAATGCTTGCCTAGTCATTCATGGGGATCAATGATTGATCTGAAAAGTCGCAGAGTTCGTAAATGATGCCCGCATTTGACCCTGAAATTGCCAAACTTTGACCGGGCCAATCATACATTTGTGAACGGATTCCCGGACCTTTGACCCCCCCGCCCTACTGCAAGAATCTACCCCCTACGCATTGATACGTCCCCCATCATTCTGCGATTGATAGTTTAGGTGCAAGCGCTTGCAGGAAATACCTCTGTACTGCTCGAATTGGGACACTTTAGACCACCGTATCTCCGTTCAAAATTGGTTCAGCGATTAGCGGTTTTACAGAACGACTATTTGGAGCAGAATCTCTGGGCATACCAAATATCACCGCTCTAGCTCACAGTCATATTTCATAAGGGATGGCCTTAAGTTAGGAGCCAGACCTTTTAAACAATTCCAACATCTTATTCTGCACTACAGAATGTGCCCAGCCATGTACATAAAGTGCCCAGCCAAAAAGTGCTATATGACGTTTCCTTATAGACCACTTCAAAAAGGGAAGATGATAAAGCATGTAAAGGCAGTGCACAAACCTATTGTGCATAGCAGTCAACTGCTTCATAAAGTTAATGAGCTTTTTCTAGCGTTTGATCAGCCTTAGTCAGCTAAAGTGTAGTTCATATGTGAAATAAAATTTAAATATGCCATCAATTCACTTCATGAAACTTCCTTTCCCTGTCCGACTGTTGTTCAACTGAGACACTATGATGAAATCATTGATATTCCATGTGTTGTGGTACACAAAACACGAGTTGTTTACAACTTGAATATTTTGTTGACAGTAAGAAAATTCTTTGCATTCTGTACGAGGCAAGCACAGTTGGTGCTCTTCTCACATCAAAATATGAAGTAGATTGCAATCATAGTTTAAATTAGCACACTGATATTGTGAAATTGGCACAGTTTGACCATTCCAATTATGGGCATCACAAAAAAGGTGATATGCAGGAGAATGTATCATTTCATTTCTGTTTCATTATGAGAAAGAAATACTAGCAGTCCATACTCATTGAACATTCCACAAGAAGATACCCATATGTTGAAATATAGGCTGTTTGTGTCAGAACCTTGCAATGCTTACACACATTATATTGCAATATGAATTTTTAATTTCTGTGTTGTTAGTATATTGTGTGCCTGAGAACTTAGTTCTATCTCTAACAAAATTTTCTTTCACTGGAGATGTGCAACACTACTTATTTAATAAGGATTAAAAAAATTAGCTAATGCCAGTGAAGCTCTGTGGCAAAGATTTAATTTCATCTTTGACTGCTAATGGTTCATTCAGTGTTTCTGGGTATTATGCTTTTAGTGAGTACGTAATAAATGTTGCTAACAATTTATGCAAATACAGATGTTCTTACCTAAGATGTTGCATTTTTAACATCTCACTAATCTACATGCTGATAATAAAATAATAAATACATTGGATCATTTCTTATGTTTTCCACAATGCACATGTATGCTGACTGGAAATTGGGATTCGAATACTTGAAGCCAAAAGTCTATCACAATCAGGTATGCGGATTATCCATTTCGTCCCTGAGAGAGCACAGTTGCTAAAAAAAGTGTTAAAATAAAAAAAAGAAAAAAAAAGGTGGCTGTTAGGAAGTGGGAGGGGAGTCCATACAAGTGACCCCTTTGGAACAACGTCGCTTCGCACCTTTCAGTGTTAATGGAAAACTTTTCGGACAAAAATTGTTCGTTTCTATCAATACTGAACGTTGAACCGGTTACCGAGTTCCGGGTTCAACTCCCACTCGGGTCATTTTTCGATACTGACCTGAGACCAATTTCACTCAATTAGCTGGATGGGGCAGACCTCCGAGATTCCAAAACTATCTCCATTTCCGAAATCGGTTCAAAATTGGCTGACTTACAGCGAGGCAAAAGTCATCCCCTTGCTCGGTAGGCAAGCCCGCCAGGCGTCAATTGCGCCTTCATAATCGGTAATTTCTCGGTCCCCCGGCCATGAGTGCCTCTGAATTTCGGCGTGAGCTCCACTTTTACCCCCATCTTGCGTTCTCTAGAAACTGAGATCGATCTGTTCAACCGTTCCTGCATAATGAGAAAACGGTAACTTCTAAGTTTCGAGTTTAAGCTCGAGGAAGGACGCACAGAGATACCCCGGCCTGAACGGCGGATTCGCGTCAATTCTTTCGAGGCCGCTTTCGCGGTCTAGGCGTGTCTAGGGCCGATGATAGCGGTTAGCGGTGAAGCCTTATACTCAGGCTATGGTACCCACTATCTTTTTTTTTGTGCAACAACTTAAAAATGTCATTAAATCTCTTATTCCGCACATGCCGTCGTCTACAAAACGAGGCGCTATCCCGCCTTTTTTAGCCACCTGCGATTGGTCGCTGCGGTCACGTGATGTAGAGTGGTGGGGGCGAGCAGCGCTCGTCTTTTGTTTGTGCGTGTGTGTACCAGTGTGTACAAACATCAGCCGCCTGTCCACGGTCCCTCATATCGGTACGCCGTCGGACGCACTTCCGTGGCCGCTTGTAGTGGGCAAATCATATTTCCTATATCACTGAAACGGTTAAAGCGATGGCATTGGCTTTCGCCCTTTTTTTTTAATAGGGGCTCGGGACTGCACCTGCAGGGGAAACTGTTGGGCGTCCGCCGGTGGTCCACACCCTAAAATAGTTTAATCGCCGAGACGTTTGTAACGTTCGTTAACGTACGCCAAATTATTTTTCGAAAATCAGACTTTCTTTGCAGTGCAATGGTTTTATATAATACGTTTGGTTGGGTGATTATTGTGCCTTCTTAACCTTCACTGGGGCGTCCAGTGCTCCAATCCAATGTCATGTATGTCGTTCCCCTTAGCCCAAGCTATCGATTTCCATTTAGTGTTGTGGGATTCGTTATTTGAGACTGATCAGTTTTTCTTATCCGAAGGCTGCTGTATCAGCTTCTCATTTTGGTGACGAGTGCCCAAGCCCTGTCACAATGTAAATTTATGTGCATTTCTCTTGGCAGTGTACATCGAGGATTGAACTTCAGAATGTCTACCGACTTCCAGTGGCAGCCACCAACGCTTAGCAATTTGGACCGACGGAGATGCAGGACGGAGAGAGAGGGGCTGGGCAGATATAGGCAAAACAGAGACATTCATACCACCTATGATGTTTCTCGCAAATCATGTGAGGTGTCCTTTAAATTTATGTAACTCATTTGAATTTAGTGTGCTGCAATGGCTGCTTTGCTGCTGTAAAGGGTTAATGAACTGATGTTATGATAACTATGCGTTCCATTTTTTAAAAAAATATTTTTTTTTTAGGTTGTGGTGTTGGAGCATTCGAAGAGAACAGTGCATATAGCTGTGTGAACAAAGTGGGGCTGCGGAGCTAGAGGCCGAAACCGTGGGCACACCTGTGACAAGTGGCAAGGGGAGGACATCGCATTATTAATGGCAAGTTGTAGTTCCTAAATTAAATGTCATCTTTGTAATGCTCATGGGTGTCTACAACATGAAGTGATTATTCCAGCGTGACCCTCATGAGACCATTGTTAACAGCCCTTGGAGAGACTCGTAAGTGAGACGTGTTGGGACCGGGTCATTAGAAGATGTTTTTGACGTTAGACGACCAACCAGGTATTCATCGTGCCACACACTGTTGTAAAACAGTCAGTGGAACTGCTGACCTTAACCATTTGTACCGTATGTATTTCAAAATCTATTCTTGGTAACTGATATATCTTTCTGCTTTTGTCAGGAGCACCCGGAGATAGCCTAGTTCTTTTGACACCAGTGTCTGAAAGAAATGCTATGTTAGCAGTTAGGATGTTCCAGAAATTGAGGAAGGTTATACCAAGGAATTAATTGTAATGAAGTAAACAACAAACCTGGGCCATGGCCTCCCCAAGAAGATCAAGTGGTATGTGGGGTGTCTCGAAGGGGACTTAAGTGACTCTGTTTTGTTTTTCCTTTTGTTATTATTATGTTCTCTTTTGGGCCAACATAACATGTCTGCTAAATATTATACCTGAATTAGTAATATTAATGGTACCAAGAACAATTTAGATCGCCACCGTTCCATGTCAAAACTATGGCGCTCAAATTTTTGCCTTCTGAAAAATACTGCATTTTTGCACTAAATGTACAATGTGCACCAGGTTACAGATATATAATTCTCTTTGGCTATAATTTTTGTGTTGCAGGTTGCATGAGCATAATTTCATCATAAAAACGGGCCAAGCTGGTCAACGTGCATCTTTCAGTTCGTTTGGCTCCAGGAATGGACAAGACAAGCAAGTCCTTTTTCAATGTCTTTTTTGCATTTTTGTGAAAATGTTTTAAAATACAATCATGCATACAAATATTTCTTGTCTGGATTATTTGAGCGGTACATGAGGAAAGGGCTTAGAATGTGCTATAGAAAATATTTGCATTCCGGCTCTATTTGCACGCTCGATGCAGGTGTGCTTGCAGTCCTCAGGGTATTATTCCTGATGCTGATCTTAAGTTCCCCGAAGGGCCTCCATAGTGTCGCTTCCGAATCTACTTTCATTCAGGAAAGACAATTCCTGCTCTTTCAATTGGGTTAAAATGGACCAGAAGGAACTTTACAGCTTGCTTCACAGTACAAGGTGTGACTATAGGTCTTAGATCCCAACATTCACTTTTATGCATTTGTCTGCAGTGCACATTTAAGTTCTCTCTGGTTAGGGGGTCAGATCCAAACATACGGTGAATATTTTAATAAGGTTGATACAACAGAATTTGTTTTTACTCCGGCAGTACTGGAGATTTTTAATCAGGGGTTATTACTAACATGAATATGAGGTACAACAACTTCTTTATTTCACCATATACACAACAGTGTTCCACTGTGGAAACACCATTTTGACTGATATATACACAGATGAAAGAAAACAATTTCTTTAAATGAATACAATCCTAGCACGACTAGTCCTCTAATGAGAATAACATAACACATAAATGAAAACATACAGGCAGATTTATGAAGCTATCTCTGTTTAAAACACAGAAGACTTCAACACAAAAGAAAACTCTCTTAAATTTCCCATACAACACACACTGCTGTTAGGGAGACAACTTTCTAGAAAGGTGGCCAGCTTCCCAGGAGACTGTGAGCTTCCTAGGAAACTGAGCTTTTGCTGAACAACCAAGATGAGTTTTAATCTTCACCTTCAACTTGGTCATTGAATACACCATGATAGAGATGTGCCGCTCTTGTCAGGAACTCATTAATGAACTCATCTTCATCGTGGAACACATCCATCTCCATACACAACAGTGTTCCGCTGTGGAAACACCGTTTTGACTGATATATACACAGATGAAAGAAAACAATTTCTTTAAATGAATACAATTCCAGCGCGACTAGTGCTCTAATCAGAATAACATAACACATAAATGAAAACAGACAGGAAGATTTATGAAGCTATCTCTGTTTAAAACACAGAAGACTTTAACACAAAAGAAAATTCTCTTAAATTTCCCATACAACACACACTGCTGTTAGGGAGACAACTTTCTAGAAAGGTGGCCAGCTTCCCAGCAGACTGAGAGCTTCCTAGGAAACTGAGCTTTTGCTGAACAACCAAGATGAGTTTTAATCTTCATCTTCGTCATCTTCCTCTTCGGCTTCAACTTGGTCATTGAATACACCATGATAGAGATGTGCCGCTCTTGTCAGGAAATCATTAATGGACTCATCTTCATCGTGGAACACATCCATCTCCAGGTCATTGCTGATGGCCTTCAATTGTCTATCATGGTACACTGACCTCCAGCGCCGTCTTCTGCGAGCATTTCCACCTTCGCGCGTGTGAAAAACGTCCAAATTTGCATTGTGTTCTATGCGTGCAAGAGCCTCTATGAAACGATACACATTGGGACGGTGAGCTCCAACCTTCTTTCGAAGTATTCTATTATGTGTCTCACATGAGTTATTGGTACGGATGTAGGAATTGAAGAGAGACATCCATTCATGCCGCCTGCGATTGTTAATCCATCTGTCCTCTACGTACTGAAAGAAAGGTATCAGAAGAAACGCAAGAAGGACGTTTGACGCCCTAGCTTGAGTTCTCAATACCCTGAGGCCAGCCATGAAGAATTGGGGGGGGGGGGGGGGGGGGGGTAGGTGGCAGATGGCACATGCTTTCCTTATGTAATCTAAGAGGTCAGGAAGAACTAACTTGAACCGCAACAATCTCAGTTTGTTGGCTTTCTTTATGTATGACCTACACAGGTGCCACAGGCATCCTTGAATCACAGCATCTGCAAGATGAAAAGAACTTTAACATATACCAGTAGCAATCACAGGCTACTGGAAAACTATTGCCCCATAAATAGGAGTGCAGGGAAAGGAATTTGATATTAGAATTTCATGACCGGTGCCCTGACGGAATAAGTTTTCGTCAATGTGACAACATGCATGATTAAACCATTCATTCTGTGTAATTGTCTGTGCATTACAGACCCACAATAATTAACCTGGTGCCATATCAGGCTATGAATTGGAAAATTTGATCATGATGGTGGACACTTACTTGGGAAGGCTTCCTGCCAGGCCCGCTGCTGGGGGTATTCCCAATCACTGATGATAATATCGGGGTTCAGCCCTGGGCAAATGACCTTTAGCAGCTGGAACACAGCTCGATATGCAGCAGGAGTCCTCCGCTCCATGAGGATCCACCCAAGTGGAATAACCTATGGACAGGGCATAAACTCAATACTTCATCACATGACTAAGAAAAATGGTTACAAACCATATTTGCTTATGAAACTTACACAGTCACGCCACGTAGTGACAATGACGAAGTATTGTGCTGAAGGAGGCACTGATGGCCTGGACTTAATAAAGCCATCACCTTGCAAAACTTTCACGTTCCTCATGAATGCTAACATACGAGGGCTGAAAAATGCTACATGATGGGAACCGTCTGCAGCGTCCGTGGATCCAGCACACATGCTCTCTAAGCCATCCACGGCTTCTGACAATCTAGCATAAGTCAGGAGATTGCGCGTCAGTTCCCGAAGGCTCGTAGGAATAGGCGGATAATTCTGGTTCCTAACTCTCGCCATAGCGGCACCGAGCCTTCTCATAGTCATCCTCGATCGTACACGCTTTGAATATCTGAAAATAATATAGTAATGGTGAAATGCAAATCTACGTCTATATTATTAATAGAAAGAGTACAGAAATACATACTGTCTATTACGCCTAGCATCATCTAGGATGTCCTTAAAATCCACGTATCTGGCATTTCTTATCCTACCAAGTAGGTTTTCCCTGAAGTGCCTAGACCCAACAAAATGAGGGTCAGGAGGGTGATTGTGGGCTTGGCCTTCCCGGAACCGACCACCAAGACGCAGAATGGCCCTTCCTCGACAACCTTGTCCATAGAGTGCACATTTGAAGTAAATCGATGTTTTGGTCTCAGTATTGTAGTGATAGGCATGGCCTCCATCGCCCAAGTGATAATAGTACGTGTTTGGCTTAAAGCCGTTCTCCCGGATGAGGTTTACAGCCAAAACATTTGCCACCAGTGTCATAAGACACAGACTGAAACAGTTTAAAATTATAAAAAAATGCTGACATGGTAAACAGCAACAGGTCAACTTCACAACACCCACGTCCAGAGCGGCGGCCACCGAAATACGTTGAGCAACATCCTCGATCACTGCCGGAGGAGATACCTGCGCACAGAAAAAAATGATATCATGACAATGCGATACATTCACACCGATAACCCACTTTTGAGCAGCATTATTCGTCGTACTACTCGAAATTGACTTCCCGACGCGCGCGTCCAAACATTCCGACAAGGGGTGGGGGAAACGGGTTAAAATGTGTTTGCCGTTCGAAGTTGGCGTTGATGTCGCATTGAACAGAGGCAAGTAAATTATAAAGTCTACACTAACCACGGCTAGAAATCCTGCAGCATTACCGATACCGTTGCGAGGACCTCCGTGGAGAGGACTCTTCGTCACGTTCGGAAGGATCGCACGCAGTTCTCCGCCTGTGGTAGTATTTTTCTTCTTGTGTTGGCCTCGGCACAGCTAATGCGACCAGGGTTTGGCGTTGGCGCCCGGAAACGTATTTGTGTTGCATTCGTGTGAATACTTCGGTGCAATAAAATAACATCGATTAGTTACCACTATGGTTGAACCGATATTTTATGCGGAGAGATTGAAACAGGCTAGACTGGAGGGACTGGAGTGTATTTTTTCATTAACAGTTAACAACTGCAAAACAACTGAACATCGTAGTCCGTCCTTCGTCGTATCCGTCCGGTTCCGGTCCCGTGTCTCCACCACCCTGCACTCTTTGTCAACCATTGAACTCTTCTACACTTTCCCTCTCATCACGCATCTGCTCGCACTTGTTGCGATCGTCGTAGGTATCGTTTATGTCTCGAATCTTGTCCGACTAATGTGTACATTCATCTATGGACGATTTGTTGAACACTAGTTTAATCGTGACGAGTCGGTCCGTTCCTAATTCGCAACGGCGCGACTGCGGCACATGATTTCCTGTCTAATGAATGAATGTTCATTGAATGACTGTTGGCGTTCTGTACGGCGAGGGGCGTGCTCAGTAGATTTTAATAATTTGATTTTCGTAACCCATGACATCGCCATGTAAAGAAAATCAAGGTGTTTCGCCGGACGATCACCAGGTTATGTCGCCCTTTGGCATGGCATTCATGCAGTGCGCGTCAGGTGTCCATCTCCATTGCGGTCAGCCGTTGCACCCTTCGCCCCGTACATTGGTGGTTTGTCGCTTATTTTGTCGCTCATTGGTTTTTCTGTGAGTTCCTCAATGGCTTGTTTCTGTGTGCAGATGGGACGCAAAAGGAAAACCCAGCAGGCATGGCCATCACATGGTAGCCCAGAGCAGCTCTTGCTGCTTTGTTCCAGATGTTGCTACATCCAACCGCAATGTCTCCTGGACTCACCATGCTGGACCCTCTCAGACCTTCACTACCCAACAGGTGCAGTCTCACAGCCACCTGTATCGCTTTTGTCCCGATGTGGCTACATCAGAGGATGGCAGGTGGAATGAGCGTGCTGGTCTGTCCCAGACCTTTGCCTCCCCAGGGGTGTATGCTTGCGCACGCCCTGAGTTCTTCAGTCGAGATGTATACACGTCCCGGGGCCATTCCTGCAGTCAGCGTGCGGGACTGTCCCACACTTCTCAAGAGATGACATCTCACAGCGATCGTCGATGTTTCAGTCCAAATGTTCCTGTACTCCAGGGTGGTACCTGGAGTCTGCGTGCTGGACAATGTCAGACCTTGAGCGCCCATCAGGTGCAGTCTCACAAACACCTGTATCGCTTCAGTCCAGATGTGGCTACATCAGCGGTCGGCAGCTGCATTGAGCATGCTGGACCGTCCCAGCCCGTTGCTTCCCCAGGCGTGCTTGCCCATGAACGCCCTGAACATCGTCAACTCTGTAGTCCAGGCGTGGCTTTGCCGCACAGTGTCACAGTGAGCAAGCGTGCCGTACCAACTGGGACCACCACTTCCCAGCCGATGGCACCTCAGAGCCACCCTCCTCAAAGCTCCAGTCGAGATGTGGCTACGCCCACCCACAATGACACCTGGAGTGAGCATGCTGGACCGTCCCAGCCCTTTGCTTCCCCAGGCGTGCTTGCTCATGAACGCCCTGAACATCCTCAACGCTGTAGTCCAGGCGTGTCTTTGCCGCACGCTGTCACAGTGAGCAAGCGTGCCGTACCAACTGGGACCACCCCTTCCCAGCCCGTGGCACCTCGGAGACACCCTCCTCAAAGCTCCAGTCGAGATGAGGCTACGCCCCCCCCCCCCACAATGACACCCGGAGTGAGCGTGCTGGACCTTCCCAGACCTCTGAAGGAGTGGCAGCTGATAGTCGTCCTCAGGGCTGCAAACCGGACATGGCTTTGCCCCACAGTGTCACTGCTAGCAAGCATGCTGTACCAACCAAGACCAGTGCCGAGGACATAGTGGACTTGATTGACCCAGATGACTCGGGCGACTCGGACGACTCAAACAACAATAATGAAAATATTGTGGTCCTGGAAGGGGATAGCTCCAATTGTGGAGCTATCTATTTGCCCAAAAAGTCCAAGGTAAGAAATTGCCCCTCTTATCCCTGTTTGGGATTTTGAAATCCTCTATGGACAACTTTTGCGAATAATAGAACTTTGTTCTCCAGGCAAGTGATGTTCCAGTCATCGATCCTCAACCTCCAGCAAAGGCAGGTATGGTACTACATTTTGTCTGTTTTATGCCATATCCACACTGACATTTCTACTGTATTAATGCAACTTATTATCTCCTTTGTAGCTGGCAAACGTCACACAAGGAAGGTGTCAAAGGATGTTCTGAAAAAGTTGACAGCGAAGGCCAAGGAACACTTTGAGAGGGAACACACAGAGGGGAGGACAAGAGCGCAGAAGAAAACTGATAGGAGTGTCCCTGCCAAGAGAGGGAAGAAGGTTCTGCAGAAAGGTAGGGTGACTTCCTTCATTTAAGTCTTAGTTATACTTGTTCTTCTTCATACTCTGTGTCTCTCACTCGAGTGTTTCCATATGAAGTAGCTTTGATAGACGGGCCTGATAACTTCTGTGTTCAAAATTGGCCATATTGTATTTGATATGTTACTGTGATTGTGTCGCTCTTGTTTCAATTCTGATCTGGCAATATATTTGCTTTGTTCCTCTGCATATATTCCTCTGGGAAGCCAACAGCAGTTTTATAAGAATGAAATGACACCTTCTTTTATTCCTTCAAATGTAGATGACTATTCAGACACCGATTAATCTGCATAGGTGCTCAAGGACTTGCTGATGAAGACCCATCGGTACGTGTCTCCGAGCGACTAGCAGACGCTTACAGGCAGTGTGGCAAGAAGTATCAGGATGAGGAGGAACAGTACCTCAGGGACCACGGTGTTCTGTTGCCCAATGGCTACACACCAATGCCACCATTTCAGTCTGAAGAAGGCGAGTCTTTCATGTCCATGTCCCAAGACTGACTTACATGTTATGTTTCCTTTCATTCATTTGCCTGTTCTGCATAGTTCAGTTCGATTTTGTGTTTACTTTCATAGGTGACTATGTCCCTTGCGTGTTATTTTTACAACATGCAAGATTTTACTGTTTTTTTTTAAATTTTGTTAACTTGAATTTGTGCATTGCTTTCAATCAGACACTGACTTACATGTTGTTACCTTTCAATCATTTGCCTGTTCTGCATAGTTCAGTTCGATTTTGTGGTTACTTTCATAATAGGTGACTATGTCCCTTGTGTGTTATTTTTACGTTACAACATGCAAGATTTTACTGTTTTTTTTTAAATTTTGTTAACTTGAATTTGTGCATTGCTTTCAATCAAACACTGACTTGCATGTCACTTCCTTTCATTCATTTTTTGTAAGCGTGCCACGATGTGGCAGTATGCGAGCAATAAACTGAAAACTTTAGTTGCATCAGGTTATTCATGTCCTTCCCTTTTGTCCACGAGTAAGTTTCCGTCTGCTCTGTGCACGGGTAATACCCTGACATGAGGAATGTCATAGCACCGATGAACAATCACAATCTGGCACCATTAATCGTGAGCGTTCGAACGCCTTCGCATCGTAGTTCGTTCGGCGTGATGGGTTAGGTACTCCCAGCTTCCCAGGAACCTGCCAGTTTCGTGGGAGACTCCCGTGGACGTCGGCGTTGCTGCGCTCTAGCGACGAGCGCCGACGACCCGCTGTCAGCTAGCTTCCAGGTGATGGAGTTCTGGTGAGATTTGACGGACGTGTCTGTTTTAAGTTAATGGTAGAACGGCTGATGTTCTTGATTGAGAAAAATTTGGGAGCGATGAAATACTGGGACTGGAGAGGAAGTGAAGATTTATTTCCGTCTTTCAACATGGATGGAACTGCTATTTACAGACTATGAGATTAGCAAGGAACAACAATAGGCGGGCAATTCAATTATGTACATAAGTGACAGAACATTAACAGAACTTCAGAATGTGAAGATTAATATTAACAACAGTGTCAGGCTGAGTTGGATAATTAGGAGCACAGTAAATGACAAAAGGTTTGCGGCAGCAAGTAGGAGTCTGCAAGGTACATTTATAAGCTTGGGATTGGGTGAATACACCACTTAATTTTTGGGGGCGGATTTCACTAAGAATTGGTTGGTGAAAAAATTGCCAAAGGGCTTCCTTACATCCCAAATCTGCTCACTAAGTTTCTTCGTGATAATACAACAAAAAGTCAGAAAGTATACTAAATGCAAAAAAATTTCCAAAAATAATTCAGTAAGGAAAGAAATTTGTTTGAAAGTGACAACGATGTATTTATAATAATAATGAAATACAACAGACAAAACGCAATATTTCTACATAGATGAACAACATTACAAAGCAATGCTTAGCTTCAATGTCAATCTTACCTACAACTGTCTCATAATTCATTAAATTTACGCATAAATAATGGCTGCAAGCCAAAAAAATAAAACAGTCACCCAACCAAGCTCAATGTATTTCAAGTGTCGAATTTCTTGTTGCTTCCCTCCATAGGTTCCTAGTGAATGACTTGCCATCCAAAGAATGCCACTGCTGTAATTTACTTTGTTCCATAGGGTCAATGAAGCTTCAACACCCAATTCCTAAACAATACAAAAAAGTTAAATAAAAGACAAGTGAAGTATTCTTTTGGCAAAAGTAAAGGAAAGTAAACACACATACCTGCAGCTGGTAAATCACACGTCCACGATAGCGCCTGTGACTGGGAGGGCAGGAAACACTGCACAGCTAGCCAGGTAGGGAGTGGTCAAGTGGCAAATTGTCATATGCAAGCCAAGTATTTGCAGCTTGATTTCAAATGATGAGAGAAAGAGCGCGCGTCTGATGTGTGTTCTGATTTGCGATCCATGGTTCAGCAACACGTCTGACATATTGAGGAGAGGTGGTAACAGTGACCTGGATATGGTCAAGACAATGAATGGTCAACTGCACAGACACTGTCATGATATCACATATCAGCATGCATGTCCAATCTGTAATCCCAATTCAGAACAATACACATCACTTTAAGAAAAAAAGGCAGATAGGTTTGCAAAAAAACACAATTTCTGACAAAGTTTGGTGCTTTGTGGTTTGAGGGAAAAGTTGTCCGCATGTTAATCCTATGTAGTTCCCAACAAAAAATCTTCTGTTGAAAGCAGATTACATGTTTCCACATTCCAATTACATGTTCTCGGAAGTACAGCTTACTTACACTAACATGAACTTGGAGATGTGACAATTAAGAAATACATTGAGCAGGGCTAACCATTCAAATGTAAAATTCTGTGACCTGGAGATTTTAATTACTAGATCTATAACACACATTATCGTCGCTTTCTATATTAGTTTCAAAACATAGACTAACTTCATTAAGAGGTTGAAGCCCAACATTGCAATTGTAGGTAAAAACTTCTCTCAGACTGCTAACAGTAGTTAAGGACCTCAACCTGTGAAAGAGAATGTTGTTTAATTAGAATTATTCTTATTGCAACTGTTCAAAATGGGTAAAAGCATTTAAGAGAAAAACTGAGCTTACATTAGTTGATCTATTTCCAGTTAGACCACAGAAAGAAAGACAAGAAGTCTCAATGTAAATAAGCTCCTTAATAACGAAACATAATCGAAGCGAGTTGAAAATTTGTATTAAATATTCTAAGGAAAATCAAACAAACAGATGCATTAGTTAGCTCATAGGGTTCTGGATCTAATATACATAACATCACAATACAAACCTTGGCCAACAGTAATTCAGGAAATATCATAATAATTCAACAGCCAACATGGGAGTCCTCATAGCACATGCACAAGGGCATTATGTTCCAACCTATGAGCCAACATGAGTTATTGAGGCACAGATCAGTTTAGGGAAAACTGGGGCAAAAATGACAAGTGATGTGCAGACATTCCTCCAGCCAGCAAAGCAGCCAGCCCACACACTTACAGAAACCTCCTCAAATGTTTCCATATCTATGTCTAGAGTTGGCAGTTTCACTTGACAGAGGGCTCAATTTTGCTTTCAAAGCGTCTGTTATTGATTCCGCATCAACAAAAACTGTACACAACGCTGATGTATGACCACTTCAGCCAGATCAGTCGCATAATCCAGAAAAGGCTGTGTTGTGTACTTCAAGACCCGCAAAAGCTAAGATTTTAAACAAAAATAAACAAATTAGGTTTAGCAATTCCCTATGTGAAGTCACAAAAACAAAACAACTATACCTTTGAGGCACCTCAGCATGAATAAAACAGGTGGCACAGAATCCATCGAAGAACGTAAGCAGGACGGCGATGGAACAAATGAAATCAGAAATGGTGAATGTTCCCCTCATAACCATATCAGGGAGCCATTTTCCTCACAAAAAATCAACTGACTTTACAGATTCCACATGATGAATAAGCCCCATGAAAACACCACGTAATCTCAAGCCAGTGGAGCTGGGTCCGGAGGATAGGATAGCAAGTGGATCTGAGGTAATGATGAGTTAGTATTGTTGCAAAACTACACCTGTACCTTGAGCAACATACTAGTTTCCTCATGTAACAATAAGAGAAGCTTCTCTTCTCTCTCAATTTTAACCCATGGGCACATGAAGCACTGTAGAGATCTACTTTTCTTTCTTATATCTCTGGCACAAAGAAAATCATTGCATTGCAAGGCAACAGGAGACACACTGTTAAATTTTCTACATGAACGAATTATTAAAAATGTTTACCTGGGCATGGACACAACATGGAATAGCAGATATGAATGGCACGAGTATGTGCAGAAAATAATATGGAGTGGGCAAGGAAGTGGAGTGGACACACACCAATATTGTTAGTTATTCAAGTAACTGTTCCTTTGCCACCATCCAAACATTACAAATAAGTTAGAAACCTTTGTGATAAAAAAAAGAGATGAGTAAGGAATAAAAAAAGACATTGATCAGACGATCAATCAATTTTCCCATACCTTGTGGAATGGAGTGCTTCAAGGACAATCAGTGTTTGTCGTTCATCGTATAAACTGGCTCAATACAGAGAAACAGCTATGGTTTAACAGAGTCAAATAGCCTGAAAAACATACCCTTGGAAGTCAGATGTGTAAACAACTAACAAGTATCTTTTAGAAAAATGAGTTACCTCCAATACATACTTGTATGAGACTCAAGTTTATAGACCCCAAAGCCTGAGTTGAACTATGCTACCCTGTTCTTAAGTACGAAGTGAACAGCTCTGCACTAAGGTACAATTGTCTCAATCCACCCAGCAAGACAATCAATTCACTTCGGTGTACGATCTCATTCACTGGCATACATTGCTGACAAAACTAAGACACTAAAGATAAATACAGTAAAAGGTTGACAGAAAAAACATAAACCAAAGTATAAGCTTATAGAGAGCCTTTTACACTCTAAACAAGAGCAAGTAGCACACTTACTACTATTTAAAAAAAGAAAATGTGGAAATACTTGAACCAAAACAGTCAGTCAATTCTCTGCAGTGTACGGTCTTCCTGGCAAGGTCTGGTGACCAAGCCAAAGACGAATAGTTAAAAGCCTTTAACATAACAGATTAAAAAAAATATAAGTTTACATAGCCTCTATCATACTTCACACAGAAGCAAGTAAAACTTACCGCTTTAATTGGAGGACAGGTGGCAGAAGTAGACCAAAGCAGCGGGTCAAAAGCAAGACATCAACTCACTTCAATGTACGTTCTCATTCACTGGCATAGACTGCTGACAGACCTAAGACGCCAAAGATAAATACTTGCTTGACAGAAAACACATACACCAGAACATGAGCTTATGGAGTGTCTTTCAGACTTCAAACAGAAGAATGTAGCAAACTTACCACTATTTAAAAAAGAGAAAATGTAAAATTATTAAAACAAAGGTAGCGGGTCAAAGGCAGCCAATTCTCTGCGGTGCACGCTTTCCTCGCCAAGGACTGCTGACCTCTGACCTAGCCATAGATAAACACTCAAAACCAGCCAGAAAACAGATGAAACAAAATGTAAGCTCATAGTGTCTTTTATCATCATACCAAGTACAACAGCACAGTTGTATAATAGCAAGTACAACTTTACCACTCAGCTCATCTACTACTACTCTATAAGAATAACAGCAAAGGTAGCCGATTTGAATATAAATGAACCTAATAACTAGATGAACAGCAACCCAAGCCGGAAAGGGTTAAAGGAAAACATGGATGACAAGAAATGAAGCACCGCTAAGGGATGAGTTCGCTGTATTAGACACACACACACAGCACCTGACCGAAACAACCGAATATGTTCCAAATGGTTGGGCAACCGGCGATAAAACAAACCGTGAACTAATTACTGCAACACGACACTGAGCAAAGACAAATCGATTTGCCAACGAAGTTCAAGGCTCAAATGCTTCATTCGGGCCACCAGGTCTCGGCATTTCTAGGTTAACCTTGTTGCCAAACCTTACGGAGGGTAGCAGTGTATCAAACTGTACGCACCAAAAAAAACCTGTCAGCTCTCGAACAACTTGTTTAATAATAGACCTGCCAAAGTGTACCTATAAAAATAAAACATTTGTCAAAGCAAAAACTGCCACAAGGAAAACGTCGAAAAAGCTGAGAATTTACCACTTCTGAAGTTGATATATCTTTTCTTTGCAAAACTGCACATTCAGTCACTTTGTCAGGCGATTTTATTTTTAAAAGAGAAGCGGGCTGCGCGGGCGACTTCAGGCGCGCCCGAGCTCATGAGAAATATCACAGCACCGATAAATAATCACAATCTGGCACCATTAATCGTGAGCGTTCGAACGCCTTCACATCGTAGTTCGTTCGGCGTGATGGGTTAGGTACTCCCAGCTTCCCAGGAACCTGCCAGTTTCGTGGGAGACTCCCGTGGACGTCGGCGTTGCTGCGCTCTAGCGACGAGCCGATACGCCGACGACCCGCTGCCAGCTAGCTGCTAGGCCAGGCGATTTTTCGAGAGCCGGGTAACTTTCCGTTCTACAGCCCCCCTTTTTTTCATTGCAAAACTGCACATTCAGTCACTTTGTCAGGCGATTTTATTTTTAAAAGAGGAGCGGGCTGCGCGGGCGACTTCGGGCGCGCCCGAGCTCTCAGCCGAACCCGGCAGCCGTGGCCGTGCACGCTGCTGCGCTCTGGCGGCGGGCGCGGTTTGCGTTCGACGTCGGCGTGTGCTGCGGCCGCCCCCCCCCCCCCCCGGGGCGGAGGCGGGCGGTGCCCCCTGTGCAGTGCAGGCTGCTAGCCCTGCCTCGGCGTGCGCTGCGGCCGGCCCCCCCGGGGGGTAGGCGAGCGGTGCCCCCTGTGCAGTGCGGGCTGCTAGCCCTGCCTCGGCGTGTGCTGCGGCCGGCCCCCCGGGGGGTAGGCGAGCGGTGCCCCCTGTGCAGTGCGGGCTGCTAGCCCTGCCTCGGCGTGCGCTGCGGCCGCCCCCCCCCCACGGGGGGGGAGGCGAGCGGTGCCCCCTAGCAGTGCGGGCTGCTAGCCCTGCCTCGGCGTGTGCTGCGGCCGGCCCCCCGGGGGGTAGGCGAGCGGTGCCCCCTGTGCAGTGCGGGCTGCTAGCCCTGCCTCGGCGTGCGCTGCGGCCGCCCCCCCCCCCCCCCCCCGGGGGGGGAGGCGAGCGGTGCCCCCTAGCAGTGCGGGCTGCTAGCCCTGCCTCGGCGTGCGCTGCGGCCGGCCCCCCGGGGGGTAGGCGAGCGGTGCCCCCTGTGCAGTGCGGGCTGCTAGGCCTGCCTCGGCGTGTGCTGCGGCCGGCCCCCCGGGGGGTAGGCGAGCGGTGCCCCCTGTGCAGTGCGGGCTGCTAGCCCTGCCTCGGCGTGTGCTGCGGCCGGCCCCCCGGGGGGTAGGCGAGCGGTGCCCCCTGTGCAGTGCGGGCTGCTAGCCCTGCCTCGGCGTGTGCTGCGCCCCCCCCCCCCCCCGGGGGGGGAGGGGGGGGGGAGTCAAGCGGCGCTTCAAGGGCTGTTCTGGTCTCAAACCGTCAAAAGTAGGCAATTCGTCGCTCCTTTTCGGGGGCCTAAACTAGACGTCTGCGTTGTTGAGAAATCGCTAACAGCCAAAATAGATCTGCTTGTGCCGGGACTCGAAGGCACGACAGTTGCGTTGCCCCTCGACCCGCGCCCGGTTCGGAACTCTAGGCATGCCTGCCTGGGCGTGAGATGCGACCGGTTGTGCGAATGCGCAACGCTTCTTAATCACGTGGTTTTAACAGTTTTTTTTTTGTACATATTGTTAAATTTTATATGTTTGAGGGGATATTCTGTGAGATGTTTGACAATTGTATGCTAGTGTAATATACTTCCGTTTCTGCAATAAACAATGTATTTTTTACTTTGTTTTCTGTTCACTCCCCCCCCCCCCCTACACCTTTTCCTATTTTGTTTTGCTCGCTGAAAAGCGGGGGCGGTGTGCCTATGGCGGATTGGAGGCTGGTCACAGTACTCACCTATGTGGCGCCCTGGACAGGTTTGGTCCTCAGAGCGATATGCTTCATACCGGTACGAGGACCTTGGTTTTCCCCTCAGAAATACACATTAGAACAGATATGCAGTTAGAGCAAATGTGGGGCTTAGAGGAAAATTGCATTAGAGCAAAAGTGCGATTTTAGAGAGATGATCCCGGTTCATCGAAACTTTATTCATCTAATTGTTCTCAGCAGACTTCTCCTAATCAGTCTTTTCTCGTCTATGGTTTTCTTATCTAAACCTTTTTCGTCTAAGCTTTTTTTCTGCAAGAAAAGTTCATCTAAATGGAAATTTCTAGAGGAGGAGGAGGAGGTTACCAGTTGCCACGCCGGTGGCACTAGGCAAACCAGCCAACTACACTGTAAAAAAAAAATTGTAATTTACTACAGAGAATGTACGGCAATTGGGGTACGGAGAGAGGTACAGAACTCTATACGTACATGTTCTCCGTGGTGCCCATAAGGATCTCATGTAAACGGGTACGGAGCCTCTGTAGTTGGCCAAGTACGGGCGGTCCGGGTAAATTATTGACCAGACAGTGCACCTTCTCCGACCACGTTTTATGTGGGAAAGTGGTGCGTGTTCTAGTTTACTCGGGAAATTCCAGTGTGTACTAAGTGTAACCAGAGGGAACACACCCCTGGGCGCACCTCACCCAGGTGTGCACTCACTGACGTGTCCTCAGAAGCATGCACCCGCGTCCGTGTACTTACGCCTCCACAACCATATGGGGTCAAGTGCCCACAGCTGCATGCTTCTGGGTACACGCTCATTGTGGGTACATTCTTGCATACTCAACTGAGCACGCTTGAGGCTGTGTACTTGGCAAGTACACACACGCGGGTGCATACTTGCAAATACGCATTGGAGTTTCCTGAGTACGTGCAGGATTGCACATAATATACCGCCCTGGATTGGTCGTCCACGTGCTATTACATACACTATACGACATTCGCCGGGACATTCTGCAGGTCCTGACTGGCGGGGCTCCGGCTCAACACGGAGAAGTGTGCACCTTGCTGGCGCCATCGTTGTTCATGCTAGGATTATTTTCGGGGTGTCAGTGGCCGGTGTGCACCCGCTCCGTGAGCTTGTCGCGGCCATCCAGAATGCGCCCGCCTCGCCCCCTCCGACAAGGCCGAGCTGCAGTCCTGGAGTGTTAGAAAATTTTAGAAAAGGGTTGCAAACTCCCAATTCGGCTAATTTTGTTTTTTTAATATGCAGCAGCAGTTTGTGCCATACGCCTATAGCGTTTAAGTTTAACAAAATTTCCTCTGCTCTTTTTACAATTGCCTCTATTGAGTCCCCTTCTATTACTACAAGGTAAGATTTAAAATAGCATTTTGGGGCTGGGGATGAGGAAAATGGTTGAGAAGTTGCAAACTGACAGTCCCTGATCGATGACTCTCCTTCCAGAGGGAACTTGCTGCATAATATTGATGTCCTTGTGGCAGGAACGCAGCACACTGAAATAAAAATGAACAATCACAGTTACCACTAGGTTTCAGGACAGTGCAATTAACAACACCACAGAGAAAAAAAGAGAATATTGGAAGACACAAGTCTAACAAACAAAAAAATTTAGATTTTAAAAATAAATGAAAGATGTTACCTCAAATAAGTGCAGATGAAGAAGACCATCAAGCTGGATGACACAATGAGTTACTCTCAGCAACACCAAAATGTTGGTCAAAATCTCGACATGAAACCAAAAATGAAAGAGGAGCCAGAACAGGAAACGCAGATACTGCACAGGTTCAACAAACACTCCCCAGATACGTGCAATAAAGACCAAAAGCACAATAACAAAGAAAAGAAAACCAAAGAAGTGTTACGAGCTATTAGTTAATGATCTGTTACATTAGAACAGAAGCTGCCATCAAAAAGCACGCAACCCAAAATAAACATCAAAAAGCATCGAGCAACAGCTTACAGATGGAAATTATAACTTGCGGTTCACAACGGCAGCTAGCCTCGACAAGCACTCAACAGCAAATGCACATTTTCAGGGCGGCCACAAATTTCAGCTCACACCACAACCAGAGTCTGGCCGAAACAGCTCACAGACAGAAATTAAAACACGAGTTCCACGCAGCAGCTGGCCTCGTCAAGCTCTCAGCAACAAATGCAAATTTCAGGGTGGCCACAAATTTTAGCTCACACCACAACCAGAGTCTGGCCGAAACAGCTCACAGACAGAAATTAAAACACGAGTTCCATGCAACAGCTGGGCTCGACAAGCTCTCAGCAACAAATGCAAATTTCAGGGTGGCCACAAACTTTAGCTCACACCACAACCAGAGTCTGGCCAAAACAGCTCGCAGACAGAAATTAAAACATGAGTTCCACGCAACAGCTGGCCTCGTCAAGCTCTCAGCAACAAATGCAAATTTCAGGGTGGCCACAAACTTTAGCTCACACCACAACCAGAGTCTGGCCGAAACAGCTCACAGACAGAAATTAAAACACGAGTTCCACGCAGCAGCTGGCCTCGTCAAGCTCTCAGCAACAAATGCAAATATCAGGGTGGCCACAAATTTTAGCTCACACCACAACCAGAGTCTGGCCGAAACAGCTCACAGACAGAAATTAAAACACGAGTTCCATGCAACAGCTGGGCTCGACAAGCTCTCAGCAACAAATGCAAATTTCAGGGTGGCCACAAACTTTAGCTCACACCACAACCAGAGTCTGGCCAAAACAGCTCGCAGACAGAAATTAAAACATGAGTTCCACGCAACAGCTGGCCTCGTCAAGCTCTCAGCAACAAATGCAAATTTCAGGGTGGCCACAAACTTTAGCTCACACCACAACCAGAGTCTGGCCGAAACAGCTCGCAGACAGAAATAGAAACTTTGAAATTGTGACTTGCATTACACTACGCCAGCCGGCTGAATTGAATCGATAAGCAGGTTCTTTCTGGATGACTTGACTCACAAAAAGAAAAAAATGCTGATGACAGGGTGAAGCTTAACTAACCTCTCAAAGCCTGGAGTGCTGAAGATGCCTGCAATGTTCTTGCGTGCCATTGGAATCGTCAATTAAGTCCCGGTCAGGATTTGTTGGTCACTGTTTGAATTAACGGAATCATCGATCAGCCACATAACCTCTCTTGAGTGTTGAAGGGGAACAGAAGATGCATACATTTCGACGAGATAAGTAATGGTCCGTATTCAAAATAGCCAAGGATAATAAAGTCTTGCTTTTAATCACAATTGAAAAGGAATTCTTACCTTGACGACGATTCTGCTGCGGATTGGTCAGGAGCCGCGATCCGAGTACTGAAGATCGAGGAAGAACCCGCTTACTTTAGCACGATTTATTGATCGGATCGGAACTGCTCCCGGTAGTATAGCCGGACGATTATCGGTAATACATTACTTAACTAGCAACAACATTTAATCTACGAGCTACCTGCCCGACCGTTACAGACAAACCAAAATTGAAACTTTAAAACTGCTGTGGGAAGCCGCCGCTAGGAGCGCTGTGCATGCGAATGAAAAAGCACTCTTCTTTTCTTTTTGTGCAAGTTTGCACGTACTCCGTGTGTGCTTGGCGTTTTAACCTGTCAGAGGTCAGAGGTTGCATTGAATTTATTGAAGCGAGAGACTTGTTTTCTGAAACTTGTGATATCGTCATTATGATGAAAAGCGGGAGAAAACGTCGTTCAAATGATGGCAATCAAAATGATACCCAGCCCTCGAAGATGGCCTTGTATGTTATAATTCGTTCGCACTTGTTCTTCATAACCCTTTGTACTCTGAACGATTGTTAAACTTTGTACGGTCCTCAGGTCTTTGCCGTTCTCTCAAAGTGGATTTCGCGTCAATGCAGAACAGCTTAGAGAACTCTGGCTTTATGATAACGAATGCGGGCGAAAATATATGTCTGAATGTCCTTTGCGAACCTGCTCATCGGTTTATGAACAGGAAAAGAATGCCAGCAGTGCTGATGAACATGGTAACATTACAGCAGTTTTGTATACACTCATTGCTTTTATTTTTCATTTATTTTTATTTGTATTTTTCTACAGGTTTGACCATGCAAGAAATGACGCTTCTGAAATCAGCAATCCTCGACATGTGGAGGCAGGCAGGGATGTTGTTTGAGATTTTTATAGATAAGAATGAAGAAATTCAAGGATACCGCCTTCGGGTGAAAACAAATTTGGCTACCAAAGTTTCCTTTAACCAACAAGATGCTCTCCCCTTTGGCTGGATTGCCCACATCCCAGTTGAATTGTCGGAAGAGCATGCTTATAAAAGAAGTTATGCGGACCCAAATGGGTATCTAGGTGGTCCTGTAAGCTACCTGAATTGGTCTGGTACAAAAAAGCAGCTAGTATCTGTGCTTAAAAGCGTGAGTAACCCAGGCATTTGCAAGATTTACACGAACGGGAAGTTTCATGCTGGAATGGAGCTTCGTTGGAATTACGGCTGCAGCGAGTACATGCCTGACAGTGGTGTGTGGTTTAAAGATGAGGTAATCATTTGTTTACTGTTAAATTTTACTTTAAGAATTGAGGATGGGTTACATTGTCCTTCGTTTTCTCAACAGTGTTGCTGTGTCTCCAATGTGGATCCTGCAGATCAGAAGCGACATGGGAAAAATAAGACTTACCGTGACCACTGTTACAGAGAACTTTGCGTTCTCTGTGGTTTCCCGTATAGCATAGATAATAAGGAAAACAGGGTCCAAAGAAAGCAGCACCTGGTTGGGCTCCATGCTGACTATCTTGGCAGTATGTGGGATGGATGCGATTTTTATAAACAGCAAACAGTTGACTGTGACCGTTTATTCTGTAAAGCTGATGAACTTAATCATTTGCTGGGCACCCTTAAAAAGATGAACTGGAACGTGCTTCCTGCATGTAAAGTCTTCAGCCAAGAGTGAGTGCCTTTTGTAGTTTTGTTATGTTGTTTACTGTTTAGATGATTGTCAGGTCAGAGGCTAATATAGCCCTTAATTGAATATCTGTGTTATTAACTTAATATTTTAACACACACTTATCAAAAAATTATTTTTAAAAACAAGATGCAATCCTAGAAAATGATGTAAATTGTATTGTAAAATTAGTTTAAATCTATGTAACTTGCATTGCTGGTACGCTGTTTTGTCTGATACTTAGTCATTTCACCTGTTGCAGGGAGCTCAAAAACTATGGAGAAGATGAAGATGCTGTCATGGATGAATTTTCAAGGAGGAAGGATATGTATAAATTGGGTGGAATGCTTGTTCTGAGAGACACTGAAGTCCCCTCAAAATTGACTGATTTCAAACCAATTGAACCCCGTATGTGGAAGGTCATTACGTGGCAGAAAGGACAGAAGCCGCTTCCTGGACGCTTTGCTGTGCCCATTGATTTGAAATATGCGCATGAGTTAAGACTCCAAGAAGTAGTTACTAGCTTTTTTGAAAAGTACCTGTAACTAACTTTGTTTAAGAAAATTGTTTTCCCGTACAACCAAATTTATTCAGTTTCTTTTTTCTGGTTTGTTTTTGTTTGGCATGTGTTCCAATCTTGCTTAGCCTGCTGTTTGTCTATATTTATCAGTTCCACCTTTGGCACTTAAAACGAGCATGCATGATGGCAGTCCCAAAAGTCGCACACAATGTTTTTTTTTGTTTTTTTTTTGTGGGGTTTGCAGTTCCTCCTGAGTTAAACTGGTTTAAATAAAAGATGCGAATAAAGTCGAATTGTTGCACTTTAATTCAACTTTGGATAAAAACTTTCAAACAACACATTAGATCACATTTTAGATTCTGATTTATCCTTGCCTTTAAAAGGAAACTTCTCATTCAAAAATTTTACAACGCAGTCTTCTTTTAGTCGTTGTGAGTGGTATTTACCTAAGTGAGCCTCCACATTTTTCTTGGCAATGTTTGAGCGCCAGGAATATGGACATACTGGACATTCAAATCTAGATGTCCCTTTCTTGATGTGAGGGGATGGTGTTGCAGTCGCATTGTGACATTCCTCATATGAAGCTATTTTTGGAAGTACTACAGATCTCAAGATATATGCATCTTCTGCTGCATTCATTATGTTGTTGTTGATGTAAGCCTTCAGGAGAGCTCTCTTGTGAACACTAACAATTGGAGTAAGGTCAACATGAACAGCATCACCACTGTAACATCACACCAATGAGCAAAATTAGCACATGCAGTGGTTGAGTTCCCATACAAACAAATAGGATATGAAGTGAAAAAAATTGTAATGGACACTTACAAGCAGGCACACGCGGGGTAGACACATCCATATGGAATCCACGCTTCAGAACCAAAATTGCACGCTTCGGCAACATTGTGACCCAAGTTTCCTCCCGAGTGAGCTGCGTTTGGAAGCAGCACCACCCCTTGTCCCTCTTTCTGAAGTACCTGTAAGCTCAAATGCAAACCTTAGGAGATGTTTGTGTATAGTTATATAATTAATTGCTTGAAGAGTACATACCACATTGAACGGAATTTCTTCAGAAAGAAGCCAGGTGACACTAGGAATAAAAAATTTGTGACCCAGCGAGTTCCTGCATGACTTATGGGAACCACCAAATCCACTTCTTGCTAATGCATCTGTGAGTTTCGCAACAGAGTGCGGAGGTATGACAATCCTTTAAAAAAAAGTGTTTTTAAAATTTAAAATTAAAAAAAAAAAACAAAAAAAAAACAATGAAATAGTCTTAGTTCCCGGCCCTTACCAGAACTTGGGAAATCCAAACAGCAGAAAGTTGAAAGACCACAGAGATAAATCTTCAACATGAATAGGAAATACGCTGTGAGTTGTGCCTAGGTACATGGCAGGAAAAGATACTCCATTGAAGGCAGAATCTAGCATACTGAGCATATTTTTGTAACATAAGTGTATCATAGAAAAGTTCTCTGTAAGTCTCACATGCTGGTCATAACTTTCGTCAATTCCTGAACTGTAAAGAGTGCCAATAGGAGCATCTGGATGTGCAGGAATTTCCAGATCAAAATAAGCACAGCTTTCACACTTGCATTTCTTCTGGCTGCTCTCCTGAAACTTTTCAGACAACATAGAAAGTTCAAGTACTTTGCTTTTTTCCTGCACAGTACTCTGCTTCTGATATAGTTGGCGTTTGTCGAATGCAGCTCTCCAGACAGGAATCTTTGATGCGATGGAACTCATATTTCGATGTTTTTGAGCAGTGTCCAATAATGGGAGAGCTTTAGCATCCAATTCGGAAAAAAAATGCTTCAACAGTGCGTCAACACCTCCGTTTATCAATGATTCCATGCTGGAGAAAGAAAACAACACAGATGTAATGTTGTAGAATAACTTTAGGACTTGTTGTTCGGGCCAATGCTCCTGGGATAAAAGATGAGTGGATCTGTATGAAATAACTCACCAGCAGTTGGGTTTCTCTTCATGGATTTCAAATGCGTCGGGTGTAGCTGTTTCCATGAATTGGTCTCTAAAAATATTTGGCGTAGCAAGATTGTGATGGCCATAGAGTCCACAACCTACAGCGTTTTTTAAAATGACTGTCTCCTTTACTGCATGGTATGCTTTAAGACGAAAACTTTCCAGAAAATCGTTCAAAGTAGTTTTTCTTTTCACATCCTTGTGAAGGTAAACCTGCAAGAACGTAGAGATAAAGAAACTACAAACTCAGAGATTAGACTGAAAAAAAAAATTACCTTGAGAGTAAACTAACCTTAAAGAAACCAACTTTTTGCACTCGCGGATCCTTATACCTTAAGTCACAGAATTCTTCAAAATTTAGGAGATCATTCTCATTTACTTCAAAGTTTGGGTATCCATCCTCAAATGCGTCCATTTTCACTTTCCACTTCCAGACACCAGAAGCCAGAAGGGTGTGGTTGGTGTTCGGTGTTTCGTTTGTTTTGTCGCCATTCTCATTTCTCAGTGTTGCCAGATGCTGCCAACTTCAAATCGCAAAATAAAAACAAAAGTCGGTAAATTGATACTTTTTGGGGAAGAAAGTCGCAAATTGGGCGATTTTGTCGTGCTTGTTGCCTACATTACAGCACTCAAAATAGCCCAATTCGCGATTTATCGCCCAATCTGGTAACACTATATTTCTTATGATGCCAGTATTGTCCTCTCCCTCTCCTTTGAATTTCTCATAATAATAATGGCCGCAGAGAGCAGCCGAACAGCCGAACCTTCGCTGTTTTGCTCTGTCCGCTAGCAGACCACTTTGTTGTTAAATGAAATATTTTGTGTCTCGCTGTAGTTCTTTCATGTATAGATAAATGCTAGTTATCAATGGCCGGGACAGATGTATACGTGAAATCAGAGCCCTACCCAGATACAGGAATAACATTTGAGGTAAACTTCGTTTTTGCATCGTTCGTTCATTGACTTTTGTTATTTGCAGATTTTTATGGAATGCTATGTCACATAAGATGTTTTTGTTATTACTGTTAGTTTAATTTTATCTGCATTCTGCTACAGGCTCTGGACGTATCAGAAATGAAATTGGAAGATGTTAAATGTGAGGTTAGCTCAGCAGAAGTCCAGGAACCAAAAAGCAATGCATGCATTAAGATGTGCGAAGAGACACCCAATAACAAGCGCACCAGCACATCTTCATTTAATGTTATGATTTCAAAGAAGGTATTTAGAGAGAAAATATTTCATGACTTTGAACAAAGTGGGTTGTGTCACCTTATATTATTGTTCGTCTTTCAGGCTTTGGGATCAGAGCAGCGTAATATTTATTGTCGAAGCAGCGCAAGATTATCAAGAAGCGGTTACTCTACAAATATGATTATTCATTACACACTTACTTTGGTGGAGGATTTCTATCTCATGTCACAGTGTCGTAATTCACTGTATTGTTCCAAGGTACCATTTCCTCCTACCATGGTCATGTGCAACCAATGCGGGAGGCACTTCATAGGCATTGGGAACCGCATGTTAAAGTTAACCAACCACTTTGAGTCTAATCATAAGCTAATTGCTGAACAACTTATACTAGATATGATTGAGAGATACAGTGGCCTTTTGGAGCAAATGAAGAAGTCCTTGCGCAGGGACCAAGTCTTTATTGCAAATCATATTAATTGAACAAGCTATGGCTGCATCAATGAATTTTTATGAAGCATTAATCTTGTACTAAATATACTAATTATCCTTATATTTTCAATGTATTGTTGGAGTAGTTGAACTTCATTTGCAAAACAATTGTAACGATCGGCAGGCTTGTTCAGTAGACGAATTCTTCTTGTTTCTGTTTGTGTCCCTTTACTGTATGAGCTTTGTCATTTCTGTGTATGTAAATTCCTACAAGGACATGAAGTAGTTACGGATTTGATAGAAGCTTTAATTTTAAACCTACTGTGGTATGTGTGGATCTTTTTTATATATTTTTTTAAAATTGTGCACTAAGAATTGGCTTTCATTTGCAATATAATTGCAATGACCAGCAGGGTAGTTCACTAGACGTTACTGTTGTAATGTTATGACCCTGGTTATTCTAAGTTCACTGAATTTAGTGATGTTAATTGATTAATGGGGCAGGATAAAATAAGAACGATGTACACAGGACAGATGTCTGGACAGGAAGTGAGGTCCTTCTTTTTATTTTTCTTAGGGATGCAGTTTGGACAGGATGTAGTGGTGCAGTATGATAATTTTGCAATGCTGGAGTATGAGACATATATATACATGGAAGATGGAGGGAAGATTCAAAGTACAGTACATACACTTAAAATTGTCTGATGGTTATTTATATACAACAGTTACTTGTGATTAGAAATGGTTGTTTTCCAATAGCTGCTTGAGTGTGAATCGGAATTCTTCCTGTTTCTGTTTGTTCCTCTTTACTGTATGAACTTTGTCATTTCTGTGTTATGTAAATTCCTACAAGATCATGAAGTTGTTACGGATTTGATTGAAGCATTGATTTTTTACCTATTGTATGTGTGGATCTTTTTTTTTTAAATTTAATTGTGCTCTAGGAATTAGTTTGTTTAAGAAGCATATCGAAAAGATAGCACATTTTAGGACTGCGCTGGGAAGATAGTACGTGCATGACGCGTACTAAAAAATTGACCACTGTTGCTCGGAGGGATTCAATCAGTGTTGCTAGGGACTTATGCCACTTGTAGTATTTGTGTGACCTGTTGTTTCAATTGACAAGTGAGAAAAAGTATCAAAAGAAGTTGCAGGTACACTCACCGAACACTCCACCACTGCCTGGGAGACTTTTAACACAACTCCTGAAAATTGAAAATAGTTTCTGGGTTGCACCACCCTAAAGAAGTTTCATCCGTGAAACTTTTATTTTTTCAGAGTTGACGCTTCCTATGAGGCACCTTTTAGAGCAAGAGGGTTTTAAAAAATTTGATATGTATTACGCCCAAATAAAAAAAATCTTAATTTGATTATTTTATAAAATATGTTAAACTGTTCTGAAAATTAGGTTCTGACATTTGAGTGAGATCTGAGAAATCAAGGTTGTGGGGCTGAGTTCTTTGGGATATCATAATGACACCTCAGTATTAGACCCTGAGCTTATTTGCTGTTAGCGTTTGTGGACATGTGTGTGCAAGTTTGCACACGGAATGTGTTTCATAGCCCTCCACTAACATTGCCTAAATGAACACGCTTAAATGAAAAGCAGTAAGCTTGTACTGTCATTGTCATTGTAAAGTAATTGATTAAATAAAAGAATGATTTGAAATTCACAGGAGGAATGTGTAAATTGAACATATGTAGGAGGAAAAGACAATATTCACTTCAATAAATACTTAGTTATAAATATAGATAAAGAAGGATTTTTATTTGACCCTTACAACTAAAATCACAATACTTGTTCTTTGAGTTACAATTTACATCTTACAATTATGACTTGTGGCTTGTGAGACCCATCTTATATAATTAAACAAATACGGTACATAGACAGAAACAAGACACCTGTCCTCATGAAAAGAGTAATTTCTGGAAGAAACAATAAACTTGGCTACCCATATAGCATGAAACAATTAAAAATTAGTAAGGATTTTCATTTAATCCTAGAACTAAAATACTTAAAAAATATATTCCGAGACATGTTATGCCAAGGATAAAGTTAAAGTTCTGATGAGGAAAATACTTGTTCATTGATTTAAAATTGAAAGCCTACAATCATGACATGTAGCTCGTAAGAACAACTTTATATAATTAAAGGAACAGACAGAAACAAAACACCTGTCCTCATCAACAGAGTATTTTCTTGAAGAAATTATGAACTTGGTTACCCATAGCATGAAAAAATTAAAAATAAACACAAAAACTTACTAATGCAGACTTACAGTCAATGTCAGAAATTCTTATAAGTAAGAACTGTCAATAAAAATTAAACCAAGTTAACAAACACTTGAAAAGGAGTGTAGAAAGATGATAAACAAAAATGTAGAAAAAAAACTTATGCACAAAAATGTAAAACCAAATTGTAGAACACAAATGTATGTAAAAAATGTAAAACAACAAATCAAAGTTCCAAAAAAGCAGCGGGGAATGCAGCCCAAACAGTTTAACTTAAGTAGCTCCATCAGGAATGAGAATAAGGTAATTCGTATCGCGGCAAAGAGGACAATTTCCTGCGTTTTTCAGCCACTCAGAGAAGCAAGTCCAACAAAAAACATTGTGGCATTGTGTACACTCATAATTAACCTTGCTGGGGCGTTCCAGGCAAACAGGACAGTCTGAAAACAAGGCTCAGTTGTACTTTAATTTAGTTATTTGAACAAAGTGTCTGCTTCTGGAAAATGTAGTGGGGACATAGGAACAAACCCATTTGGAAGGAGACCTTTTTCCTGCAGTTCGTTAATGAGGTCTTGATCATCACCTTGGCAGCTTTCATATGCCTTCTTGAGAGTTTTCATAATTCGTTCCTCCACAGTATGATCTGCCTCAAACCTGTTTGCAGGACCTGCTCTGCTTGTGCTTGGACCTGCTGAATGCAAACACATAAAGTTAATTATGTTTTAAATGCTAATATTAGTCAACACATAGCAATAAAAATATATTGGTCGGATATATAATTCTGTCCCAATGTCAATAAGAACGATGGCATGAGAGCAATGCCATTTTTTTTAAAAAGTGATTATTTATTAACGTGGAAATGGAGCAGAGGGCGAGTGATTCCTTAAATGTAGTTTTAACTAAAGTGGAAGGATACTGCCAGAATGAATGCCAGTGATATAATAATTTTTACACCTTCACCTGTACCAAATGCAATTAATTCCCTTCACTGCTTTACTTCAGCTATTAATATTCCCACATTTTTTATCCGTTTAGTCTGGAAAAATATGCCGCAGCTATAAATAACTTAATGAACGGAAGCCTGAGATCATAAGATTGGAAATGAAACACTGAAGTAATTTCCACCTGTGGCATATTTTTCCAGAGTAATAACGCTTATAAATGTGGGAGTCAATAGCTGTTTAGGGAATTGATTGCACATCCTGATACAACTACGTCACTTCCACCAAATGCCCCAGAGTAATACTGCGTACGAATCATAATAGGTTGGCGGCTCACCTTGAAAAGGTGGAGATTATTCGTCTGATTCGTACGGCTCCATTTCATCCCCAGAAGAAAAATCAGCTATAGGCATAAAGCAGATTCTGTACATAATCCAGGATACGGCCCACAGGGTAACACTTAATGCCATGGTTTGAACATTAGATAAATAATGGAAATCATAGCGTACTTTAAAGACTACGTTTTTAGAAAACTTCGCCTTAAAGTATGGCTGTGATACATCGACATCAAATGTGGTAGAACAGTTACCTTCCACAGCACCTTCTGCAGAAGAACGCAGCCTCTTCTTGAGAGGTGTGGAGGCTTGAGGTCGAGTTGTCTTCTTGACTGTTGTAGAGGCGGCCTCCTCTGCCTCCTTTCTTAGTTTCTCAATTGTCTTTTTGGTGACTCCCTTTTTTTTGTGCTTTTCTGGTCCTTTCTTGGTAACTGAAACATAGCATTTTGCAAGCCTTAAACAAAATAAGGTTTATGTGACTTTTGCCACTGATGGAAACAAAATTTTCCTTTAAATTTTGTTGTTGGGTATTGAGTACATTATTTACAACACAATAAAATATTTGTTGCAGTCACTACCAGCAACAAAACAAACAAAAAAAAGTATACTATAAACAAATTAATGTTTAGTAACTTTGAAATAAAATAGGATTTAAATTTTTTTTCTATTTAGCTTATTAAACGAAGAGCCAAATATTAATGCATACTAAAGCCATAATCCCAGCTAACAACTACAAATGCAGACTTCAAATCGTTCAAATCGTTCTCTTACCAGGTTTAGAGTTCTTTTTCTCTGCAGTCGTGTCGTCGACAACATCACTGGGCTGGAAAAAGAACCACAGGACAGTTCAGTCACTGCAAATAAGCAGACACAGCAAAACGATAAATTAAGATATAAAAAACTAACTTTGCAAGAACCCGGGACATACAAAGCTCCACGATTGGTACAATTGCCTGGGACAAGCACCGCAGGATCATCTGTCACCGACGAATTATCAGAATCTAAAATGAAAAGCAAGAGCAATGTAAAAATACAATGCTGGACACAAAAATTTAACAAAAACTTAATGGCCACCAATACCAACCAAATCCACCACCACCAGCCTCATCAGGAGAAAACTGGTGGCACTCCAATTCAGCAATAGGAACGGAAGACTCTGGAGCAGCGCACGACTTTCGCTCCAGCAGGGTGCATGCTTGCGACACTACAGCAGGTTCTGGTGGGTTCTGCAATTGCGGTCCTTGACACATTTGGGGCTGCAGCGGTTGTGGTGGTGGCGCCGCAAAAGTCGAAGGCGACTGCTGCTCTGCTGCTGCTCGTCCCGGATGGCGCAGGTCGTGGCGATCCCACCCCCATTGCGGCTGCAGCGGTTGTGGCGGTGGCGCCACAGAAGTGGAAGCCGACTGCTGCTCTGCTGCCGCTCGTCCAGTAGGGCGCGGGTCTTGGCGATCCCACCCCCATTGCGGCTGCAGCGGTTGTGGCGGTGGCGCCACAGAAGTGGAAGCCGACTGCTGCTCTGCTGCTGCTCGTCCCGGATGGCGCGGGTTTTGGTGATCCCACCCCCATTGCGGCTGCAGCGGTTGTGGCGTTGATTCAGGGATTTGACGATCCGGCCCGCGACCTGTAATGGATTAATGAGAAACTGAGGGTTCGTGGCTGACAGAAATTTATTTGGACACTAAACTAGGTGTACGCGCGGTGTATATTACACGTAGTGGCGAAGTGAGGTGCAAAATTACAAGCGGTGCAAAAATTTTGGTCATAAAATCAGTAGAAAGACTCCCCCCCCCCCTTTTCCCTTCTCCTAAACCCTCTTCCCCTTCTTAACTTCTGACTACGGTAAAAATAAAATGAAGCCGTCATTAGAACTAAACACATTTCTTCTCTCTTTGTTCCCTTTCCTCTCCCCCCCCCCCTCAAAAACAAAAATTAAACAAAAGAACTGGTCTACTTGTTATTCTATCCAGACCTCTACCACATCATTCTGTCCTTTTCCCGTAGTGCTCCCAACTCTCCTCTCCCTTAGCTATTCTACAACCTTGACCTTATCTCCCCCCCTCCCCTCCCCTCCCCCGCCTACTGTACCCTGAATCTATGCCCCAGGGGGTAACAGCTTTAGTGTACAAAATAATTGAAATAGGTTGGATAGTTTGAAAAAAATATAAGAATAAAAATCTCAGTAAAAACTTTTCTTAAAAAATTATTGGGGTGTAGCTTGAATTAATTTTGATGTTGAATTAATATTGTACACTTTATACCGTAATTGTTTCCTCCTCGCCTCAGACCCATGTTGCATTTCCCTCTCCCCCTCCCCTTTTCTTATCTGCTAGCTGACCAAGTTTTTGTCCAGCATCCAGTGTATCAAAATTAAATTACAATGAGAAACAAGCTTTAAATACCACATTAAAAGAAAATGCAAGAATCCAAAGATCACCACTTTAAGTTTTGCTTATATTATTTGGGGCTCGTTTTACATTCAGTCAACAGAACCTTTCCAAAATTAGTATGCCAGCAGAGAACAAGTCATGAGACTAGAAATCAGAGTAACAGATGTCAAATCTAGTTCATTTTCATAAAAGATTATTTTTGAAAATGAAAAGTTGCTGCAAGCCTTCCAGGGTACCTCATATCCTATTTTGAAAAATCAATTAATGAAAGAAAGAATGTATTTGGACGAGAAGAAACTGTCCAATGAACGTTTATAGTGTCCTCTTGTATAGTTTCAAGTTTGAAAAGATTCTGTCAATTAGAAGTACTTGGTGAGACTCACTACCTACATGTATGTTTGACAGCGGGAAACATCTTGGCTAATTCTCTGACAACGCTGAATGCCCTGATATTACGAAGATAATTTGACATCAATTAGCATTATTAAATCATGCTACTGATGACTCAGAATCAATTCTAGTAGTACAGTAAGTCAGATTATTTCAATCAAAATATTTCTAGCCAACTATGAAAATAGCAAGGCTTGTTAGATGCTTATGTTCAAAAGCTATATACTGCCCTCTAAAAAGGATTTTATTTTTAAAAGATTCTGTCAACTGGAAAGGTTTGACGAGACTCATTTCCTATTCCCTTGTCCCACAGCGCAACATCTTTGCCTATTCAGACATTGCTTATGTGATGTCAAAATATTGTACGCACAACAACAGCTATTGAAGTTTTAACAGATGAATCAATTTTTTAAAACTAACTTCAGAAGAGCATGTTGATTTAATAAAATTGATGGGAAGAGAATTAGAAAACAAAACAATCTTAATCCTGCTCACAAAAGACAATGTCAACAGAAGGCAAACAAGTATGCGCAGCCAGAACACCTACCATTTAGCAACATACCCAAATGAAAGTTGTCAGTAAGAATGTAATTGTTGTTCATAGAAAATTAGTGCAATATTAAACTGGTACACAATCCGAGACAGAAATTTTTCCGTCAATGTCGATTCGATGCTGACATTTTGTGTCGAATCAAGGGATATTTGGTCAAAAAATCGACAGATTTTCGACAATCAATGTCGAAACTCTGTCAATGCAAACTATGTCAACATCGAATCGATATTGACGGAAAAATTTCTGGCTGGGAATGCTGCATGCAGGCCACAGAACGTACCTCTATGAAGCCCAAAAGGGCCTCCTCGGATCGGCCTCCGTGGCATGACCTACACAATAAAAATGACAAAAAGTTATCAGTAAAGCTTTGACAGCAAAGTGCCACTAGTTAACAGCCTAAGAACAGTGAGTAAAGAGCGAAAGACTCAATAGGAACATCATAACCTCCAACTCTTAAATAGACTAAGACACGGGTGCCATTTAATACAGTACTTTGTTTTAACTACACAACTAAATAAATACTCACAAACACAAATTAGTACGCGAAACACGAAGAAACAAAAGGCTGGAAGTTCGGCTCGGCAGGAACGTGAAGGTGTCGTGGTGCCAATGCGGAAGAGGACCGTAACCAGTGTTTCCTGACTGCCAGTGCTGCAAACCCCAAAACGAAAAAACAAAAAGAAGCCGCAAAACTGATAACTTTTGGGGAAAAAAATTGCACATTTTGTCGTGCTTATTAATTCTTGTCCCTGCTCTCCACTCTTAAAATCACCAAATCGGGTAACACTGATTGTGACTATACCCGTTGAGAGGCTTTTCAACTATAGCGACTAACACTGTCTGAAACAATCTCCGCCCATGGTTCGATTAATCGAGTACCAAGCACTGAACGGAGTACGTGCAAACTTGCACCTAAAGAGAAACGAGTAAAGGGAGGGGAGGCTTATTAGCGCGCGTGCCTTCCTGCCTTTCTTCCCTCCGTTTCAACTTACAATCCACCTTCCGCTTTTCAAACAGCGGACCATGGTTTGTCCCTCTTTGTCGCGATTTCCTATCAAATAATATAAAAATTGCATAAAACTGTCAATTTTATGTTGTGCCAAATGTGGTCCCTAAATGTCGAATGTCTTTGCCTTCGTTTAGAGAATACATTATATCGTACTATTTTGAAGCGGCTCCAAATTAAGGTTTCAATTTTCCAATAATTTTAGTAAAATTTCTTTCAGATTCCCCTTCCCCCCCACACACACACAGAGGTATGGAAATAGGAGGAATGTATAAATTGAATACAACCCATCCGGGACGCGGCGCAGCGCGTGGCGTGGCGCGGCGTATCCGCGCGGCGCAGCGGCACGGCATGGCACGGCCCGGCGTTTCCCGCCACGGCACGGCACGGCGCACACTCCAGCTCAAAAGTGACAGCCTTTTCGCCCACTCGCACATCGTTTTCATTCAAGGAATTCAGGGTTATGAATACCGGAGCAATTCGTCCCGATAAGCCCCCCGAAATTGTCTTTCAAGAATAATTATTCAACTACTTTTATTTCTTAATGAGCAATAATGATATATTGAAATTTTCATGTCAAGTAATTGATGAAATCAAAAAATGTTTTGAAATTCACAGGAGGAATGTATAAATTGAATACATGTAGGAGGAGAAGACAACATTCACTTCTATAAGTACTTATTTTCAAATATAGATAAACAAGGTTATAAGTGTTAGATCCTACAAATACATGGTACGCATGTGAAGCATGACCAGTGTAATACAAAAGAGTGAAATTTAAAGATTTATACAGATGCATTTATTTCAATGAAATAGCTGGCACAAATCCATTCTGCGAATAATACCTGTTCTTTGTTTATAAGTTTACAATTATGACAGACTTGTGATAACAAATTTAATTATAACATAATATGCACAGATTTATGTCAGAAACAGAGTAATTAAAAGGAATAGGCAGAAACAAAGCCAATTGAAAGAACACCTCTGTCCTCTCCGGGAATAGAACAAAGTAATTTTCTGAAGGAACAATCAACTTGGTTACCTATGGCATCACACAATTAAAAATTAACACAGAAAGTTACTGGTAGACTCACAGAACAATGTCGGAAACAAAACCATTTGGTAGAACACAAATGACAAAATCTATTAATTATTATTAAGAGCGGCCCAGTGCTGAACATGGTATTTGTATGCTGATAAAAATAAATTGCATGCTTGGTCTATGAAGCTTTTAACCGTATCATTTCTGTTGGCATGCACGTCAAGTCTGAGATCGTTACTGAGTGCCGCCAAGTTCCTGTCAGCGTAGACAGATTGCCACCTTCGGGTACACGATACTGGTTCCCCAGCTTCCAAGGCTTCAATAGAGAGCGATGTAGTGCGCTCAATACGAGCCAGAACATAGATAAATGCATAAACATTAGGTCTGTACGCAACAACAGCTTTTCTCAGAACTTTGTTGTGGCTATCACAGATGTTGGTACGATGCATACTGTTGTACAAAGTTATGTACCTTTTACGCATGGGATTCATGATCCACTTGGTCTCAACGTAGAGGAAGAACGGCTCCACACATTGCAACCTATCTGTTCTTTCAATAATTTTTCCAATTTTGCCTTGTATACCGTATCTTTCTAAAACTTTTAACATAGCACTTACTATTTACAAAAAGATAAGATAAGATTTAAAATAGCATTTTAGGGCTGGGGATGAGGAAAATGGTTGAGAAGTTGCAAACTGACAGTCCCTGATCGATGACTCTCCTTCCAGAGGGAACTTGCTGCATAATATTGATGTTCTTGTGGCAGGAACGCAGCACACTGAAATAAAAATAACCAATCACAGTTACCACTAGGTTTCAGGACAGTGCAATTAACAACACCACAGAGAAAAAAAGAGAATATTGGAAGACACAAGTCTAACAAACAAAAAAATTTAGATTTTAAAAATAAATGAAAGATGTTACCTCAAATAAGTGCAGATGAAGAAGACCATCAAGCTGGATGACACAATGAGTTACTCTCAGCAACACCAAAATGTTGGTCAAAATTTTGACATGAAACAAAAAATGGAAGAGGAGCCAGAACAGGAAACGCAGATACTGCACAGGTTCAACAAACACTCCCCAGATACGTGCAATAAAGACCAAAAGCACAATAACAAAGAAAACAAAACCAAAGAAGTGTTACGAGCTATTAGTTAATGATCTGTAACATTAGAACAGAAGCTGCCATCAAAAAGCACGCAGCCCAAAATAAACATCAAAAAGCATCGAGCAACAGCTTACAGATGGAAATTATAACTTGCGGTTCACAACGGCAGCTAGCCTCGACAAGCACTCAACAGCAAATGCACATTTTCAGGGCGGCCACAAATTTCAGCTCACACCACAACCAGAGTCTGGCCGAAACAGCTCACAGACAGAAATTAAAACACGAGTTCCACGCAGCAGCTGGCCTCGTCAAGCTCTCAGCAACAAATGCAAATTTCAGGGTGGCCACAAATTTTAGCTCACACCACAACCAGAGTCTGGCCGAAACAGCTCACAGACAGAAATTAAAACACGAGTTCCATGCAACAGCTGGGCTCGACAAGCTCTCAGCAACAAATGCAAATTTCAGGGTGGCCACAAACTTTAGCTCACACCACAACCAGAGTCTGGCCAGAACAGCTCGCAGACAGAAATTTAAACATGAGTTCCACGCAACAGCTGGCCTCGTCAAGCTCTCAGCAACAAATGCAAATTTCAGGGTGGCCACAAACTTTAGCTCACACCACAACCAGAGTCTGGCCAAAACAGCTCGCAGACAGAAATTAAAACATGACTTCCACGCAACAGCTGGCCTCGTCAAGCTCTCAGCAACAAATGCAAATTTCAGGGTGGCCACAAACTTTAGCTCACACCACAACCAGAGTCTGGCCAAAACAGCTCGCAGACAGAAATTAAAACATGAGTTCCACGCAACAGCTGGCCTCGTCAAGCTCTCAGCAACAAATGCAAATTTCAGGGTGGCCACAAACTTTAGCTCACACCACAACCAGAGTCTGGCCGAAACAGCTCGCAGACAGAAAAAGAAACTTTGAAATTGTGACTTGCATTACACTACGCCAGCCGGCTGAATTGAATCGATAAGCAGGTTCTTTCTGGATGACTTGACTCACAAAAAGAAAAAAATGCTGATGACAGGGTGAAGCTTAACTAACCTCTCAAAGCCTGGAGTGCTGAAGATGCCTGCAATGTTCTTGCGTGCCATTGGAATCGTCAATTAAGTCCCGGTCAGGATTTGTTGGTCACTGTTTGAATCAACGGAATCATCGATCAGCCACATAACCTCTCTTGAGTGTTGAAGGGGAACAGAAGATGCATACATTTCGACGAGATTAGTAATGGTCCGTATTCAAAATAGCCAAGGATAATAAAGTCTTGCTTTTAATCACAATTGAAAAGGAATTCTTACCTTGACGACGATTCTGCTGCGGATTGAAACTTAAAACTGCTGTGGGAACCGTTACTTCGAGATGAATCAGGTGAGCCCACAGCCATGGTGCCAGGCGGAGAAAAAAACGGATGTCGGCGGCGCAGGGGCGGCGGGAAGCCAATGCTTTTCCTTCTTTTCCCGCGTGGCCAGTGTTCCCAGACTGGTTGTTGAATCGTGAACTGGGCTTTTTTTTAAAAAAAAACTAAACCGTAGGCAAGAAGCGCGACAAAATCACTTAACGTCACCCAATTTGCGACTTTTCTGTCAAAAAGGTTTTTTTTTTTTGCGACTTTCTTATGCGATTTGGAATTGGCAGCATTTGTCAACACTGCGCGTGTGCGCGGCGGCCTTGTTACATGCCGACATCCCAGTAAATTCCGTAGTAATTCCTCCAACCTCTTGTTGTTTTAAGTCCAATTTTGTCACTGATCTGAGTCAGCCAAATATTGGAGACACCGAAAGTGCTGTTAGTATAGCAATACTGTAAATGTGATGTGATGTAATGTGTGATGTAATGTAATGTAAATGGAAAGCGCGTTCAATTTTACTCAACTGCTCCAATTTTACCAACGGACATCACAATTTAAAAGTGATGCCCATTGAGATTTACTTGCATCTTAGTGCCTTGTCTTCTTATTCTTCAAAATCTTTGACCTGCAACTACAGTTATCTTTCATTTATTTTATCGGTGTACTTTTATTTGAGGAGTGGCACCTGGATTATGTGTTGTTTAATTCTGTAACCTGCATAACCATTGTCTGTTTCTGTTCTGGTTTCTTCCGTAGTAATACTGGTCATTGACTTCTTCTTCCCCTTAAGAAGTATGAAAGTGCTTGCATCCTGCAGGTGCCTGTGCATGAACATGGGTCGTGGACATTTTTTTCTTCAGTTGATACTGTATGTGTTTCACTCATTCATTCAGGGGCACACTGCTGCTGACTGGTTTTCATTGAAGTAACTTTTGTTGCAGTACTCTGCTGGCTGTTGCCAGCTTATCTGTTGATGCCATTCGAATCTTTCAAGAAAGGGGATTTCGCGGGCAATTCTATTACTACCACACTGGTCCTGGCTCACATGTGTACCACGTGAATGTCGAGACTGCTACTTCAGTTTACTTTAAATGCTGCTTCTATGAGACCTTGAATTGTAATGGAAGAGCCATTTTACGCGTGGGAGGCGGATTTCGCATGTCTCAGAATCACAATCATCCTCCAGATGATGACTTCGTTGCTCGCAGACACTTTCGGGAAAATGTCCTGGATCAAGTGATGAATGGTCGTTATGTGTCCTTTCAAGACATCTTGGACTCAGAACGCCGAAATCGCAAGTAAGTGTGTGTTCCTCTTTTAGGAAGCCATGATAATTTTTAATTTCAAGAGGAAGCTGTTATTCAGAATCGGAATTTGGCAGCTTTTATTCTGGTAAATGGTCCATCTCCTTTTAACTTCCAGGTACTCGAGGAGGGTTCGTAGACTTAGGAATCCCATGTACAGAAGTCGCATGAATTCTTTTCCTCAACCTGGTCCCCAAACTCTCAAAGATCTCACCAGGCTTCTACTTCAAGACAAATGGCGCTCCCAAATTTCCTGTACAATTGACAAAGATGACAACCTGTATTGCGGCTCTATCACAGCCACAGATGGGTCGCATCACGTTGCGTTTATATCAGAGAGAATGAGAGCGTTCACCTCAAGAATTAACATCATACAATCTGATGGGACATTTAGAGCAAGGCCTCAGGTTCCCCATAGCTCTCAAGTGTTTGTTTTAGTGACGCCATATAGGCACGTTGTAAGTAAATACATTCTTCATGTGCTGATATTTGCTTACTGTATTTTATTTATTTATTTTCTATGATTTATTTTTAATCAGTGTGTTCCCATTGGATGGGTGTTGATGGAAAAACGGACCCTCTCGGCTTACAGAGCAGTTCTCCATCTCTTAAAGGCGGTCTGTCCAAATTTGAATCCACAGGTTATCGTGACTGACTGGGAGTACAGTCAGCAAAAGGCATGGCAAGAAGCATTTCCTGGTATGTATTTAAATAGTAGTGGTGGTTTTTCAAAACTTGCCTGAATGAGTTATTAAAATTTTGTGTAAATTACAGGTGCAAAAGTTCAGGGGTGTCTATGGCACTTGTGCCGAGCCTTTATTAAGAATGCAAACAAGTTGAGACTTCTGCGCTTCAGAGATGCCTTACCTCAACTTATGGATGTAATTAGAAAGACCTGTGCCATTTCTCTGCTCCCTTCTAGGTACTTTCTCGTTGGGCTTGGAATTGTTCAGAGGGAGGCCAGAGAAGATATTCTTGTAAGTTACCTTCTGGAACCCTTTTTCCGCTACGTTGAGCAGAAATGGATTTTGAATCCCATGCGAAAAAGCTTCATGACGCTCTACAACAGTATGCATCGCACGAACAATGTGTGTGAGAGCCATAACAAAGTGCTGCGAAAGGCTGTTGGAGCATATAGACCAAACATTTATGCGTTTATTGAAGCGCTTGCCCGTATAGAACATACAACTTCGCTGACTGTGGAAGCCTTGGATGCTGGGGAGCCTGTTTCAAGAACCCGGAGGTGGCAGTCAGCATTTTGTGATCGTTCCTTAAAGGCCATATCAAATGACCTAAAACTTGATGCAGCTCAAAACAGGAATGCTTCTGTAAAGAATTTTTTAGACCGTGCATACAACTTATTTGTATCCGCATACAACTACCACGTTAGACATGAGGTTGCCGCTGTTCAGTAATTGTAGCAAGGCATGTATAGCTCCAGTAACTTTCTGTGTTAATGTTTAATTGTTTGATGCCATAGGTACTTTGCCATGGAACTTTGATTTGTTGTTTTACATTTTTTACATACATTTGTGTTCTACAATTTGGTTTTACATTTTTGTGCATAAGTTTTTTTTCTACATTTTTGTTTATCATCTTTCTACACTCCTTTTCAAGTGTTTGTTAACTTGGTTTAATTTTTATTGACAGTTCTTACTTATAAGAATTTCTGACATTGACTGTAAGTCTGCATTAGTAAGTTTTTGTGTTTATTTTTAATTTTTTCATGCTATGGGTAACCAAGTTCATAATTTCTTCAAGAAAATACTCTGTTGATGAGGACAGGTGTTTTGTTTCTGTCTGTTCCTTTAATTATATAAAGTTGTTCTTACGAGCTACATGTCATGATTGTAGGCTTTCAATTTTAAATCAATGAACAAGTATTTTCCTCATCAGAACTTTAACTTTATCCTTGGCATAACATGTCTCGGAATATATTTTTTAAGTATTTTAGTTCTAGGATTAAATGAAAATCCTTACTAATTTTTAATTGTTTCATGCTATATGGGTAGCCAAGTTTATTGTTTCTTCCAGAAATTACTCTTTTCATGAGGACAGGTGTCTTGTTTCTGTCTATGTACCGTATTTGTTTAATTATATAAGATGGGTCTCACAAGCCACAAGTCATAATTGTAAGATGTAAATTGTAACTCAAAGAACAAGTATTGTGATTTTAGTTGTAAGGGTCAAATAAAAATCCTTCTTTATCTATATTTATAACTAAGTATTTATTGAAGTGAATATTGTCTTTTCCTCCTACATATGTTCAATTTACACATTCCTCCTGTGAATTTCAAATCATTCTTTTATTTAATCAATTCCTTTACAATGACAATGACAGTACAAGCTTACTGCTTTTCATTTAAGCGTGTTCATTTAGGCAATGTTAGTGGAGGGCTATGAAACACATTCCGTGTGCAAACTTGCACACACATGTCCACAAACGCTAACAGCAAATAAGCTCAGGGTCTAATACTGAGGTGTCATTATGATATCCCAAAGAACTCAGCCCCACAACCTTGATTTCTCAGATCTCACTCAAATGTCAGAACCTAATTTTCAGAACAGTTTAACATATTTTATAAAATAATCAAATTAAGATTTTTTTTATTTGGGCGTAATACATATCAAAATTTTTAAAACCCTCTTGCTCTAAAAGGTGCCTCATAGGAAGCGTCAACTCTGAAAAAATAAAAGTTTCACGGATGAAACTTCTTTAAAGTGGTGCAACCCAGAAACTATTTTCAATTTTCAGGAGTTGTGTTAAAAGTCTCCCAGGCAGTGGTGGAGTGTTCGGTGAGTGTACCTGCAACTTCTTTTGATACTTTTTCTCACTTGTCAATTGAAACAACAGGTCACACAAATACTACAAGTGGCATAAGTCCCTAGCAACACTGATTGAATCCCTCCGAGCAACAGTGGTCAATTTTTTAGTACGCGTCATGCACGTACTATCTTCCCAGCGCAGTCCTAAAATGTGCTATCTTTTCGATATGCTTCTTAAACAAACTAATTCCTAGAGCACAATTAAATTAAAAAAAAAAGATCCACACATACAATAGGTAAAAAATCAATGCTTCAATCAAATCCGTAACAACTTCATGATCTTGTAGGAATTTACATAACACAGAAATGACAAAGTTCATACAGTAAAGAGAAGCAAACAGAAACAGGAAGAATTCCGTTTCACACTCAAACAACTATTGGAAAACAACCATTTCTATTCACAAGTAACGTCTAGTGAACTACCCTGTCTGCATAAGCAGCAAAACACCAACATTTTTTTTTCAGACAATTTTGTAGTAGGTGTGACTTGATATTTCACAACAAGATCAAAAATGCAATCTAATAGTACCAGAATCAATACTGAGAGTTAATATTTGGCCAGTCAAAAGCTACTTCCAATATTGAGACATAGAATGTCGAAGCCTCGATTCATCAGGAATGAGTATGAGTAAACTGAGACACAACCTTTGAACCACTAAAGGCAGGCATCCTAGATCTGTCTGCAGATCCCACAAGAAGATCAAAAAAGCTTCCCAATGATGCCAGAATAATCACAGTGGGACAATAAACAGCCGCTAACAAGCTGCTTCCGATGTCTTAAAATGTGTCTCGGAAAGGCGAATAAGCAAAGTGTCTGCATAAAGTGACATGCTTTTCCTGGCTGAGTCCAGTGAGCTCAATGGGACCTTGACCAATAAATTCAGCATGTTTCTCCCCTTCTTTTGAGCCATAGATCGTTCATTTCTGATGACGGGCAGATTTTGGCTCCCAGAATCAATAGATACGGAGATGTAATTCGTGGTCGACATTTCATTAACTTTTTGGCATCAGGTTTTTAATTCAAAATCTACCTTCACATCCTACATTGAGGGACCTGAATAATCACTGTGATGTAATCTGTAGCCATTGAAAAGCTGCTTCCAAATTTAATACATTTTTTTCTCGAGACTCCTTGTTCATATATTTTGGGAGGCCAAACCTGCACCTCTCATCCAAAATCAATAATTAATAGCTCAAAAGAAGGGGAAAAACATGCTGAATGTGTTGTTGAAGGTTTCAGAGGGACGGCTAAAGTGGTTCAAGAGCACCGAACCAGACTGTCAGCAGCGTGCCTTTCCTCGGAGACTCGGCACTGTGGTATTCAAAATTGAGAGCAGCTTTTGAGTGGCTAAATGATATCTCACAGTCACCATCTATGCATCATTTTATTGCATTATTAATCTTGTTGACAGATGCAGAAGCCCTGAGTCGTAGCTCAATGCTGGCAAAAATGACCTGACCAAATGTAGCTTTTTTTAAAATTTTCTAGCCCCGCCTTGGTCAACAGAACATAATTTGCTAGTAATAAGTGCTGATCCTTTGAGAGAGGGTAGTAGCCTGAGTTCCTTAAAATGGATTCAGTTAATACAATTTTGAACTCACAAAGTTGACTTAAAATTTGTTTTTAAAAAAATGATGAAAACAGCAAAAAGATTGGGAACGATTCATACCCTACAATAAAAAAAAATTAGTAAGAAATATTAGCATTTTGTTCTGTTTAATTCAAATCAACAGTAAAATAGACTTGCAGACAGACATCTGTTTCTGTTTTGTTTGTTGTAGAACTTCATAAAAAAAATATTTCCCTTTTTGAAGAACAAAACTGCTGATATTAATAACTGCGAGCAAATAAATATTGCTGTAAAATGAAGTTGACAACAAACAAAACAACACAAGAGCACAATGACATAAGATTATGAAGCATCATGTACCTGCTTCTTTACCAATAAGACACTCTGCTTGGCAAACCCTCCCTTGGCTCTGTTTATTTCCTTTTTGGTGAATGGAAGAGAAGTTGAGAATGAGACTCTGACGAAGGGAGAAATAAGAAAGGCTAAAAGCGAGCACCAAACTCCAACATTCACTTCAATCATAAAGTCTGGCGGTGGCGCATGTAAATAGAAAAAAAGAAAAAGCGATATTCTGCGTTCTTTGACATTATTACAGTTTCTAACAGACACAGGTTCTTAGTCAAATTCCATTGTACATTTAAAAGTAGAATTCAAGAAGTATTTCACCTTTGGCCCTCACAATTCACGCCTGCCACGAAGGTCAGGAACAACCGCTCCTTTGGCAAAATGCGACAGAGCACTGTCAACCCAAGAGTCACAAATACAGAGCGTATTTTTAAACATTGTCTTGCATACCTTTTTTTCCTTCCCATTGATGTTAAAATGGTACACTCGGCTCCAGCACTTTTCTCCTTTGCAGCCTTTCCCAGCAAATTTTCTTTTTGGTCTGAATAACTTTACAGAGTTTGATATGAACATCCACTGCTGCTCATGATTTTTTAGCGACCAGAAGCGGTCAAAAACTATGTGCCTTTCTGCCTCTGAGAATTTGGGAACCTGGCATCGCCTACATCTAGAGTGGCAGGGACTCTTCAGGTGACGTGCTCTGCGAACTTTACCAGAGGTAGACAAATGTTCTTTCCCTGAATTCAGAGCAATTTTTGCAGCAAGAATTTTCAAACGGGATGGGTACAGCGTATCGTTGTCACAACTTCTCTCCAAAGCATCAAGTGTTCGTGTAATTAAGTGCTGTTGATCCAATGAAACATCGCTATCTTGATTTACAAGAGGCGAGGCACATTCCACCTAACTGGATGCTGAGGAAAAGTCACTTGCTGATGAATCGTCCGCCACAGCAACAGTCTCTTGGCAATATCTGATGGAGCAGTTTTCTGAAACAAAGATAGAGAGAAAAACAAAACGCGCTTCAATAACATTGCAAGAAATCAACTGCAAGACACCCCGTTTCCAAAACAGAGCTAGAAGAGTATCTACCTACCATTGCTCACAACTCTCTTCGCAGAATTCTGGCAGTCCCCAACACAGTGAATAAAATTCTTTAAATCCTTAGCTTCAAACACGTCGTCCCACCAGTTGGCTGCTGTGAGACGAATGCAAGACAAAGGTTACAAAGAGATCGGTCAAGTCCATCTTGAATCATTATAAACCCAATTAAAATAATGCAACACCATACTTGACTCACAGCATAAACATTTATGTTGGTCGGAGTTCATCACACGACCTTCTCCCTGCGTTGGTGGGAAATGCGACCCGTGCCCTTTGCTGACCGCTGATCTCCTCACTCCGCTGGTGGACTCCATCTTCGAGACAAACTGTCACTGCCAATTGCTCGTTTTCTGAAAAAATGCTGATGCAAACAATCGTTTCCAATAATACAGGCCATTAGGGGTTAGGGTTACTTCTGCGCTTCAATTCTTACGCTGTTATGGGACGTGTCTCCCCTCTTTTCGACTACCACTTGCTGGCTGCTGGCTGTCTCTGATTCACTCGTCGGGTTAATCAATCAAGTTATCACAAAGAATCGTTGAGCTCCGCGCAATCCAACATAATATGTCCCGAATTCCCGAATAATGGCTGCTAGTAAACAATAACGAACAAAAACAAAACCCAAAATAAAACAAATGGTGGCCGGTGTGGTTCTGTCAGCCGCCGCAAAAGGCGCTGACAGCGCTAAAGTTGTCCAGAAACTAAATGCCTTTTTTGATAATAATAAATTATTATTATTATTATTATTATTAAGTAAGATTCAAAATATTTTTTAACGGCCCTATAGTTCTGTCAGTTTGAGTTTGGCAATTTGATTAGTGTGTCGGCAGGAACGGACTCTGCGCCTTCCTTGGCCTTCCTGCGCCCCCCCCCCTCCCTTCCCCCCCACAGCCAACCAGCAACGGCCAACCAAACCGCCAGCGAGCGGCGAAAACCGTTTGCACCCAATTTGAATTTGTGAACGACGCACCGGCAATTTCTTGTCAACTTAAACGGACTAATTGCATTGCCTGTGCCCGTGTATTGTATTTGTGACTGAATAATTAATGAATCGATCTGAAGAATGCCAGCCAGAGTGCTCCGGTGGAATTTCTCTGCATCAGGAAATACACGCCGGTAAAGGTAAGGTTACTCCCTTAACCCTTTCTACTCTGATGTTAGTTACTTCCATTTCCACGTCTCATTCTTACCCTAGATTCAAATACTAACGTTAATTATTATTATTACTATCAGAGATTTTCTACCTCAGTAGTTTTAATGCATCATTTTCCGTAATTGTGACTTTGCGAAAAGCGCTGCTTTGATGTATAGCTATAGTCAGTATACTTGATGTGACGTCCCCTTCTGCACCACAATTTTCCAGTTGAAAACGTATCTTTTTTTAAATTTTTATTGTTTAGTAAAGTACCGGAACTGTCCCGTCTCCCTTCCTACCCCTCGCTTTCGATAGACAGGTGGGGAGAATCTGACAGTTCTGATACTTTTCATTGAGTGGATTGGTTTGTGTTACGGTTGTTTGTTCTGCCTTTCAGACTTCCTGAGTTGTCTGAGCTGCAGCTGTACACTTTCGTCCATCCAATGTAGGACAAACGACTTCCGCATGCAGGCTGCTGGGAAGACTGGACTTCCTGGGAGTCCTTCGTCGTTCTATGAGGCTCAGGTCCCCGCCCTCGTTCACTAAGGTAAGAGTTCTTTTTCAAGGGTAAATAAACGCACAGTTTAATTATCCTTGTATATATTGAATTTGGGCTATTTCTTAACTCGTCGAAGCATTCTCTAGCAGATAGCATCGCAGCCTATGCACGTTTTGTTCCCCTTCAACACAACAGAGGTTAGATACGGTTATTTTTGTTCCCTTTACCAACAGTGATGAACGCATCCTTTCCTTACCGGCCTTCCATTCTTGGCGATCCCAGTGGAATGCGAGAACACGGCAGGCATCCCTCAGCACTCCAGGCTTCAAGAGGTTAGTTGACCTTCACCCTGTCTTTTCATGAACTTTCTGTGGCTCTTTGTGGCTGAAGCCACTCTGTAAATTTCTGTCTGTTGTAAAGGAGATGTCCTGAAGATTCCTTCCTCACTTTTGCTGACATCACCATTGTCACTTCAATGGGGCCTTATGACTGCCTGGCGAGTTGTTCATTCTGCTGAGTAAGTGGTACATCTGTTGGGTGTCGCACCGACCGGCCGGCCGTCAGTTCGGTACTGCGCTGCCCGCTGCCGTGCTTGTCGGCCGGCCGACCCCGTCCGAGCCCGAGCCTTGGCAAGACGGTATTATACCGTACGGTATCTCGGTATTAGCGGTGCGCGATACCGCGGTATCAGCAGTATGGTACCGGGCCGGTTTCGGCGGTAAATACCGGTTTCGGTATAACGCCGAAACCGCAGATGCCAGTGTCTACAATTTTTATATTTTGTGTTAGTTCGTAAATGTCTGAGAGCTAGGATGGCCATGCCTGCTGCCAGGATTAAGATGAGCTACCTTGTGGCTGCATTGGGGCAATTTTGCGCCAAATTCTGTCTGTGAGCTGTCTCGGCCAGACTCTGCTTGTGGTGTGAGCTAAATTTGTGGCCACCCTGAGAATGTGTGATCCTTGCTGAGAGCTTGACGAGGCCAGCTGTTGTTTTGGATCACAAGTTAATAATTTTCTGTCTGTGAGCTGTCTCGGCCAGACTCTGCTTGTGGTGTGAGCTAAATTTGTGGCCACCCTGAGAATGTGTGATCCTTGCTGAGAGCTTGACGAGGCCAGCTGTTGTTTTGGATCACAAGTTAATAATTTTCTGTCTGTGAGCTGTCTCGGCCAGACTCTGCTTGTGGTGTGAGCTAAAGTTTTGGCCACCCTGAGAATGTGTATTCGATGTGCATTTGGGCTGAGAGCTTATTTAGGCCAGCTTCTGCTGCAATATTCAACTGATCGAGCTCTTGAAGCGACCAACAATCAGAGCGTAGTATGGTATACGGGTTCTTAACTGTAGGAGGCATAGTCAATACGCGCGCTTGCAGACTACTGACTGAGCGCGAGCATCATTTTTGATCTGCATTTGGTTTGGCCTTTCCTGCTCATTGAGACAGTGTTTGTGGAACCTGTGGAATTGTGTTTTTCCCCAGCTATTAATTTTACTTCATGTTATTTTATTTTACATCATTTGTTTGCCAGACGCAAACCTCTGTCGTCGACTAGCTGACAAAACCGTTTCTTACAATAACAAACGACAGAAAGAAAAATAATAAAGAGAGGGAAACGGATGAATCAGACTTTAAAATGTAGATATTAAACTCTCTATTTGTATTGGGACACGAACAAATTTGGCACCAGCTCCAGATGTGCTTACAGAAGTTCGTGGCTAATTACAATAAATGGTCTTGTGGATTTAGAGTGTACTGCTGCTCTCTGGAAACAGTGGCAGAATGCCTGTTTCCTGTGCTGTTCCCTTTTCATTTCCTGTTGCATGTTGAGACTTCAAACAGCATTTTGGTGTCGCTGGGATTTACTCATCGTGTCATCCTACTTAAAAGACCCTCCATCTACACCTATTTAAGGTAACATCTTTTCATTTATTTTCAAAATATTATTTCTCGTCTATTCGATTTTTATCTCCCTACATTCTGTGGTGTTCATAGTTGCATTGTGCTGAAATTTAGTGTCAACTGTGATTCTTGATTACTGCAATTTTTTTCTCTAGAGAAGTTAACAGTGGGTATTATTTATTTCAGGCAGTGCCCTAGTGCAGGTTCTCATGGAACGAGAATCTGAGGATGACTTCATTGCAATTCTTCAACATTTAAGATATTTAATTCCTCAATTCAAGCCAGGCCATAACGGTGTTTGATGCCAAAGATGAGATCTTCAAGAACCATCTAACAACCATGGCCCTGCAGGGTAAAATTCAAATGCACCATTTCCTTCAGAAGGCATCAACCCATGTCCTCCGTAATATGACATGCTGGTTTAAGTATCACTGCCAGTTGTCACAGTACACTAATTTATGTTCGAATGTGGTCATTCTCACCTTGATTTTCTGGATTTTTAGATATGTTACATTGTGCATGGTTGTAGTTGGGCGTGTAAACTGCATTGTATGAAACAAGATTATTTTAGAAATATATTTGAACCACTTAGTTGTGCAATCCTGTTTATTTTTTCTTAATTTTCAAATAACCCCTTGACAGGAGCATTTACAACAGTTCCACCATTTATTTTTTTTAAAACATACGTGTTGGTGAAAGAGTTTTTCAAATGAAGTATGAAACATAAACACGATAAGCAGCAACGTACAGTGAGTGAGAAAAATAAAGCAAAGCTAGATTTTTAGCAAAACTAGATATATATGAACTATTTCAAGAACAAAGTACAGTAAATTAAGTTAATTTATTGAACTGTCCAAAAGCCCAAGTTGCCTTCAACAGCCAATTCACTCTTCAAACCGTTCCTCAGGCCTTTCTTCGTAGTCACATTTATGCCCAGAATTACACGTGCAATGCACTTTTTATATTTTGCACAGAATAAATGAGTATTTTTTTTTTTGTTTTTTTATAGAGTGATATTTTTTGATTTAAAAATATTTTAAAAAATTTAACTTTTTGTTGACTACACCCTTTTCCACATCTAGTGGCTTCAGATACATACACCGCAGTACGTTGGGCTGCCTACGCTCCCGACTGCAGGCGCTCGTGCCGCTAAGAGTAGAGTCCTGGATGGACAATTAAATAAATTCGAATCAACCGACACATCTTTCTCCACTGTGCGGCTTCATCTCGCTGTGACACGGGTTCTCGGACAGCAGACGGCGCGCTGCTTGCCGCGTGGGCGACGCGTTCTCGCTCGCACCGGTGCCGCGTCCGTAGCACCATCTTCTTCTACCCGGGCCGGGTCGGGCGAGCAGACGACTCGTGCAGACATGACAGGGCGGGCGCGTGCGCTGCGCCGCCGCCGCCACCGCTCCGTCTCCCCCACCACTCTCCACTGCTCTTAGCGGCACGAGCGCCTGCAGTCGGGAGCGTAGGCAGCCCAACGTACTGCGGTGTATGTATCTGAAGCACCCTGTACTTCATTGTCCGAGCATTTTTACCTCCAAACAATTGGACGTGAATTTTTGGATGTAAAACATTTGGAGGTAAAATCTTAATGTCTTTGGAGGTAAATTGTTGGACGTAATAGAATTGAGCAGTTTTGGTCTTGGAGGCAAATTCCTTGGAGGTAACGAGATCATCTCGATTCGACGCCCTCCGAGCGGCGAGGCACAGACTCTGTGCGGCGAGGCCGCGGCAGTTCTCTCGTCGTTTTAGGTATAGACCAATGATTTAAGACCGTTTCGACCAAAATCTTAAGGGGTAGGGGTCAAAGTCCGTTCAAGTTGACCTGGACCCGCCCAGAATTGAGCAGTTTTGGTCTTGGAGGTAACGAGATCATCTCCTCCGTCATCCCGATCGCGACCATAGTCACCGCCTTCACCGCCGTCACGAGCGCGACGCTCCTACTCGCGCCGAATCCGTAGCTCCGCTTGCAGTAACTGCTACCAATTCTTGCAGCCGCGTTGCAGCCACAGAGCAGCCAGCGGTCGGGATGCGACTCGTCATCGGCCTGCTCCGCGCCTCGTCTCTCTCCGGCGACGGGGGCTGCAGTCTCCGGCGCCACCACAGGCGTAACCGCCTCGGGTGTCCCTGCTGGACCAGGTGCCCTACCCACCCTGCTGCGTCGCCCGGCCTCGCCGCACCGCGCGCCGGTGATCCTGATGGCGCCGCTGCCGACACCGGGGGAAGCATGACGTCAGCGCCGGCCGCCGCGGACACGAGTGGGAGTGGCACGGGCAGGATCAGGAGCAGGCGTGATGACCGGGATCGTGATCGCCAAGGGTGCCCCGCCGCGCCACCGCGCCGCCAAGCACACGCTGCGTGCCGTCATCCTAACCACCAGCATCATCCTCCTAGTCCTCCGCTGCCACGCCTCCCTGCTCCTACGTCAGCTGGTACCGCCTACTAACATGGTCAGTTGACACATTAGGCATCACAACATTGCAACATTGCTATCCAACATGAGCGCTTGCAACGCGGCTGGAGATGATGCACCCTGGCATCCATTCCACCTGGCTCTTGCCATGCTTGAGCACCCAAACCATCAGTGGGGCGCCACCAGGTCGCCGTCGTCCCGCAAAGCGTACGGCGGTCGCCGCTCAGAGTAGCGGGATGCAGCCGCGTCGGGTGGGTGGAGAAAGAGGCGGCCCAGCATCTCGGCCGGCCAGCCTGGCGTGGACGCCCCCCTCTGTGAACTTGGCGATGAGGAGCCTCTTGACGGTCAGTACCGTACGCTCAGCCAGGTTGCCACGGGCGGGGGAAAGGGGGGGGGGGGGTAATGTACGTGCTTGACCAAGTACTTCGCCGCCAAGAAGCCCTAGAAGTCGCCGGACACCAACTGACGGCTGCTGTCACTGACAATGGTGCACAGGGGATGCCTGCTCAAAAAAATCCCCGTGCCTCATCTCTTTGCCCGCTGGGCAGTGCACCAGCCTGCCGTCAAACGAAGTCGCCGGCCTACAAGGCCCAACTTCGACGGCTGCTGTTGGCAGCGGCTCGACTACAAAATGAGACACTCAGCCCGCACTTCTCTGTCTCTCACAATGGTGCACAGGGGATGCCTGCTCAAAAAAATCCCCGTGCCCCATCTCTTTGCCCGCTGGGCAGTGCACCAGCCTGCCGTCAAACGAAGACACAAACAAGGCCCAACGCAGCAAGCGCGGCGACAGGTGGTCCGGAGTAGCCTCGCCTTCGCCTACCTTGAAGATGCCCAGGAGTGGCTTGTGGTTGGTTATTACGAAGAAGGAGCGCCCACCACTACTGGCCGAACTTCGTGATGCCGGTGACCACCGCCAGGGCGTCCCTGTCGACCTGCGCCTAGTTGCGCTCCGCCCTGCAGAGGGTGCGAGAAGCGTAGGCCACCGGCACCTCCACGCCGTCCACCAGCAGGACATGCGCGAGCACCGTGCAGACGCCCACCGGAGACGCGTCCACCACCAGCAGTACCGGAAGCGCCAGGCAGTCCGTCGCAGCTGTCCGCAGCACGCTCTCCGCCGTAATGGTGGTCTTCACCGCCTCCAGAGCCACCTGGTGATCCTGGCCCCATCCGCCAGCACGCGCCCTTGTCCAGCAAGCGATGAAGCGGTTCAAGGACGTGGGCAGCTTCTCGCAGGAAACGGCCATAGAGGGCCGCACCAGCTCGAGCTGGGACTACGGACTGCAGCTCGGCCTTGTCGGAGGGGGCGAGGCGGGCGCATTCTGGATTGCCGCGACAAGCTCACGGAGCGGGTGCACACCGGCCCCTGACACCCCGAATCCCTGCACGAAAGGACGGCGCCAGCAAGGTGCACACTTCTCCGTGTTGAGCCGGAGCCCCGCCAGTCAGGACCTGCAGAACTCGGAGGAGCCTGTTCTTGTAGAGGCCTAGCTGCGGCAAAATGTTACCATAACACACAACGCCGAAAAATCCATGACCCTTTGCATCTCTGCCGCGCCGACCTTGACACCGAAGAGGAGGGGTCGTTGAACGATACAGCCCCGCCGCGTGATGTTTACCGTTAGGGCCACGTTGGTCGCCATGGTGAGCGTCAGCTGGTTGTAGGCATCCTGCATGCCCAACTCACCGCGAATACCGCCTGACCAGCCATCTTTGCCAAGACCACGCGGGTGGATTCACGCCAATAATCCAAGCGTGGACTAAAGTTGTGTAGCTAATAAAACCACCCAGCGCTCCTCCTTTCCCCCGAATCCTCTATTTCTGTACCATACGTTTTGGAATTATTTTTTTTAAAAAATTTGTTTTCGTGCCCGGCGAATGTCGTATAGTGTATGTAATAGCACGTGGACGACCAATCCAGGGCGGTATATTATGTGCAATCCTGCACGTACTCAGGAAACTCCAATGCGTATTTGCAAGTATGCACCCGCGTGTGTGTACTTGCCAAGTACACAGCCTCAAGCGTGCTCAGTTGAGTATGCAAGAATGTACCCACAATGAGCGTGTACCCAGAAGCATGCAGCTGTGGGCACTTGACCCCATATGGTTGTGGAGGCGTAAGTACACGGACGCGGGTGCATGCTTCTGAGGACACGTCAGTGAGTGCACACCTGGGTGAGGTGCGCCCAGGGGTGTGTTCCCTCTGGTTACACTTAGTACACACTGGAATTTCCCGAGTAAACTAGAACACGCACCACTTTCCCACATAAAACGTGGTCGGAGAAGGTGCACTGTCTGGTCAATAATTTACCCGGACCGCCCGTACTTGGCCAACTACAGAGGCTCCGTACCCGTTTACATGAGATCCTTATGGGCACCACGGAGAACATGTACGTATAGAGTTCTGTACCTCTCTCCGTACCCCAATTGCCGTACATTCTCTGTAGTAAATTACATATTTTTTTTACAGTGTAGTTGGCTGGTTTGCCTAGTGCCACCGGCGTGGCAACTGGTAACCTCCTCCTCCTCCTCTAGAAATTTCCATTTAGATGAACTTTTCTTGCAGAGAAAAAGCTTAGACGAAAGAAGCTTAGAGGGAAAAAAACATAGATGAAAAGAGGCTCTTTAGAAGAAACGGGAGAGCTTTCTACTAAGAAGAAAAAGTTATGGTTTAGAGGAAAAGAGGCTAGATGAACCGGGCCCCACCCAAAATTGCCCCTTGCAAGAATGAGAGAGATATCCGAGCAGCCTTCAAAATTCTAAAGAGAAACCAAGATTTGAAAAAAGACCAAAGTGAAGATTCAGAAGAACAAGAAGATGAGACGAAAGAAAAGGAGAAAAACAAAGTTCAGCAGAAGATGAGACGGAACAAAAAGAAGAAAAACAAATTTCGGCAGAGGAAGATCAGAATGGCCTCTCAATCACTGATGAAGATTAAAAGAAATGGTAACATCTTACAAGTACCAGTCCCCAGTTGCAAAGCCAAATCTGTAATAAACAAACTGTGTTCAAAGACAAGGTAGGCGTACGCCAGACCGCGTCGTGGCGTAACCAGTGTTGCCAGAAACCTGCTACTTCGAGTCGCCGCCAGAGGGCGCTCCGGTAGCCCAAAAGGCGCGAGCGTTTGAATAGCCCAAAAGCGACGTGGAATCGGCGTTTATAGCCCAATTTCGCGCCCGAAAAGCAAAGGAAAGGGTGTAATAAAGGGCAGCAGCTAAATATTACATTTATTTTCAAAAATTTCAATAAATAATATTCAATTAATAGCGTTAATAAATAAATGACGAGAGTCACACATAGATCACAAATAATCACTACATAATCTGTAAATCATTTATGAAAACAGCAAAGTGACACTGTGACTGCCATCAGCGTCGAATAGAGTTAGTGTCTGGTCGTAGTCTTCGTCTTCGAGATCAAGCAGAATATTGCCAACATCATCCACTAAGCCTTCAGGGTCGGGGTCATCTACGGCCTCCTCCTGCTCCTGCTCAGCCGGGGCAATCCTCGGAGGACGGACTTCCCTGTCGCGGTCGTGATAGTCCGCGTACATGCTGCTGTTGAAGTTCTGGTACATGCTCTTGTTCGGAGTGAAATGAAGGCAGCAGAAGCCATCAACCTAAACATAAATATATGTTGATTAATACCTAGCCCATTTTAAACCAAACGACGGGAAGCGACTATTTATACTTTACCTTCAGATGAACGCGCAGGCGTATCAGTGCTTCCAGCAGCAGCATTTGCATACGGTTGCGGCGCTTGTTCTTAAAAAAGTTGAGCAAGCTGAAAATTCGCTCAACTACGGCGTTGCTGATGGGCAGTGTCAAGCAGCGGAGAGCAAATAAGGCCAACTCTTTGAATGGTTGGTTCCCGCTAGCATCGGTGCAAAACAGGACATCGGACCAGAAATGGCCAACGTCAATCTTGTCTATGTCAATGCCTCCGTCTTGGTCCGCATGTGAGCAAACTTCGGTTAGTGGAAGTATACCCAGTGCCAACCAGTGACTTTCCAGCACGTCCTTATCAACATCACCTGAAAAAACGCAAAGACGCGAACGTTATTGTTACCGTATTATTTTTCTGTCGGCCATCTGCGTACGTGTCAGCAGATATCAAATTTGTGTACCTGCTCGCTCGAGGGGAAGCTGATCGAAATTTGGCCGTCCAGCCCTTGCAAGAACCAGCCGTGGAGCCAAAAACTTTATCTTGTTGATAACTCCAAGGTTCGGTGGTAAACGATTACATAGTTCGTTTCCCAGTGTGATCAGAAACTGGCCACAGTTCAGGCGAACTGAGAGTAAATCAGCTGCAGGGAGATTCAAGAGAGGGACAAGTTCCCTGAACTTATCACCTAATTTCAAGTGATCGGCAGGCAGCAGATTTTCAGGTAGTTGGAAGGCTCTCTTAATCATCACAACTTCGTCGGCTCTTAAGACACCCGGCCTCGTCGTCTCCGCTATAGCTTGGGGCTTGAGCACGCGGGCGGCAACGGTGTACACAAGGTTCCGCAGATCCGCGTACAATTTGGTCACGTCTGCCTCCGTCTGTTCAAACGCCAAGTTCACCTTTTCCACATCTCTCAGTACAGTTTTCATGAAGTTGAGGTAAAGGAGATTCTTATTGTTGAAGAGAGGCGCCAGCGTCCGTGCCAAGTGATTGTTTTTCTCGGCCTCCCATTAAAAAAATCCCTTGAGGTCATCCCACTGCAAGAGCAGCTGGCATGTCACGGGATACCAAATCAGCCACCGCGTAGCGCTAAGTGACATTAGCTGCCCCGGCCGTTTTCCCTCATGCCTTTCCTGAAAATAACAAAAAAAATTATTTCAAGCCCCGGCAGTAATTTTAATTAGCGGCAGTTACACTCACCATGTAGTACTTCTCATAATCCCTCTTTCTCGGGGTACTGTGGGCAAAGTAGTTGTATGTATTTGTTACCAAATACGTTACTTCATCTGGAATGGCCTTGTATGCGTACTCAGCACATTTGTCTATGGAGTGGCATATGCATTTAACCAATTGAAGGTGGGGTATTTCTTTTTTGAGATGGGTGTAGAAAGAGTTGATGTTTCCACACATGGTGTTTTCCCCATCAACGCCCACACCTTCCATGTTCTTAAAATTAAGACCAATTTTTGCCAAATATTCAAGAACTGCCTTGCTAAGATTTTCAGCTGTTCCACTGTGCACCAAAATGAGTCCAAGAAAATCCGTGACGAACTTCTTGCGACGCTTGCAAAAGAAGCGAACACACATGCCGAAGTACTTGGTGGCTGAGATGTCAGTCGCGCCATCGGCGATAAGGGCGTATGGCGAATCTCCAATGTCTGTGATCAGCTGAGTTAAGAAAGCCGGGGCGACGACAGCGGTGATCAGTTTTGAGCACTTTGTTCTGTGCAAGCGAACCCGCTCTAAAGGGCTTCCTTTGCCCAGAACTTTGCACATCACACTTAAATGGTCTATGCTTTTCACAGAGCAGTGAATGGCCACGTACACGGCCAATTTCAAATCAGTCATCTTTGCAATTTCATTTACCTCCGTAAATGCTAAAACGACGAAATAGAAAAACATAACCAAATAATAAAAGGCCTAGAAACGATTTTTAAAAAGGGAATAAATCAAACATTATCGAACAGTACCATAGTTGTGAAGACTCGGCTGAGACGTGCGATTTAGGCTTTTTTCTTTAGCTTTATGCTTTCCAGTACCAGCATGCTAGGAAACTCAGGCGAGGGGGCTGAGGAACGGCTGGGGCTGAGGGGGGGAGGAACTTGGGCGATGGGGCTGTCCAACTCGGAGTGACGAAGTCACTACACAACAAGCCGAATTTCTCAACATTTTTATTTTATCTAAAAGAAGAGTAGAAATTACATCAGATGTTAAAATGAGATCCAAGATTTGTTAAGAATGTCTCACATCGATCAAATAATCGTTTTAAAATAAATCGTTTCTTGCGACTATTATGTAGCCCACCCTGTAGCATTATTTGCAGCAGAACATCTGTTCTGACGTTTTGAAACATGTCATGAATGTCTCCAGCTATCTTATTTTCCTTCAAAGTTCTATGTTTTTATTTTTCAATGATTGCTTGAAACTGTGAATTAACTTGATAAAACTACATGTGGTGTGTCTTTGGTTATGTATTAAAGTGATTTTGTAACTTTCATTAAGTGATTGTTGGTGAGTCCTATGCGGGCACATGTTACTGTTGAGGTTATGGATTTACATTGCATTGTTCCAGTAATTTGTTCTCATTGAATGCTCAAAAAGTGCTTTGTATCCTAATTTTCCCATTAAAGCCCGCTTCCTAGCTTTACAGGCCATACAAGAAAGTAAAAGTGTGAGCATATGACATAACCTGCTAGATTTTGTAGGGAAATCGAGAGATTCCCTTCCCCCTTCAGGCCATGCAGAAATAAATGGAAAGAATGGAATGGAAATGAACATTCCAGGCAATTGCAAGGTCAAAGATAAAAGGAATCGTGCCTGAGGGGTTAAATATGCCAATCCCAATTTCAAGTGAGTATACCATCTTAGATTATCAACCATCAAAGACAGATATGGGTGTGTTAATTTATTACATGCCATATGATGTTAGTGATGTACATTAAACTTGATATTTCACAGCAACACCTCCATTTCTTTTTGTGTAGGCTGGATGACTACATCCTTGTGTAACTTATCAGGATGTCGGTGGTTTTCTGAGCTATGATATAAGGCATTAACTTTGGGCAATTTTTTTTTATAGCACTGTTATTTTAGTTCACCTCCTCCTCTTTTCAGAGTGCAAGTTCTAGAGCCAGCTAGATAATAGGGTGTGTGGGTAGCTTGTGTTTGATGAGCACCACTGTGGTTATGAGTTTAATATTTACCACAGCACAAGCCTGATAGGTTTAGAGGGAGTGCATTGTTCACTGTCGAATACTTGAGTTCCTTTCATTGGGCAGTAAATGGTCAAAAATTATGTTGCGGGCTCGCAGTAGTTTTTGTTCCATTGACCCAAAAATGACAGTGCTTGCATAAGTCTTCTAATTAGGTTGTAGACACAGTTAGGAAATTGGGCGGGTGGGTGGCTTGCTGTGAGATTTCTTCCCCACCAATGTGGTTATGAGTTCAATATTTACCACAGCACAAGCCTGATAGGTTTAGAGGGAGTGCATTGTTCACTGTCGAATTCTTGAGTTCCTTTCATTGGGCAGTAAATGGTCAAAAATTATGTTGCGGGCTCGCAGTAGTTTTTGTTCCATTGACCCAAAAATGACAGTGCTTGCATAAGTCTTCTAATTAGGTTGTAGACACAGTTAGGAAATTGGGCGGGTGGGTGGCTTGCTGTGAGATTTCTTCCCCACCAATGTGGTTATGAGTTCAATATTTACCACAGCACAAGCCTGATAGGTTTAGAGGGAGTGCATTGTTCACTGTTGAATTCTTGATTTCCTTTCATTGGGCAGTAAATGGTCAAAAATTATGTTGCGGGCTCGCAGTAGTTTTTGTTCCATTGACCCAAAAATGACAGTGCTTGCATAAGTCTTCTAATTAGGTTGTAGACACAGTTAGGAAATTGGGCGGGTGGGTGGCTTGCTGTGAGATTTCTTCCCCACCAATGTGGTTATGAGTTCAATATTTACCACAGCACAAGCCTGATAGGTTTAGAGGGAGTGCATTGTTCACTGTTGAATTCTTGATTTCCTTTCATTGGGCAGTAAATGGTCAAAAATTATGTTGCGGGCTCGCAGTAGTTTTTGTTCCATTGACCCAAAAATGACAGTGCTTGCATAAGTCTTGTAATTAGGTTGTAGACACAGTTAGGAAATTGGGCGGGTGGGTGGCTTGCTGTGAGATTTCTTCCCCACCAATGTGGTTATGAGTTCAATATTTACCACAGCACAAGCCTGATAGGTTTAGAGGGAGTGCATTGTTCACTGTTGAATTCTTGATTTCCTTTCATTGGGCAGTAAATGGTCAAAAATTATGTTGCGGGCTCGCAGTAGTTTTTGTTCCATTGACCCAAAAATGACAGTGCTTGCATAAGTCTTCCTTAGGTTGTAGACACAGTTAGGAAATTGGGCGGGTGGGTGGCTTGCTGTGAGATTTCTTCCCCACCAATGTGGTTATGAGTTCAATATTTACCACAGCACAAGCCTGATAGGTTTAGAGGGAGTGCATTGTTCACTGTTGAATTCTTGATTTCCTTTCATTGGGCAGTAAATGGTCAAAAATTATGTTGCGGGCTCGCAGTAGTTTTTGTTCCATTGCACAGTGCTTGCATAAGTCTTCTAATTAGTTGTAGACACAGTTAGGAAATTGGGCGGGTGGGTGGCTTGCTGTGAGATTTCTTCCAATGTGGTTATGAGTTCAATATTTACATAGGTTTAGAGGGAGTGCATTGTTCACTGTTGAATTCTTGATTTCCTTTCATTGGGCAGTAAATGGTCAAAAATTATGTTGCGGGCTCGTTTTTGTTCCATTGACCCAAAAATGACAGTGCTTGCATAATCTTCTAATTAGGTTGTAGACTGGACTAAAGTTTATTACTCTAATATTTATTTTTAGCAAGCCTGTGGGACAAAGTCATTGCACACTTTATAGTATTGAGGTTCCATTTGTTAGGATTTGATTTCGTTCCTGCCGTCATCTGAACACCAAGGGGACAATACATTTTGATTGATGACAGTGCTTGCATAAGTTGGATAATTCTTGATTTGCTTGCAGCAGAGGGAGTGCATTGTTCACTGTTGAATTCTTGATTTCCTTTCATTGGGCAGTCAATATTCAAGTCTTCCATTTGTTAGGATTTGATTCCGTTCCTGCACACTGTCATCTGAACACCAAGGGAGCTACAGAAAACTTTAAGATGATCAATGTCTTCTTTGTAGTTTTCAGTTTGCATCTGCCTCATCATTCAATTGAATCTGGCAAGGACTCTGTGACTTTTCACTTTTCTATTTGTCTCTGCTTGATGAAGACTTGTGTAACTTATCAGGGTGTCAGTGGCTCTCTGAGTTGAGATGTAAGGAGATAATTTGGGGAATAGTTATTTATTTTTATGATACTGATATTTTGAGAAGTTTGCTTCCCTTTCCTCTTAGAGACAAGTTGTAGGTAATTGGGTGGGTGGGTGGCTTGCCGCGTAATTTAATGTCCAACAATATGTTTGTGAGTTTAATATTGCTCACATTACAAGCCTTATAGGTTTAGAGGGAGTGCATTGTTCACTGTTGAACTTTTGATTTCTTTTTATTGGGCAGTAAATGGTCAGAAATCATGTTGCGGGCTCGCAGTGGTTTGTGTTCCTCTGACCCAGAAATGACAGTGCTTGCATAGGTCTTGTTAGCAGGTTGTAGACACAGTTAGGTAGTTGGGCGGGTGGGTGGCTGACTGTGAAATTTGACGTACACCAATGTGGTTATGAGTTCAATATTTTCCACAGTACTGGCCTAATAGTTTTAGAGGGAATGCATTGTTCACTGTCCAATTCTTGAGTTCCTTAGTTGGGCAGTCATGTTGCGGGCTCGCAATGGTCAGAAATCATGTTGCGGGCTCGCAGTGGTTTGTGTAAATGGTCCATTTGACCCAGACCCAGAAATGACAGTGCTTGCATAGGTCTTGTTAGCAGGTTGTAGACACAGTTAGGTAGTTGGGCGGGTGGGTGGCTGACTGTGAAATTTGACGTACACCAATGTGGTTATGAGTTCAATATTTTCCACAGTACAGGCCTAATAGTTTTAGAGGGAATGCATTGTTCACTGTCCAATTCTTGAGTTCCTTAGTTGGGCAGTAAATGGTCAGAAATCATGTTGCGGGATCGCAGTGGTTTGTGTCCCATTGACCCAGAAATGACAGTGCTTGCATAGGTCTTGTTAGCAGGCTGTAGACACAGTTAGGTAATTGCCTATTGCAGATTCCAATCGTACCTTTTTATGTTTCATCACACCAACATTCATATTTCCTATTCATGCAAAGCACAGTCTTAACTCAAGTAGGAAATTTCTGGGAGCTAAATACAGAAAGCCACTCCAGTTTTGATAAGACATGCAAGGAAAGTGTGTTGCATTTGTTAGGTTTGGATTCCATTCCTGCTCGTGAATGAACACCTACAGTCGGGTCTCAACAGTTGTCTCCTATGTGAATGATAATGATGATCCTTTTCTAGTTTTCAGATTACACATTTCACCTTCTCCTCTTTTTTATGATAGCCGAACTCTTCCCTGTGTAACTTATCATGAATTCTGTTGTTTTCTGATTTAAGATATTAAGGGGAAATTTGGGGCATTGTCATTTCCTTTTATAGTACTGGTATTTAAGAGATGTTCGGTTTCTTCTCCTTACAGAGAGAGAGGGAGATTTAGGTAATTGGTGGGTGGGTGGCTTACTGTGAAATTTGATGTACACCAATTTGGTTGTGAGCTTAATTTCTTTCACAGTTTAAGCTTCATAGGGTTAGAGGGAGTGCATTGTTTACTGTCGAATGCTTGAGTTCCTTTGTCGGGCAGGAAATGGTCAGAGATTATGTTGCGGTCTCGCAGTAATTTTTGTTCTATTAGCCCAAATATGACAGTACTTGCAAAGGTCTTTTTACTTAGTGCCAGCCATTATTGAATAAACAATTACAAATTCCTGCCCCAGTCACTTATGTTCCCTCACTCAATTTTTCTGATTTACCATTTGCAAGTGAGGGCCTAAACATGCCTATAACACATCAGAGTGCTAGAGTCAGAACCAGTCTAGTCTTGATGAATTGTGCAGGGTGAGTTCAAGTGCTACATTTGTTAGGTTCGTCCATTCCTATTCTAGTTTGAACACCCCATCCAGGTGCTTGACTGCAATGGATGTTAACCTTCATATTTTCCAGGTTATTCCTGTTACATAATAAAATTTTCGGAGGTCCTCTGTGACATTTCACTTTTCCTGTTGTTTAATCTAGATCAGGCCTGAAAAATTACAAATGAACTCTTCAATATGAATCGAAATGAGTGTTTTTTTTTTTAAAAAAAAAAGAATATGAAGATGCCTGTGGCCTTGTCATCTCTGTCCCTCTTGAAGTGCAATGCTATACACTTAGTTCAAGTTTATAATTTGCTTTGTTTGGTGAGACCATGGCCTACTTCATCAAGTTGCATATGAGCTACTTATTGTGTAATGTTAAAATCCACTCTCAAATTGCACTTTTAAAGTTGGGCAGCCAGTTACCTCATACATTGATAAGTTCATATATGACTGGTCTTGGAATGTTTGCTTGTTTTGATTTAGATTGAATACTGTCAGGTTTTCATGTCATCATGATCGATATCATGATAGTCTAAATGATTTGGCCATTATTCTTTGTTGTACTTGCAAAAAACAAATATATCACCTTATTATAATTTCAAAATTTTCACTGCTTCATGGCTTAAGTTTCCTTACCTTTTTAGACAAATTTTGTGCAGAAGGAAAGGGCGACATTCATTATTGGAGAAGACAAGAATTATTTCGTTATCAGTTAGCGCAGGGGGCGCGTGGCTGTCTATGAATTCTCATTTACCAATGTGGTTGTGATTTTATCATTCCTTCATAGTACATGCCTTTTAGGTTTAGAGGGAGTGCATTGTTTACTGTTGAATATGTAAATCCCTTTGGAGGCTGCATAGTGTTGCGGGTTTCGCAATTATGTGTGCTTCACCGACCAATTGAAACATAACAGTACTTGCAAAGTTTTTATACATTTAGGAAATTAGTAAGCTATGCATATAAGAATTCAATCTATTATTCACTAATCTACCATTGTTCAGGTGTGAACAGAAACGAGTAAACTTACAGCCAAGGCAACACATTTAATTCTTTTCAGCCATTTCTGCACAGCTCTATTGACATCAAAACAAGAAAGTGTTCCAATTCTTATTATGTGGATAGCAATCTATGTGTGATTATTTATTTTTATTCTTATTACGCCTGGTTCTCCAGAAATGCTGTGCTTCAGCATCAGATATGGAAGCTGGTAAAAATATCATGACCAAGGAGGTGAACTTTAAATTTCTTTTACTTCCCTATGGTTGGAAGTTGCAAGGTGATTGAGGTAGTCAGCCTGATCAAAAGAAGTCCAAAAAGGGGCTTATGGGGTCATTGCTTCAAAATTTTTGCTGCTTGCTGTGGGAAGTATTACAAGCGACATTACTTTTACTTATCTGTCCCATTACTGTTCAGACAAGAGCAGGAGAAGGGGGGACATAATGAATGTAACGGTGGAACTTTCCCTGCATTTCTTATAGAGGCTGAGGCGGTTTCTAAGCTCTCTGATATTCTTGAAGTATGTTGTCTACTTCACTCGCTTCCAGCTGGTTGCAACTAGTTGAAATTAATCTCCTAATGTTACGGCTAGTAAACGGGGAGAGGGAGTTCAAATTTCACTCGCTTGGTCAAAACATTCTCTTAGTGTTCCTTATTTCATGGTTGGGACCCTGAGATCAAGGAAGTGGTCCCATTAGCTGCTTTTGATGAACATTGAATGAATTAGGACATAAGCATTAATGTGTTGATGCCAATTGTTTTTCCAGGTTACAAAGGCATTGGATGTGATCTCTAAACCTATTATTTTTAATCTATGACAAAACAGTACAGGTTATTATTTCCCTACTATAGAGATGTTCAAAGCAAGTGCCACTTGAGGAGGTTTAATTCTGGGGGTAATCAGTAGGGCACAAATTTTTGTGCAGTGTTTTCAGAATTTATAAATGCAGTGGCAGGATGGACATTGCCTGTTTGCCTTACTTGTATTGTATTATGTGTTTTGTGGTTGTAGTGTATTTTATGTGTCCATTCCGTGCCCATCAAGAATTGGGAGAGATGTCATCAAAATGAAATGTAGATTTCTTGAGTCATGAGCTCTTATATGTGGTTTTAAATAATTTTGTCTTATCAGGATGCTGTCTGCAAATCTTTCTATGTCCAATAACAATATGTGAGTCTTAATTTTGAAAAATTCTCAGCAAAGGGCCATGAGTTGATCTTGCCCATTGAAGAAGCAATGATGTTCGAGTTGTCCCCTTGCTATTAGTCAATGTTTGTCCTACAAATGTATATGTTTTTCAGGCCAGACCAGTTTTCTGAACTTTTTCTCAGATGTCTTCCTGTGCTTTTTAAAGCTACAAAGATAATCATTATTTTACAGTTTTGGAGGTAGACCTGGACTTGGAAAGTTGATTGTTTGGCCTACCGACTACATCAAGGGATGCTCGCACAGAAATTGTGATGTGCAATAGGTATGTGCTTCTTAGTTTTTATTGCGGCTAATTTTGTGTTTCAATGATGTTGACACTGCCCATACACCCTGAGTAATGTCTACAATTTGTAGAAACAAAATAAAGGATCTTTTAAAAACTATATCTGGGGAATGTTTTTGATCCAGAAGCTATCCACAAAGGATAGAACTGCAAACCAACACTTTGTCATTTATATAATTTATGAACTTTATTCAGAGTGCCAGTGCTTCTTTTTAACTTCTTGAAACTTCCATCACATTCAGAATGCTATCATGACCTGAAAATATTGTGCAGTCAGTGGGTATTGATGACTGAGGGACATCAGTGATGAATTTCTTGTGATGTGCATCGCGAAATAGCGAAAGATAAGATATTGAAGCTTTGAATCAAGCCCAAAATGCATGGGAGAGAATTCTTGTCCGCTGGGTGATGTTAAAGTCAAGACCTCACTCAAGACTCATAGGGCTGACAGCAAACTTGCCAAATATATCTAAAATCCGTTTTCGTTTCTGTTTTCAGGAAGTTGCAGCTTGCCAAGAAAAGAAAGTCAATGGTGAAGATACTGGATCCCAAGACTGTCGATCAAGTGTTTCTTTGGCCAAAGATTTGGAAAATAATTTTTTAATAAAGCTAAAAGCTATTTGTCTTGTATTTGAACCCTACTTTTTTTTCTTGCTGTTATAATCCTTTGATGTTACAATTGTAAGAGACAAATATTCAGTAATAAAATTACGCTACTTAAATTTAAGTCCTGCCTCGTTATTTAAGATTTATGGTGCACTGTGCATTGCATGCACGGTATGCCTTTGTAGCTGACATTCCGGCAGCAGATGGCATTTCCCTAACAGTACCTCATGAGTCCAGATAAGGAAATAAGAAAGCAATTTTATCTGGACGCGGATAAGGTGGGCGGGCGAGGTTGTTTACATACAGCGTCGTCTGCTTTACCGGCAATTTCATTGCCTATAATGTTTTGCCCGAGAATAATTTACTGCCGATAACATTTCGCCCAACTGCCGATAACATTTCGCACAACTGCCGATAACATTCGCCCAACTGCCGATAACATTTTGCCGAAGATGAATTTGGTGTCGATAACGATGCCCAAGTCTTGCCCATCCTGCAAATAGTGCGTTATTTGCACTATAACAGGGCCGCCTGACAAAAAAAGTGTAATGTTCAATAAAAATTAAAATGTGTGCTTCGAGTCTTTTATCACGCAAAATGGGTCGACTGTGGCTCAGAAATAATTTTAATCTGATTTATCAGGTTTTAAATGCCATTCCTTTGAATATATTGGGGTCTGAAATTTACCCTATGAGCATGGAGTCTTTCATTTCAACTGGATGTTAAGTTAGCCAGCCCCATCGCCCAAGTCCCGATTTTAGGCCTTGTCAGATAAGTGGGGGAGTTTCCTACCCCTTGACCCAGTTCGTTATCAATGCCACCTAACCAGTCCTAACCTACCCTTACCTGCCGGATCCTAACACACCCAGGCCCCCACTAGCGTACCCTAACCGAACGTAACCGACTCGAGTCACTGATCCACCCCTTCCTGACAGGCGCATGGCGCATGCTGATCTCACCAACCCGGCAGATTTTAAAGCCGTCGAGATTTTGAGTTCTCCGTTAGAGATCTTGTTTGTGAAGGTTAAAACCGTAAAAATCTGGCTCGCGCACCCCCTTACATCCACTGAGATTGGCGGTAAAGGGGTGCGAAGTGCCGGAAAAGTAAGACTAATTTTTCAATTTTTTTCGAGTTTATTACACTTTCACGGTGTCGATTTGAGTCGCGCCGGGTATTTTTGACATCCTTGAACCCCCAGCTATCCTTCGCGATCAATTCCGAAACTCTACGACCCCAAACTCAAAAACTACCTACATAATTAGGTGATGGTCGTGGGGGGTCGAAATTCAGGGTTCAGCAGCTCCAATGGTCCATTACTTACAATTTTCTCCCGCCACATGGGTTATATCGGCGCCCTTCGCGGTGATTTTCGACATTGTCGCAGCTACGTGGGTGGTTTCACCCCTCAGAATAAATCAATAAAATTGGCATCAAGGAACCTCGAAGATGAACCTTAGGCACATGCTCACATTAAGTTTCAGCTCTCTAGGCCGACTAGCAACAAAATGGCAGACTCCGGGAAAAGTGGACCGCTAATTTTGGTCACCAGTGTAGTTGAGTGCTACAAGAACAGATTTAGCGATGCCCCTGAATTTCGTGGTACTTCAGAAGCACATGCCGTCATCCCAATGACAAAATTTGTCGTCCTTATGAAGCAGTACTCAAAGGCCACAACTGGTTTCTACTTGTACTTCGGACCAATGGAGCAGGTTAATTTTGAGGATCTCTATGGCTATATAATGATTCATCAAGGTGGGGGAACATGGATAGTTGGCATGGTCTTTGAAACATTCAAAATGACGCAAGAAGTGGAAGTCAGAGTTCTAGAAAAACAAGGAGCACACCTATATACCTCTTTTGAAGAGACCACGATGAGAATCCAAGTGCAGGATGTGATAGCAATCGTTTCTGGTGAAATTCTTAGTAGTACATGTACCAAAATTAGAAGGGAACACAAGCAATTTGCAAACCAATGGGTTTCTGAAAGGTATTTACTTTAAGCTTGTAACAGTAACATTTAAACTCTTAACCCACATTGTAAAATAAAGTACTTTACTTTGAAATACAGAGTTAAGCCAGCAACAAAAACAGCCGTTTCACGAAGAAGGCAAACAGCAGATGCAGGGTAAGGGCACAGGTTAATGCTCCTAGTCATACCGAAACAACCATCTATTTTTTTCTGTTTAACCAGGCCTTCATCCGCAGCTTCTGGACCAAAGCACAAAAAGACCACTTAATTAGTCAAAACTGAAAAAAATCAAAACATAAGGCAACAGTTGATTTAAATCACTGTGTCACATCAGAATAAATAAAATTGTGTACTGCAAAAATGCTTACCTTGTAGTTTGGACACCCACTACTGACACACTCACACACTAAGAGAGGACATGCTGCAATAAAAAAAGAAGTGCTCTGTTTTTGCGCCATGCCTGGCGCACGCCTATCTTTGCCTGCCGGCGGCTGTCTTCAGACGAGTAAGACCCTGCGGGGCCAATCACTCAATAGGACGTCCTGCGGACGTCGCTGTTTCCTGCCTAGTCGCAGCTGCCATGTTCCGGCAGCATGCCCTGACTTTCATTGCCCTTACGTCATCAATGCCGCTCAACCAGACCACACCCCGGGGCTTTCGCTCTCTCCCGTGACATCCTCCCTCTTTTGAAGGAAAGATGTCCTCATCTTTTAGGCAAAGGCAAAACCGCGATTTTCCGTTTTATCTGGCAGAAGATTCTAATAAAGGGTTTAAAAATCATAAGTATTTAAATTTGGAATAATTAATTTAGTTGCATTCCCGGCTTCGGACGAATTCTATTTCGACATATTTTTTTTTCTTTTTTTTTCTCGCCGCTCTCTCTCTCTCTCTCTCGCCGCTCTCTCTCTCTCTCTCTCTCTCTCTCTCTCGCCGCTCTCTCTCTCTCGCCGCTCTCTCTCTCTCTCGCCGCTCTCGCTCTCTCGCCGCTCGCTCTCTCGCCGCTCTCTCTCTCGCCGCTCTCGCTCTCTCGCCGCTCTCTCTCGTCCCCCCCTTTCGGGAAGAACCGTCCTCGGGTCGTCGTCCCTTGGCGTCGTCTGGGTGTCGCCCTGACGTCGTCCTCCGGCGTCGTCCTCCGGCGTCGGCTGGGCGTCGCCTGGGCGTCGCCTGGGCGTCGTCGGGCGTCATCTCAGCGTCGCAGAGCGCTGAGCCCTCCGGCAGGACAAGCTCCTTGCCCCACCAGGCCCCTCCTTGCGGGAACGGGCAAAGGCGACTGCGGGCACTGCCACGCAGCCGTGCCAGCCTCCGCATGCGGATTCGGCAGCTCGCAGCCTGACCCGGTCAGGTGTTGGGGCGCCGCGCCATCAGCTGATGGAGTGCTGACTCGTGTTGTGGCGGCGGCTCCCGGGTCGGGTGGCGCTTGCCAAAACGCACTAATGAGCCGCAGCTCCCGTCCCTGTGCCCGGCCCTTCGCATGGCACTCGAAGGGGTCACAGCATCGCTTTTTAGAATTAATGTCCTGCATTATATAACACAAGCCGACACGGCACACATAACCTAATACCGCAGGTGAGGCGCCTGACACACTGTCGTCTGCTCTGTGCGCTCGGGCATGTAGTGTTGGGTGTGGCTGCCCGCCGCGGACGCGGCGCGGCTACTGAGGTCCGCGCGGTGGCGGCTGCATTTTTGCAATCTTGCATTTTAACTCGGCCCCGCCACCGCCCGGGCGCTCCACCGCGGCGCGTCCACCCAACAGACAGTAGCGAACCCACCGTCGCCCCCGCAGCAGCCAACCCCGCCGCTCACAGATAAAACCTATGGACAATTTTGTACATAACAATGGACAATATTGTTACTGGTCCAGGAACGATTCTACGCGTCCATAGCTATGGACAATTTTGTCTGTAAAAAAAAACACGAAATTGTTCACGTAGTGAGTAACAAAATTGTCCATAGCTATGGACAAATTTGTCCATTACAAGGAACAACTGGGTAAAGAGTTCGGACTTCTACTAGAATTAAATGTTTTCTTGCTAGTAACAATTTTGTCCATACCTATGGACAAATTTGTCCACAGTACAGAAACAATATTGCACCACATTAAATGGACATTATTGTTACCATTGCAGGGACAAAACTATCACTATATTGAGGTACTCCCCCATGTACGCCCCCTTGTAATAACGCCTCGTATGATCCTCTGCTACATTCAGCATTTCTTTTCCAGTTGATCTATACCTCAAAACAAGCATTTTGATGCGAATAGATTCACATCCCTACTTTAAATTGATCATACCTTGACAAATAGCTATCCAAATTCGCGCCTAATCTTGATACCATAGTTCAGAAAATATCCCTAGTTGGGTTATGAAGAACAGAGGAGTTGACTGGCTGCAAGCCGGTTAGTAAAACTTCAAATCAAATACACTTGTACATGGATGAGTAAAAGCGACAGTTGGCTTCAGGGACTCAGAATCAAATTCGTAAGTCACTAACTAATATTAACAATAACACACTCCGAAACAGCGTACAAAAGGATTAAAAGACATCATCAAGCCTAGACCACACCAAGGACTACTCCTGCCGCCCCTCTGCTGTTTACCTCTCCCCCTCTCCTCTTACTGCAAATAGCCACTTGTCTTATTCGCAGTACCCCTCTGTGATACAGGATGTGCTCTCGCGGCGGGAAGTTTCCTATTGTTAGATCAGCCAACTCATTTTCCTTCAGGATAAAACCCAACGGAGATGAATAAAAATATTTCCCTTTTATTATAACTAGTGCATGCCAATCCCCCCCCCCCCCCCCCCCCCCGATTTGAGTTCAAAGTGTTGTAATCTCACGTACCAGTCATAAACTCCCTCCTGATTATAAATCAATTTTAGGAGAGGCCTTGGCTTACATTTAATAATACTTTCATCTTTAGATTCACACCATTCTGAATCTATTGATACAGAGCTAGTAAAAATATCAGTGTAAACAGGTTGATGAAAATACACAAAAGTACTCTGTTACATTTATTATGCCTGGAGAAACAAAAATAAAAACATTGACCTCATCACTATGATACTATGCAGACTAAAGGTGGATTCACGCTCGACGACAACTTAGAGAGCGACAGCTGAGCGACAGCTAGCGACACATAGCGCGACATGTACAGTCACCCAAACGATTGGGCTCGCCACCTTTGACCGGCAGCGGGCAGCCGCGATGCGGCGGAAGTGGGCTTTGGCGGCAGCACGTCCGATATTTGAACAGCGGCTTGTCACAGACTTGCCTCCTAACCTCTACCAGTATTTTTCACGGACGGGAAGAGAACATTGAGTTTGATCGTAACACTACTAAAACGTTTACAGTCCCGGTCTTCTTTGTAATCGTAATTTTCAAGATATTTGTGTTTGACGGTTTCTGGTATTGTGTGTGAGCTGTGTGTGCGATTTTTGTTCGTGAATTGGGGTCGAACGAAATTGGCGGATTGCAGCAGATTTTTCAAAGGATTAAAACGGATTTGAATTGGATATCACGATGGATTTCTCTAAATTTTTGGCGGATTTCCTGTTATGAGATGCATATTATTCGGTGCACGCATTAGAATCTGCTACATCGTCTTTGCCTCCCGCAAAAACTGTCCGACTGTCCGAGACGTGAATGCTCCCGCGCCGCCCTCCCTCCGACTCGCGCTCCCCCCTCCCCCTCCTACTCCCCTCGCCGTCGTCCCTTACCCGCCTCTCGGCCCTTCCCCTCCATGGACGGGGAGTACCCCTTCCCCCTCTCCTCTCCTCCCTCGCTGGCTCGAGAGGTGGACCGGCCGGTGCCGGCCGGCGCGGCGGCCGCTCATCGCGCGCTATTGACACGCTCGCGGACAGCATGGATTTGACCGTAACTCTTCTCCTTGCCAAGAGGATCCTGCTCCGCGACCTACTGCAAGTGCGGTGCGGAGTTCATGGTGTGTTATAAACGATTTGCCCAGTTCACCGTAAAGCCGTCCCTCGGAGGAATTGAATTTGACCGTGGTGATTGGCGTGACAGCCCCTGACCTCCCGCTGGACGTGGTCGTGAGGGCCTTCGGGCGCCTGCACCCAGTGCGGCGGCTTGCGCTTCTGTGGCTGCTGTGCAACCGAGAGCGCAGGGCCAACCTGTACCGCGCCCGGTACGTCCCGGCCGTCCGCAGGTGGCTCGTCAGGCCGGTGTACTCGCTACGGTCCCAGCACGGCGCCTACAACACCATCCACCCCGTGATGGCCGGCGAGGACCCGGAGTTGTTTTTCAACTACTATCGGATGACCCCACGGACCTTCGAGGAGCTCCTCGCCAGGTTGCGGCCGGAGCTGCAGCGGCGCCCCGTGACCGGCTACCTGTCGCCCGGGGAGCGCCTTGCCGTGACCGTCAGGTGAGTTGTCTTGTTGACGTCGCGGGGCTCCCCCGCACGCTATCGGCACGAGTGTCTCACGGCCGGCCTCTCTCCGCAGGTACATTGCATCGGGCCAGGACCAGCGGTCCATTACCTTACACTTCCTCGCGGCGCCCTCCACCATCAGCGGCGTAATTCGGAACGGCTGCAAAGTCATCTGGGAGGAGCTGCACTCCGAGGTCATTCCCCCTTTGTGCGAGGAGACGTGGCGGCGCGTCGCGCGGGGTTTTGAGGAGGAGTGACAGTTCCCGAATTGCATCGGCGCCCTGGACGGGAAACACTGCGCTGTGCAGGTGAGCGTTTGTCTCCTTGTTTCCAATGACCTAGGAGAGGGGGTGGGGTGGGGGGTCGAGTTTTGGTTTTTGGTGCAGAGCCTTGCATGATCCTCTCTGTTGTGATTTCAGAACTTTCCGCGGGGGGGATCGAACTGGTTCAACTACAAGGAATCGTTCAGCATGGTCCTCCTCGCGATGTGTGACGCACAGTACAAGTTCCTGTGGGTGGACATTGGCGGCAGGGGGCGGCGGGGCGACGGCGGTCTTTTCTTCCGGTCCACCCTTGACGAGGGCCTGCGCCTCGGCACCCTGAGCGTGCCTGGCCCCCGAGCGCCGGTAGACGGGTGGCCAGCGCTGCCGCACGTCATCGTGGGGGACGCGGCCTTCCGAATGTCCATGTACCTGATGACACCGTTCGAGGGGCGGTTCCTGACGGACGATAAGAACATATTGAATTACAGGTAACTAGTTCTCCTGTACGTGCGCGAACATGCGCTCCTGGTTGCAGGGCATTAACACTCTCATCTGTTGGCAAACTGTCCAGGGCGCGGCGGTGCATTGAGAACGCATTCGGCACCATGAGTGCTCGGTGGCGGGGTACACTGTTGGCCAGTGTGGCGACGGCGGAGGAGGTTATCTCTGCAGTCGTATGTCTGCACAATCTGCTTATGGGGAACGAGGAGAACCTGCCGCCTGACCGTCGCCGCTACAATCCACCCGGCTACGTGGACAGGGAGGATGATGAGGGCCGCATCATCCCGGGCCAGTGGAGGGAGGATGCCGGCGAAGATGTTCCGCAGGACATCAACGTCGGGGACGAGGAGGGAGACGAGGACGAGGGCGCCAAGGAGGCACGGGAGAGTTTCACGGACTATTTTCTTGGGTCTGGAAGCGTGCCATGGCAGTGGAGGCACATGAATCATTTAATTTAATGTGTGCGTTTTCCCCGAATAATATTTTGTTTTGCTCCATTTCCGTTTTTTTGTTCGTTTTCAAATTATAATTTGTACTTTGAGGAGATTGTATGTAAATTTTGCCTTTGAGTTTCATTCTGTACACTACTTTTATAACTTAAAAAGCAATAAAAATTTATTGTTAGATTGGTTGGCACGATATAGTTTTTTCTTCATTTTTGCCATTCTTGTGGCTTCAACGTTTCATTTCAGCTATGCCTCGCAGCTAATGTTACTTGAAAATTCAGATTTTCAGTCAAACTGGGAATGTGTGTATGAAAAACTGAACTGATTAAAGAATTGCGATTTATCTTTGTGATTGTTATAAGTCATCCTTTCCACGTGTAAAGAAAAAGTTTTTTAATGGCCTAAAACCGATCCATTGCTCTTTCCGAATTATTTGAAGTTTGGGGTTCAGGTCTAGGCTGAAAATCTAAACAGAATTGGAGAAGGTACAAAAACTATTTAATTTAACTTCTTAGAAAGAAAAAAGAAATACAATTCAAAACGTCAAAAAAAATTAAAAAGCAGGGCAAAAATCTCAGCTAGTGGCCCCCCTCTCTACCCTCCCTCTCTGCCCTAGCTCGCCTCTTCGCGGCCAAGGTCTCCAGGATGGCGATCCTTTCCTCTTCGGCGTCTTCGGGGTGCAGGCGCCTGGTGGATGAGGCCACCAGCATGCCGAAATGGAAGTGCTCGTCCCTGTCTTCCTGTGAGTTAGACTGGTGGAGCACTTGCAGGAGGGCGTCGTCGACGACCTCTAAGCGGTCTTCCAGTCTCCTGGCCGCTTCGTCGTCGCCGTCCCTCCTTCGACGGCGACCCCGCGCAGGCTGGTCCTCGGCCTGCTCGACCTCGGCCCGGCCTAGCTGCAGCATCCGCTCCCGGAAGGCCGCGCGAACACCGGGAGAGGGGCCACCGTGGCCGCCACAGACTACACGCCTACCGCGGCCACCAGCAGGGGGAGCAGCGCCCCCGCGGCCACCAACAGGAGGAGCAGCGCCCCCGCGGCCACCAACAGGGGGAGCAGCGCCTCCGCGGCCACCAGCAGGGGGAGCAGCGCCCCCGCGGCCACCAGCAGGGGGAGTAGCGCCCCCGCGGCCACCAGCAGGGGGAGTAGCGCCCCCGCGGCCCCCACCGCGGCCTCGTCCTTGACCAGGCGGAGACCTGCGTGGTGGGGACAACAGCGGCAGGGCCCGCGAATACCACTCGGGGGACATCCGCGGCGTCCCTTGCGGCACCGTGACCGTCCTGGCCGGGGGTGTCGTGGGCGGCGTGCGCAGGACGCGCTGCTGCTCCTCTCGCTCCACGGCCCGGTTGATGGCGGCACAGCAGTCCTCCAGATCAGCCGAGTTGGGGATTACGGCCACGATGCGGTTCATCGGTTGCCCGGAGGAGTTGCCTATCATCGCGCCGTCGTCCACCACGAAGTCGTTGCCCAGGACTTCTGCCAGTAGGTCGTCCGGCAAAGCACGAAGCGACGTTAGCACCTGTTAACCATTCGCCTGGTCGCGTTTTTAAATGTAATTATTAAAAAAACTCACGGTAGCTGACAGAGTAGTGCTGGACGACGCTTCGGACCGCGCCGCTGGGGGTCTGTGTAGACTTGACGTCGTACGCTCGTCGTCGTCGTCGCCCACGAAGCTGAGGATACCGCCGAGGCACTCCTCCGGTGACCGACGACGACCCCCCGCAGCCTGGCCGCTGCGGTGCCGCTCCTGGCTCACTTTATCATTGCGCCGCTTCCTCCTCTGCGCGTCCTTCATATTCTTAAATCTGGCCTTACATTCCGGTCCTGCGAAGGAACAAGACGTGACGTATGACGTGTGAGGTGAGCAGGGGGGGGGGGGGGGGGGGCACGGGGAGGGACCCATTTCACTAGCCACCACAACAACATGACGATGTGCACTTACCAGTTGCATTTCCTCCCACGTTGAGGGCCACCTCCACCCACAGGGCTTCGTTGCGCCTCGCGTTCATATACTTGGGGTGGTTCGGGTCCCACAGGGGGCGCCGGCTGCGCACGGCGTCACACAGCGCGACCACGTTGATTGGCATGGTGTTGACGAATGCAGCTCTGCTGCGTTCGTGAGACGAGGTGAAGGGGAGAGGGAGGGGGTAGAGTGAGAGAGTAAGGGAGAGTGAGAGAGAGTGAAACAGGGGTGAGGGGGGAGAGGGCGGGGGACAGAGGGAGAAGGCGGAGCAGAGAGAGGGGGCAAAAGGGTCGGAGGGACAGAAATAGAAAGGGGGTTGTGTTTTTGTTCAAAAATGTTTGATGGGCAATTTTACAATTGGACCAGGGAAATGGTGAATTTTGTTGCAATTTTGGTACGAGCCGTAGAGCAGGTGGCTTAGAGTTTTGTGAATGGTTCGTATAGATTTTGTGAGTGTAGGACGGAGTGCCACAAAGATCCAAGTGCCATGGCAGATCGAAAATCGAACCGGACATATAAGCGGACATCGGCACAGTGCTTGTGCGTATCATTGCCTCTTCCAAAAAGTCGCGCCGCACCGAAATATCTCACTTCCGGTGCTCGACGAGAACGCACCCATCACTCCCATAACAATTTGCCATCCAGCGACAGTTCGCGACACCAGGCGGCGGAATTTCTCATCCCGCGACAGTTAGTGCGACACTGACGTCACTGAGAAGTGTCGCAAGGTGTCGCTGGTAGTTTCCCATTGGCTGCAGAAGCTGCAGGGAGTGTCACCCAGGTGTCGCGCGCTCACTGCCGGTTAGGTTATGTCCGCCCATGGGTCGCTCACTGTCGCAACGAAGTCGCGATTTGAATTTACTGCCCCTTTCCCGCCAAAGGCGGTCTTGTACAAGTCGAAGCATCTCCTAAACGACTGTCGTGCTGAGTGGACGAGAAAAGATAACTACGGGGGTTGCGAAAGTGCCACTTCTCAGTATCTGCCGTTTGGCTCCTCATAAAAGTATGGGAATTGCTCCCACAGCACGCAAGGAGCGGCCCGGGTAATTTGGGCGACTGTACATATCTCGCTATGTGTCGCTAGCTGTCGCTCAGCTGTCGCTCTCTAAGTTGTCGTCGAGCGTGAATCCACCTTAAAGGTTCTTAGAAACCAACAGAGGCAAGTTGTTCTTTTGTAGGAAAGTTTCAAACCAAATAGATTTGGGTACAGAAATGAACAATTAGTAATGGGGTCTGTACTGTATCCAATTCCTAAAATTGGCATAAATTTTGGCCACTGGTAGCACTGGCTGGAAAGTCTGAAAAAAGATAAAACTAAGATTAATAAAGTTGGTTCAGTTTTGGTGACGGAAATATACATAATACAGAGAAGTACTGAGTTTTGCATACAAGTTTGAAAAATCCATGTATATGCATTCTCAAATTTCCAAAGCAACTTACCTTAAGAGCGATATGTGCAAGGCAATAAGAATCCCAGATATGAGCATACAGCTTGGACCAACATGGAGTAGTACCTTAAATGAAAGCAAATTAAAATGAATAAGGCTGTATAATCATCATTAAAAGCAAAATTGCAGTGGATATTACAGCCATCACACATTCTCAAGAAACGCCACAATGTTTCCAGTTAACTGAATACATATCGCATACACTAGCTGGTAGGCATCATACCTGGAGATGTTGTACAGCATTTTACGAACCCAGCAGGTACACAAACGCTTTCAAAGTTTGTCCTTGTCATTAAAAGTCACCTGAAATAGGAATACATAGAAGAATTAACATGAAATGAATAAACATTGAAAGGCTGTCTACATAAAATAGAAGAAAATAGAAACATATATACCTCATAAAATTTGAAATGACCACGTCACTACTTGTGACGAGAGAACCGAATCATTGCCACAACAAAACGGCAATGTCAAAGATGTTCCAGCACCAGAAGAACAAAGCACTGCAAAAACCAAACAGACTCTCTTTAGAAACACATTTAAATCAACCATACTGATTTTCACTTCTGTATTTTACTGTGTATGTTTGCATTCTAATTCTATACTATGTTTGCAGTAAACTTGACAGTTTTTAGGTTATGGCATGTCGCAAAACAGGGAGAGATGTAATTAAGAGGGAATATCTTTAACGGTTATGAAATAGATCAAACAATAAGTATTAAAAGTTATTCGAGGGACAGAACAGTATAACCTATAACCTCTACCACACCGCACATAAACAACCGTAGTTTGGAGTCAAACAACTAAAACACAGTTCGCCGATTGGTTTGCGCGAAAACAGCAAAGGTTTAGAGGTTACACACGCCCATGAACAAAGATAATCAACCATTAGTTCTTGCTGAAATTAATTTCGGGACGGTTTGTGACAAACAGAGGAGGAGAAAAAGGGGCGGGGGCGAGGGTGGAGTAGACATACGAGTCGTTTTGCAGCCGAAATACAACTTGCAACTTACCTATCATCATGGAAGCGCACTGCAGAAACTGGAAAACGTCTGGCAAATATTCGTTTTAGCATCGCACAGGTTACAGACGGCAAAATATTTCGTTACAATATCACGAAACAGTGGCGCACACACACAGCCCGGCAGCGGCGAATCTGTCTGCTCTCTGACAATGACGTCACCGCGGGCCGCAGCAATGCCAACCGTTCTGCATTCGATTTCTCTAGCCTAACTAACGCTGCGAAATATTACAAACTAAATTAATCGAAAAAGTGGCTCGTTACTTTGTGTGCCGACGATCATTATAGATTCAAAACCTTCGAGATAAGCTTGATCTGCTGTGTGATGTTTCTGCAAACGCCGTGAGACACGGACAGGCAGTGCCACCTCCACCAGGCACGGCCCGTTTGAGAACGTGGGCTCGCCACGCTCGCCAAAGGCGCTCGTAATCGATGGACGATAGTGGCGCGTAGAATCCGAAATTTCCGGACAGGCGGAAATAGGGGAGGGGGGCTTCCATTGTTGTCCGCGGGAACGAACAATTTCGGACGAGTGGTGTCCTGCGCTGGTTACGTATCTGACGACACATCGGCTAAAACCAAATCTTTACCTCTAATTTATATCATAGCACAAAACCAATTTCCTATCTTCCTCCACGCCCTCTAGCCACGTTCGTGCCCCACAGATGTGAGAAGATCGAGGACTCCGACCACGTGACTTCTCATGCAGATGCTGCACCAATCAGAATGCGATATTCAGTTTTCGGTTGTTTAATTGAAATTGTCCATAGACTGGTAACAAAATTGTCCATAGTACAGTCAAAATTGATTGTCCATACCTGCATGGACAAAATTGTCCATAGTGCCAGTAACATCCATGTTGTCCGTCGATGTATGAACAAAATTGCCCATTGCTATGGACAACCGTTTTGTCCATGAATCTATGGACAAAAAAATGTCCATAGACTTTTTGTGTGCTCATCAACACAAGGTTAATTGTAATCAATTGTGCAAGTGAAACCGACAGTCGCGAACCCACCGTCGCCCCCGTAGCACGGCCGACCCCGCCGTTCATCAACACAAGATTAATTGTAACCAATTGTGCAAGTGAAACCGAAATTATAACAAATCTAGCAACAAACTACCACCGAGTTTCCACCTACAACCGAGCTTCAATCTTGTGATCTAGCATGGTGCATTCGACCGGACGGACCCAGCAGCCTGAAGAACCACCAAGCAACTGTGCAAATCCGTTCTTTCGCCACCTCAGCGAAGCGCTTTTTCTATCCAAAAAGCATGAAAAAGTTCTGCGAAAAGTCTTAGCAGCACATCTGTGGGGCAACCGGAAACGGCTGTACCCCCCATGGAAATTCAACGGTGGAAACAAGCTGTCTAGAGACCAATGTGCCAAAATTTCTAACGGTAAAATTTGTACGTTGATCGTTGCCCATGTCGCGGCCGATTTATTCAAAAAGAAAATTCATATTCACGAAACTGAGACAACTCAAGGAACTTCTGGAAACATGCCACATAGTGATCATTCGAGATTTTCATCCTCCGACCCAGAGAGGGCATACAAAATATCATCTGACGACGACAAAGGATCTGTGCAAGTACCACCAACTGCTTCCGTGCCAAAACCTATTCTCAAAAATGTGCATCCCGGTACGACAACGATCAAGTTTTCAAATATGGCGCCGAGTGACAACAACCTCTTCCACGTCGCCGCCACGAGACCCACGCAGCGCCTTCCAGAACAGCAGAAGGGCGCAGACGTCACCGCGAGCTGCGAGCCCGCGGCCAGCGCAGTTACCGCTGACGGTGCGCCTCAACCCGGCCGTGGCCGGCCGCGCTGTCAGGCCGCGCCACGCCCACCTGCCACGCCCGCGGCCGGACGACACACATTCGGCCGCGCCAAACAGATGATACAACACCAGCAGCCAAACGTCGTAGAGGACCCCCAGGACTGGGCGCCGAGGGAGCGCTACCAACGCGGGAGTACACCACGGTGTTCCACTCTAGTAGCGCCAGCGAGGGACCATCCGACTCCGACTCCAATCCGCCTTTTAAGAAAGCCCAGCGCTGGGAGGAGGGTCTTCGGCCCTGCCACTTCCCGCCCCCACCCCTTCAGACCCCGATCAACGTCCCCCGACCCATAGCACATGTATCTAGTGTACCAAAGTGCAGTGAAAGTGAGCAAGTGCTAAGTGATGGAAGTGAAAGTGGCTATTTCGACAGTGAAAGTCAAAAAGCGGCCCAAAATTATTCAAATTTCAACCCGTGCAACGGAAGTGAACTTTGTTTTCAAAAACGTTTAAGTCTTGCTTAATGGAAACTATGCATATCAACAAAAGCAATGCGAGCGCTTTATCGGACTATGGATCTAGAATATTTAAAACATTTGATTCTTTTTCATCGCGCGTTACAAAATCCCACAACCTATTTTCCCTCATTGGAGTTGTCATGAACAGAACAGTTACAGAAGCTTTCTTGAACATGTTGTTCGCGCTGGACACTATGAAGGGTTCTGGCAATCAATGTCAGAAAAGGAATTCTTGGAGTTTATCAATGATTTTAAAGAAATTCAGCACGGTGAAATGTAAATGTGAAATACGGTTCGTCCTAAATTGTCTTTTCCGTTTGCCAGCTGCTTCGTCTGGGAGGTGCAATGCTGCCCTATGGGAGGTGCGAATGCTGCCCTGTGGGGGCATTCTGCCCTTACGATCACAGGCAAACGTTGACTTAAAAAAAAAGTTGTAAATATGTTTTTTTCTTCACGCTCAGGTTTACGCGTCCATTTGTCGCTAGAATTTGTTCCCAGCCATCATGCAACAGTTATTCCTTGCATTTTATTTTTTTTTCCTTTGTACGTAGACTGTGTTTTAGGTAGAACATGAATCATGAAATGTTTTTTAGGACAAAATAATTTTTCTATCCGTAAAGACCGTAATTCTTAAGGACCCTAGTTGAGCGCTCTCATAATTTTAAGACACTGCAGTTAGCGATAATGCTTAGTTCTATAACTTATGTTAAACAAGGATCCGTAATTGTAAGAATGTATGTAAGCAGTCTGTATGAAGTAGCGTAAGAAAAAAACAATTAGAAATAATGTGCACTTTATATGTAGGATCGTAACGTAAGGCCATCCTACAAAGGTTCAAACACACTGAAGTTTCTTTTGAGAAAAAGAAATCTTGGCCGTTCAGTTGTTTGAATTTCTGTAAAATAAAAGTAGTCATACACATAGAATCTAACAAAAAAATTTTTTTTGTCAAATCCGTTAATTGTTCAATTTTCCTCACGTATTTCTTCAACCATTTTAGTATTTTTTTTTGTTCGTCCATTTTTATTATTACTCGACAATTGTAATTTTTGATTTTTTTCGACTATTGTAAAACAAAATTTCAAAGGATGGTCGTGTTGCGGTCGCGGACGACCGTTTCAAAGGATGGTCGTGTTGGGTGTGGCTGCCCGCCGCGGACGCGACGCGGCGCGGCTACTGAGGTCCACGCGGTGGCGGCTGCATTTTTGCAATCTTGCATTTTAACTCGGCCCCGCAAGCGCCCGGGCGCTCCACCGCGGCGCGTCCACCGCGGCGCGTCCACCGCGGCGCGTCCACCGCGGCGCGTCCACCCAACAGACAGTCGCGAACCCACCGTCGCCCCAGCAGCACGGCCAACCCCGCCGCTCATCAACACAAGATTAATTGTCACCAATTGTGCAAGTGAAACCGAAATTATAACAAATCTAACAACAAACTACCACCGAGTTTCCACCTACAACCGAGCTTCAATCTTGTGACCTAACAGTGGCCACTCTAGGCGGCCGTTTCCAAGGCGACGGCGCCACTCGCCACCGTGGCGCGCAGATTCAAACCGGGAGCCGGGGCCGCCTCGGTTTTTAGCTGGCTCCAGCCGTAACCATGGATCGTCCAGTCTGAATTTTGGTTAGTTATATCCGCACAAGGTGTGCGGATAGCTGGGCCGAAGCAGTACGCACAACTTGTGCGAATTGTATCGGAATGGCTATTCGCACAACCACGCACAATTGTGCGCAGACCGTGTCGTCCGAGTAACCAAACGAACGACCCCCCCCCCCCCCCCACCAAAAAAAAGTTAAAAATACTGTCCCACTAAGTGGGACACTGGTAGGCCCGAAGTTTTGCACATGATTGGGCATTTTGTAGATTTGTAGATACTGTCTCACTCTGTGAGACACTGGTAGGCCCGGAGTTTCGCACGGGTTTGGGTTGGTTACGTTACCGCCTATTTAAGTTTTATGAGTTTATTTAATTTTGCTTTTTAAAAAAGGATATTTGAAGGTTTGTATTAGTTTTGTAATGGAACGGGGCAGTTTTAAAATTATAGTTTTATAGTAACGGTTAGTGCACCGCATTATTCTCATACGCGGGCCGCCCAGCGCTGGCCTGCAAGGTGTTGTCCCCGCCCGGCTTGGCCCGGCGGCCCGACAATGCACGCCTCGCTCTGAGTCTCGGGTCCCTTGGCTTGTTGTGTGTACTCTAGGGTAGAGGGGAGGGTAGGGTCCCACCGAAACGGTCCGCCTGCCTTGAGTCGCCGCTCTCGTAGCCGTGGCTCGGCCAGGCCCCGGCTCGGCACATCGACAATGGGTACCCGGCAAGGGCTGCGCAACAAAAAAGAAGGACGGAAGATTTGGTGGTGGTCTAGAAAAGGATGGAATAGCGGATGCAGCCAGCTGACGAGCCGAGCAGGGGTAGCTCTGTCCCTTTCTTTTGCCATTGGATGGAGTGAGGTAGCTGAATTTCAAATGAGTTTTTACGCTTCCTGTTACATTCTATAACTTTAAAAGTAGGTTTGCTGTACTTGCCCAATCACCCCCGATAATTCTGTCAGACAGATTTTTGATTTTTTGCCTCGTTATCGATCTACAGCAATTGGGCCTGTGGACCATAGAGGCGCGTATAGTTGCGTCCCTTTCTTTCGCCATAAGAAGAAGTGAGATAGCTGACTTTTAAATCGATTTTTCGGCCACTTGGAAGCTTTTTCAAAGTGTAAAAACACGTCAGCGTGCCCTGCAAAAGTATCCTGCGTCCATGTGCACAGTTTCAGAAAATTCGTATAGAGGGCCATAATGGCAATGCTTAAAAGAAAAAAAAGTCCAATCGGGTCAGACTATAAGGCAACTCCGTTTCACTTCGTGCCTAAAAATTAAAATGTATTGAAAATAAGCCCGGGACCTGTCCGCTTTTTCCGAGACGTGTCGGGACGATAGCTGAGGGCACAGGAGGCTTCTCAAAGAACACTTTCCAACAACATTTCCATTTGTGCAACAAAGGAGTCGAGTGCCTACCCCCCACCAAGAAGTGGTCACGTTTCACTCAGTTGGTCGGGCAGCTGTCATGTTTCAATTTATTTCTCTAAGACTGTTCACGCTTTTATCAAATTATTGTGCTGGGGGCAAGGGTAGGTGACTCGACCAGATTAATTGAGTGGCAGCCCCCTCCATGTGTCCAATTGCTCTCCAACCCCCTACTAGTGTTAAACTCTACGCATATCCTTTGGAAAGGGCCCCATCCGGCCCGCGGACCCGGCGGCGATTTATGAATTCCTGCAATTCCCGCCCTGGCCATTCCGAGTCCCCGTCGCTCGGCCGCGCAAGATTCGGAGATGTTGACGTTCCGAGATTTCTGCTGTATTTTTTAAGTTTAAGTCTAAGATTCTCACTTTTTACGTCGTATTCCATTTGATTTGAGTGAGTAAATGTATTGGCATGTTACTTGGACTATTTTGCCGCTACAGGTTTGATTTTGTGTTGTTTTTTGCGATGAAACGGAGTGAAATGCGTGTTTCAGGGGCTCGTCCCATCACTGTAAGCTCTAGTATTTTATCAAAACTGGAACTTTATTGAGTAGCGAAAAGATCGTGAGATGTATTTTCTGGCTTTTTTTAAACCCGTCACGCGGTACGAAACGATCGGTAGTTTGCTGTCGGTGCGATACTGGTCACGGTTTGTGTACTCGCTGATGCTCTTATTTCATAACCACGCAAGTGAATAGAAGTAGCCCCACTCAGCCCTGTGTTAGCAAAATAGACCACCTGTTGCATTACCTGCTGCCCTTGGCTAGTGTTATGTGATGTAAAATTGAAATTTATTTTATTTGTTTACTTTATTTTGTGTTGTTTTAGGACGGATTCCTTTGAATAAGTGATCCAGATTTGTTTTTGGATGAAGGCGACAAGTGCTTCGAGTGGTGTAGTTGTTTAACCACCACGGGATCGCGCATCAATGCCTGGTGTGTCTTAGAAGTTAGATCTGAAATGCACTGGCTGCAAGAAGATTTTGAAAACTCCTGGTGGTCTTTGGAAACGTAATTTCCTTTTAATTCTCAAAGTAAGTTATTTTTATTGCTGACATTACTTTACTTCCTCATTGCATTCCCTGCCGTCTAACAGTTTGTATGTGCAGGTGCCGATGCAAAGCACCAACCGTGCAGGACTTGATGCCTGTTGTAGAAAAGAGAGCTCTTAACCTACTCAACCATTTGAAGAGAGTAACTTCAGCATCACACTGATAATATCTTAGATTCAGTTCAGTGTTCCCTCCTATCTTTTAACTGGAATATCTGAGCACCAGTTTTAATAAATTTCTATCATTGAATGTGTGCGTATGAATTACAGTTCCTCCTCATTCTGTCATTTACATCAACGGTTACTACTTCATTCATTTCGGAATTCGAGTACAATTCTTGTTTCCCAAATAATAATGTTTATAATATAAGTCGAAAGACACACTTTCCCTTCTCATGTGTGACAGCGCAGTATTGGAATTTGTATTGGATAGGATGAAGTTGAGTATGCTTGACATTCTCAAGGCCTGAAGACCTGATTCAAATTTTTAATGCACAGAAATACAGTACAAAATATCAAGTGTTAATAAAATTAAGAAATGAAATAACAGTTCGGGAACTGACAGACCATGAAAAGTGAAGAACAAGTTACGTTACCCAATCACATTTTCAAACAAATGTTGTACAAAAACAGTCAAATATTCGTTACAAACAAGTTTGTAATGAAAGACAACAAAGTAATCTAATGTATAAAGATACGTTCATAACATTTAAACTCGCTTTGCTCGCTGGGGGCTCCGCCCCCAGACCCCCGTACAGGGCTTCGCCCTGTTGTTCCGGTTTCGGCATAACACGCTTCGCTCACCACGAGTCACCATTCCGTCACTCCGTGCATTTTACCTGCCTTGGCCAACCGGCGGCTGTCAAATGAGAAGTAGGACCTTAGTCAGTACGATGCCCGGAAAACATCGCTCTTCTCGCACGGACACAACTTCACTGGTATTTTGCCGACCGTTCTTAATGCCGCTTCCCCAGTCCAACCCTGCGCTTATCCGGCTCAAGCAGAAAATACATAACCCAGCCCAACAAACCACTAACCTAACCTAACTCATCCTAAACCACTCAAGCCCCTACAGGGCTCCGCGCTGTTGTGCTTGTATTCATTGTGAACGTACTTATGTATCCCAATATATCGGAATTGTTATCGCTAAATCGATGTAAATTTTTAAAAAATTGTTCATAATCCAGGATTGTCAAACAGTACAAGGCAGTCTGAGGTGTACATCCTCGATACTGTTGAAACCTCGGTGGTCGAAGGACCGTTAGTAGGTATGAGGATAGTAGATATGAGAATGATGATTTTCTGCAACTTGCACCCTTGCACCATACCTTTTGAACAAGCAACACACAGCCTCATTTCTCCATATCCCTCTTTATCTTCATTTCCAGGTACAGGGAGTGAACATCCTAATATGATGTGTATTGGTTTGCTACAATTGATACACTTGTGTGCCCCAGAAGGTGCATTGCCATCTGAACAGACGGGACACATTGGCCCTGCATAACATGAGAATCATTATTAGAATGTTCTGATTGTTTCTAGAAATCATCTAGCAGTGTCAAAGGAGCACCTGTTTTGTCATTTATCTAAGGGTGTACTTCCTGTATTTTTCCATAGTTGGATTCTACAAAATTGTTATTTATCTCCTTGGCACCACCACTTTCTGCTCTTGAAACAACCAAGGGAGACACTTGTTTGTTACCCTTGTTGCTGGAAATGTTTTGATTACTATTTGTTGTCACACTCTTGGATTCCACAACCCCTGATCCAAGTTTTGGAGCGGTTCGCCAAAATTTACACACATTCTCAGAACACTTGAAAAATGGGTTCCCTATCATCCTCGAATCAAGTCTGGAATTTAACCTAGGACAATTTTAGGATAATTAAAAATAGTAATGTACTGTTGCCAGAGTTAACAGCACAAATGAAAAGCATGTATCCAGTATGGTGCTCAAGATGAAATGGTACAAACCTAATGCATGGGACACCACAGAAACAATTTGGTGGTGGCTGTGGATGGACAACACTTTCAGCCTCACATGCAATGTTCAAAATTGCTGAATCGAAGTCATCATCTAGTAAATTAACTAATGAAAACAATTGTAAATTAGGGCAAGGTTATGTTTAAGTTAATTATTAAAGTTTCACACAAGGAAGAAAGTGAACTTGCCAAATGATTGCTCATCAACCACAATAAAATTACTATCCGGAGTAAAAGAAATTTCTGGTACATGAACTGTGGTGGTACCTTCACCGCCACCAGGTTCATTGTGTATGTCAACCTCCGCTCTCACTGTGCTGTTGTTCTGTTGGTGTGTAATAGAGCCCTGAATACAATCTTGAACTGTAGCTGTAGTTACAGTAGATCTTGCAGCAGAACCTAATTTTAGAAAAAAATGTGATTATGACAAAAAATTTAAAGCACAAATTCGATTTTTTAATTTGAAGCATTACCAGAAGATGCAATCGGGACACTTTGTCCTCCAACTAGTTTCGATGCCTCCACTTCATGGCCATCAGCCCAAGCAGTACAGACATCTTTCAAAACTGAGTAACGGATGCCAAACTGAGTGTCTCCACTCTCAGCTAGGATGTTACATAGCTGCCGGCACAGCAGCATAGCTTTATTGAATTTCTGTGGCCCAGTTTTCGGTGCAGTCTTACTGGGAGCTGTCACACTCGTCACAGTGCCTAGGATCGCACAGCTCAATGTTTCAATTGGGTTTCGTAGCCTCCACATGGGGTGATAGGTGTCAGGATCATACCATGACAAACCTGGAAAACGTAAAATTAGTTTCAGCACAAATACATCACTCTAAATCACATGATTCCGCATACAGCCTCAAGACCACCTAACAAATTTGCAGGCTGGAGCACAAACCCAGTCTGAAGGACACACAATTTTCCAAGTACCAGCAATTTGAGATGGTAACTCCATACCTTTTTCCAGCCTGAACTTAATTATGTGGCGACATGGCAGGCCAACATAATTTAAGAAGTGCGAGCAGCTGCAAGACCGGTCATTTATGTCTGGTAGTACAACCGATTGAGCAGCTTCTGACTTCTCCCACAGGATCAAGTCAGATGCAAAGCTAGTCACTTCATTGAGCATTTTGCCAACCTCAGGGTCTGAATTATTGGTCATATAGGTTTGTTTACAGAATGCCATGGTATTACTAAAGCGAGCATCTTCTTCACGATTTCTTATTAGCTTCAGCAGCTCTATGAGGGATTCGTGCACCGATAGGTCTATGTTGACAACCTGAAAAACACAAAAATTACTTCTAACTAGAAGTCAGGAGACAGGAGATATAGGACACTTACCATTTTGGCTTTGGAGTTGAAATTCTCTAATCTATTATTAGTGTTGTTGCCCAGATTCGGGGCACATTTTTTATTTCTGAAGGACCACGCTAACGGGCAGTTTCTCCACTTGTTTTGAAAGTACGCCCATTAATTTTCCGAGGCTTTCTTCTGTAGCTGATTGCATAGTTCTTCAAACGTGGCATCCTCACGACAGAACCTCATCTTATCTAATATCACTCTTACAATTTTGTCTTCCTTCATGGTTGCCTTTGAAAATGTATTGGCAGTATGATAATCACAAAGCTGAATAGAAACATTGGGAAACACTTCTTTAATGGAGGCTGCCTCAGACCAATCCTTGTCAATTACAAATGTTTTGATGTTCTCAGCATCATCATCATCAGGGATTGCTTTACGATATGCCTCGAGGACTGAGACTTCAGTAACCTTCTCTTCATTTCCAATGTATGCAAGGCCCACAATTCTTCCCAAACCATTTCCATCCATCACCATCAGGACGGTTACAGACATGCCATTTTTATCTATTTTATAAGTGTGGTCCATGAGGACTACAGTCCCATATCTCTTGACATTTGCCTTCATGCAGGAAGTCATGACAAACAGCATGTTAAGAACACCATCACAGTCCTTCACGGTGTGAATGGTAGCACCTCGATCCGCCTCAGCTATGTCAACGAGGGTATCCCGGAGAATCTCATCCTCACTTCTACCTGCCAGTTCACTTTTCTTTGCCTTTGCCCTATGAATGAGATACAGAATAGAGAAGACAGCACCACCAACCATAAAGTTTCCCTGTCCCACAGCAAGATTACAGCATTGAAAAGATATTTTTAAAAAAGGTGACCATTAGTTCTCATCAAAATAACACTTCACTCACAATAAGTTACAAGCAATTCATAAAACATGTGAGACACCATCACATTGAAACTGTATTGCATAATATGACAGGCAATCGCATGCAGAAACATTGGTAGAGCAAAATACCGTCACCCCGTACACTTTGCCGAGAGTCTGAAATGGAATTAAAACTTGCCTTGCATTGGCGATGTCTCTGGCAGTCACATTAGGAGACGAACCATCTCTCAGGATGGGTCGAATTCTGCATGGCTTCACTCTAGCCTGAAACATATTATTCAATGTGGCTTGATCATCAGGATGCACTTTCCTGTTTTCAGGGATAACCATCATTTCGTCGACTGAGCAATCATGATTGGAATGGACTTCATGAATAGTTTTGACAACCAAGCCATCTGTGTTAGCAATTAGATGGAGGATTGCTTGACACCCAATCTTCCATGTTCTGCAACAAAATTTACAAGAAAAATGATATGCATGTTGGTTTACAGTGAGCAGGTCAGGTATAATTCCACAACAAAAACTCACGACTGACGGGGGCGTATCCCAGACCCTGTCTTGATCCTAGTCGGTCCTCCAAATTTGCAAACATATTTGATGTTTTTGTGCACTAATTCACTCGGTAGGGGATCTAGTCCAATTGCTACCCTTTTGCCATTCTCACTTTTAATGCTGATTGATGTTTTTGTCACCCACACTACATTTTTGGTTTTTTCATAGTCTCTCTTAACAGCCAAAAAGTCTTCGAACGTTCGGAAAACCTGACCATTCGAAATATCCATCACAGACAACCTGAAACAACAGCAAAACATCAGGTGGTCTAGAAAAAATAAAATCGATCACAAAATGATAACACTTCCATTCTTTTCAATGCACACACTTTTCCTATTTCGATATATCACTGAGCCAGCCGAAGCGGCCATATTTGCAACACAAAAACACTATCAATTAATCTGTTGGATTTGGAAAAGTGGATGGGCATCGAGACTAATTGAAGTGAAAACAAAATTCTATAAAACTTGAATTCCATGCAGAGTCATCCATTGGTATGCGTCATAGCGCTCTGGATTATAATTTTTCGTCGAAAAATTCCCCATTTCGCGAGCGCCTTTGCTTCGGTCCCGCTTCGGGCGAAGCCGCGGCGCAACCGGTCTAGCCCGTTGCCATAGCTGATCCCTATCATTACACGCACGTAATTATCACAAATCATGAACAGGCCCTAAAACATTAGTCAGTAACGTGTAAATGCGTTTATTGATCGGATAATACTTATTTTAGGGATTCTAACCAAGACGTGTTTAACCTAGCGAACTCATGGCAGACAAACGTGAAGTCCAGAAAGTGATGCAAAGACAAGTTAACAGCTATCAACTGACAGACGTTTCTGTTTAAACTATAATAGCAAGTAAAACATAGCTTTACCACAGGAATACTCACAAGCACGACCAGCCTTCCGCAGTTTCTTTGATCAGCTGGGTGACCACAGATCCTTTGAAAACAATTGCCGAGCGGTGTGGCCGGTTGTGCGGCCGTGGGCACCAGAGCGCGCGAAAAGCGTTCAATTTAAAATGCATTCGGAGGAGTACCAGATGAAGTGTCAACAAAAAATACAAACTTCGTTAAGCGCCCAAATGCATCTTGCGAAGTAATACAGATCATTAATTTATTTTTAAACCGTCCTTCTGAGCTTACAAGTTCTTACAATATTGTTGTGCGAATAGCCAGGACGAACGAATCCGCACAAGTTGTGCAGATTGCATTGGAACGGTTATTCGCACAATTTCATATTTTAAAAATACGACAACTTGTGCGAATAGCCATTCCGGTCTTGTTCGCACAAGTTGTGCAAGGTAATTGGTATGGGCTATCCGCACAGCTTGTGCGAATATCCACTACCCTGATTTTTTGTGAGAACCTAGTACTCATGGGCCCATCTGCCTGCCCAGTGCGAACGAAATCGGAGGATACTTTTTTTGGGAAAATGGAAAAACTAGATGCGCTCTTCGGAAGGGGGTGGGAGGCAGGGGTTAAATAATTTTGGACAAGTAATCGTACGGAGGGGTGTCTCAGATCCTAGACTAACGGCCTGCAGCGCACCCGCGGGACGGCGCAGCGCGGCGTTATCTGGGAGCGTGTCGTGGCGGGACCGCCACTTCGGGCCCCTTCTGACGCCAAACGGGTAGAGATTTTGGGTTGAGATTTCCTACACGGCCTAATGCGTACTAGTACTCGGTAACAGCGTCTTGCGGTTTTCGACGTTGCAATGTGCGAGCCGCGGCAATGGGAAACAAGGAAACCACACCATTCCTACCGCTCTCGAGACCGTGCACCCCTTCCTCGAGAGACACATTGAAAAAACATTGCAACTCGAGAACCAAGTAACTTGGAGAGATGCGTTTTGCGTTACTCCAGATGGCATGTTGGGGGGAGGGGGGGGGGGGTCGATGTGAACGAGTACAGCCACCGGTCTCGAGACCAGGACCCCGTCCTCGAGGGCCACATGAAACTCGAGAACTAAGTAACATAGAGATGTGGTTTGCAGCACTGCACAATGGCATCGTAGGGGTATGGCGAATGAATACACCCTCCGGTCTCGAGACCCTCTGACTAGGAAGCGCACGCTAAAAATGAGCGGCCAGGGTGCCCATATTCTATCTCCCGTACAGGAGTATACACGCAAAATGTCAAAGGACAATTTTGTCCCTGGGCTGGGGCCAGATTTAAGCGCATCTAAATCTAGAGACAATTTTGTATCCGTAAAGTACAACATTGTTTCAGAGTAGATGAGATATTGTCCCCAGATATAGATGTCCTTAATTTTAGATGTTTTTTGGGCCCGAGCGAAGCGAGGACCCCTTTGCATCGACTATTCTACTTTTTTTCTCCCACTAGAGGTGTCATTGTAGCCGCGAGCGCGGCTGAGTTTCAGTTCTCCGCCAACAGATGGCGCCACAGAACTGGGGCAGGAAAAGAGAAGGCGCCACAAAAGTGGGGCAAGAAGGGGAAGCCTGGTATTCCAATACAGCCAAAATCAAAATTAAATATTATTTATCGCCTTAGTTAATTTAAAAATATAAAATTAGGAATGTTGTTTGCATGCACATTTTGCATAAAATCGAGCCACATTTCACGGTCCTAATTAAACTAAATATGATTATTTTTCAAATGGCTGATTTACCAGTTATTGCCAAGACTTATTGTTGTCAACTTGGCTAGCCGTGCTGTGCGCTGTGGCCGGCTTCCCGCGGCCGCGGTGTGCCAGGGCTTGCAATAGTCGTTCGCGCAAGGCCCGTTAACAAAGTCGCCGTGGACGCGCGGTCTGAGAGGCCAAGTCGGCATACAGCGCGTCGTAGGTTCCAATACGAAGTCGTTTCATATTACTATTTTTAGAGTAAATCCGTTTTTCAGTTAACGAGGGCCACTCAGTGCTGTAGGCGCTGGAATTTTTTAGATGTGCCCCAGCTCAAGGACAAAGTTGTCCTTAGACATTTAGAGTGTTGACTCAGCCCAATAGCCGAAGCTGAACTCAGACTGTGCGGCTTCTGACCAGATGAACTTGCCGAACCTGCGTGGCGTCAGACCAAAAACTTTAACACCGCTTTTAAATCCGCATAGCTAAAAGTGTTAGTGCTGAGCTGACGAACATTTTTTTAGCGAGCGAAGCGAGCTAACGTTCTCAAAACGGGCCCCGCGACAACCTTGGTCGTGACTCTGTCTTTCTGTCTGTCAGTCACGGACTTTCCAGAAACACCACACAACCGTTTTAGCTCCGCTTTTAAGTATTGGTTTTATATTAATCGGCCCACAAAATGACGAGCCATTTTTTCGATTAATTGCGTTTGAAATATTTCGTAGTACTCGCATAGGTAGGACATTTCAATCCGTGCGGTTGGCACACTGACGGAACTCAGTGACGTCACGGCAGCCGTCCGGCGCCGTTCGGCAGGCTGGTGGTTTGGCATTGCTGCGACATATTTTGTCGTCGGTTGCTAGTTCGACATGATTTTTGGACATTCAATGCGATATTTCCTGTTGCTGCGGCTGTGGTGTGGTCTGATGACAGGTAAGTGACAAGTAGTACGTCGGCTGCAAATCAGTTCGCGTTCACGTACGTCCCCCCCGCTTCATGACGTAATTTTATACGAAACGAAATAAAATGTATCATGAAGTGGGGGTCGATTGACTGTCTCCATTCGTTTACGCATTTCGTTTTTAAACCAATTTCGCATCCGAGGACACTTACTGGACCGCTGTGTTATGGTTACATAAGTAAAAGATGCAGTTGTTTATAAACAACGTTCAGAGGTTATGTTCCCCTGTGCCTGTCCTGGCTTTTGTTGAAACAGCATTAGTATTCACGATTTGGACTACTTCATAACCTTGCACATATATTCTTTCTTAATCGCGTTGCTTCTCATGTGCTACATGCCATAACCTAAAACTGTTGGGATGTAGTTCTTACTGTACTGTTAGCACTCAGTTATCAGTAGCATACTCCTGTCGCAACTAACGAAGAGAGAGTTGGAAGCCTCGTTGCAGGTGAAAGATAAAGTGCGTTTCCTAAAACAATGTCTTCGATTTGTTGCAGTGCTTTTTTCTTGCGGTGATGATGCAAATGTGTGGCGAAACCTCTTTGCTATGGCAGTGGTTCGGTTCTCACTTGACATCAATCTCAAGTCAAGACATCATCTCAAATATTAGGTTAGCAGAGACCCTACATGACGAACAGGGCAAAACTTACAATAAGTGTAAAAGTGGATGGGTTGTCTCCGGGTGGTGGCTTTGGTCGGGTGGGGGACTCATCGGAATATAATCTGAGGTTAGCATCTATTTAAATATTGTTTATGTAGTCTATTCATACACCTATTTGTTTTCATTCCAATTCCTGTCCTTTCAGGTGCCAAGGACAAGCTTTGAGAACATTGTTGTACCCGAGTGTAAATTTATGCTGGGCTCGTATTGAGCTGAACCTGGTCAGTAGTTCATTTGCCTATCAACACTCTTTTGCTTGTGGAGGGAATGTGTGGCTGTAACACGCCTACAGCAATTTCTGATTGATTTGTTTTACGTTTACATCAACATGCTTCTGTGGCCAAACTAATTTCTATTTCTTTTTGTTTCAGAGCATATCACTGTAGACTTATTAAAAGGGGCATTCCATATGCTGTCATGTGTTTGAGTCCGCAATCTTTATTGTGAAGCACCTGAAGTTTTAATGTAAGTTGCCACTGAACTTCATGCGAATATGGAAATGCTCTCAGATGACTATTTAGACCGAGGGGTTAATGACTCTGGTAATGGCGTGTACACCTCCTCGGTAATCAGTGGTAATCACCCGTAGTCGGCCGCAATCACCCGTAATCTGCGGTAATCACCGTAATCAGTCGGTAATCGCCCGTGATCGGTCGGTAATCATTCGTAATCGGTCGGTAATCAACTCAATCAGTAATCACCCGCAATCTGTAATCACCCGTAATCGATCGGTTATCACCCGTAATCAGTAATTGCTTCTAGCCGGTTCGTAAACAGCTCAGCTCGGTCGAGGCAGCGGAACAGGATCTACACAACATTAAGCAGGGTTATGAACACTAGTTCGATGACAAGGAGAGAGGGCGAAGGGGGGGAGGGGGCAGGGACCTGTCCGGGCTGCCGAAAAATCACCCGTGGCGTCCTCTACTTGCCCGGACAGCTGAGCAGCGGTCTGCTGGTGGTGCGGTAGCTTTAGCATAGCTTTGTGTTCCCTCGCACACCGAGCAAGGCTCGGACTTGCCAGGGCGGCGATTCGTCAATCGCCGCCGGGGCCCCGGGCCGGGCTGGGGCCCTTCCCAAAAGATATGCACCTAGTAAAAGATTGGAGACTAATTGAACTAATGAGGGGGACTGCTAATCAATTTATCTGGTTGACAAGGTATACCTGCCCTTGCCCCCAGCACTACAATTTGATAATGCGTGAACAATCTCAGAGAACTAAATTGAAAGATGACAGCTACCCGACCAATTGAGTGGAATGTAACCACTCCTTGGTAAGGGGTAGGCTCCTTTGTTTCAGAAACAGAAATGTTGTTGGAAACTGTTCTTCGAAAAGCCTCATATGCCCTTAGCTACCTCAGGGGGAGGGGGGGGGGGGGCTTAGGTGGCCAGTCCAACCGAGTCCAACCCTGCACCGAGCGCCCAGACCAGCCTAGACTCGGACCCGCCCAATGCCTACCCTTTACGGCACACTGTCGCTTAGCGCGACGAGCTACGTTTTTGCTTTTTAGGGATCACAGGCTGCTAAAATCAAAACCGAACGGTACCAACGCCAGAGAGGTAGTATATTACAGAATCGGACAAATTTTCTTGTATCGACGGTAATCAAACGGTTATCTATGGTAATCGTCCGGTTATCATCCGGTAATCACTGGTAATCCATGGTAATCATTAGTAATCACAGGTAATCACCGGTAATCGCTCGTAATCCCTCGTAATCACCGGTAGTCACTACCCCTAGGTAATCGTGTGTACACCTAAACTGGGAGTTATCAACCCCTCGATTTAGACTGATATGTTAGATGTATCATTATTATGCTTTTCCTTTTTCCAGACATTCCAACTGTTGCTTACATCAGTCGGCAGTGTACGAAAGTAAATAATATATATAGCCAGTGTCTCATGGAAATGGTAGACCGTTCCTGTCTACTCCTGTTGCCATTGCTTCCTCGTGAAAGTGCTCAGCGGATCCCTGTTTAACAGGTTCTTTTGATAGTGTCTGTTGATCCCATTCTCATTTATTTGGAACAGTTCAGATCTTTATCCTGTATTTTTTCTATTCATAGAACACAAATTGTTGATGTAACTTTGAAAACTTTGCCTTTATGTAACACTCCTAATATAGCTCATCCATTCTCTACAGTTGTATTGTAAACAGTTTCCTCAATTAGTTTAGAGAATTTTCAGTATTATTTTGGCTTTACCAATCTCTATGAATTGTTTACCTGTAGATTTGATTTCCTGAACATGATAAAATGTCTAAATGTGATAAAGAAAAATTGCCTTCTTGCTACTTATGCATTGTCTTTCCCTAGATCAGTGATGCTCACAGTATGCGCACATTAGCTGTGCCTGATTTACTTTCGTATAGGACTCTGAAATTATTTTGGGCTTCTATACATGGGTTTTTGCATCAATGCGATTTGTAAATTGTTTATTTAATGCTTATTAATGACTTACTTAAACTCTGCTCAGTTCAAAGCAATTATACATTGCAGTTAATCATCTTAATGTCTGAACCCAACAAAAACTATTTTTCGTTTTCTTTGAAAATTATCATTTTTTTTTTCACGCACAGTCTTACAACATCACTTTTTGGGGCAGGCAGGAGAATAATCCAGGCAACAGTGAAGGCCAAGGGGTGGGGGGGGGGGGGCGGGTTACACGGGTTGTAAGAGACCCTACATGACGAACAGGGCAAAACTTACAATAAGTGTAAAAGTGGATGGGTTGTCTCCGGGTGGTGGCTTTGGTCGGGTGGGGGACTCATCGGAATATAATCGGAGGCTAGGTTAGGCACTGAGTAGTTGAAAGGAGGATCACAGGACGCTACTATGGGTTAGGTTAGGCCGAGGAGAGGGGTGTAGTCGTACCTATGGCATCGACGCCGTTCACATACCACGCAACTGGCTCAACACCGACACGCACGCATTCGGGTTGCACCTCACCCTCCTCCACCCCCCCTCAACAATTGACACATTTCCATATTTTACGTAACACGTCATATTTTACGTAACACGTAGATCATTCGCTTACCGAAAGACCTCTTCATCCCCGGCGCAAGTAAAACAAGAAGAAAGTCAACCCACATTAGTGGGATTGCCATAGTCTCGTTCTTTACCCTAGTACGTGATACAAAAAGTTTAGCACGAAGTATGCAAGTGGGTAAGACGAACGAGTATTGTACCCGGTAGGGTGGTCGAATGTTTGTACACTTGCATAAGACATGAGTAACTAACGCCAGAAGTGTGTGGTATCAATGGTAATTGTGGACTTTAGGGGCTCCACCACCTATGAAGATATGGCCGGTAACGTTCAAACCGGCTGAAAGCCCGCAATTGGAATATGCTTATCATATACGGCGCTCTTAAACGTAATAATTGCAAAATATTAAATCATGAGACCTCCTAACCTGTCGCAGTGCCTAATAATACGGGCATTACGGACGGATCTGTGAATGATTATTCACCGAACGATGTCCAAAACCGTTTTCAAGTGAAGGCTTCTTTTCCTCTAACTCTAAGTACGCACTTTCGCGTACAAGTTCCAGAATCCAAAGAGCATAAATCCGTCTGCTACAGGCGATCCGCTGCGTCGCGACGTCAGACGAGTGGCAACTCTACATTTCCTCCCCGTGGACCCTCCGAGAGGGTATGCGCCAAAACGACTTGATTGGAGACGGCGTCTCAGTACGCTACGTCCTGGCTCGGGACTGATCGAGTTGAGTGAAAGTATTTTTTTCGGGCCCGACTCACTGTATGTTCCTTTGACATTGTGAAATGTCTATTTCTGCGGTGCGTCGCGGCACTGCTTTGCGGGTAGGTCGTCTGCTCCAACAATCCCAACGTATCCCTCCGCGCTCCGCGCTACCGCAGCGCCGGACTGGTGGCCGAAGGCCGAACTCCGTCCGCACCGGCGTCGGCGGCTCTGTCGGGCGGCTCGTGCGGGAGAGGACGCTGTTGTGCGCCGGGTGCGGGTCTATATCGTTTGTCCGACCTCCGACTGTCCGACCTCAGGATACGCGAACCTGAACTGACCAAAACTAAGCTAACCTAACCTAGCCTCGGACGTTGAACTGCGAGGTCGGTCAAGAGTGAGGTCGGGCAAGCGATGTATCCCCGCCGGGTGCCATTTGCTGTTCGTCGTCGCTTTTCCGACCTCACTTTTGTCCGACCTCGCAGATCAACGTCCGAGGCTAGGTTAGGTTAGCTTAGTTTTGATCAGTTCAGGTTCGCGTATCCTGTGGTCGGCCAAACGATATAGACCCGCACTCGCGCGTTTCTCATCGTTTGACGAACAATCGTGCAGAAATGTGTCCAAAATAGGCGTGTCTGTAAGCCCTGTGACAGGTTAGGTCGCCTCATATTTTATTTTTTTACAATTAAGGCGTTGTAGAGCGCCGTATATGATTGTCATATTCAAATTCTATGCGTTGAGCCAGTTTCAATGGTACCTACCACGTCTCTCTAGGTGGTGGAGCCGCTAAAGTCCACAATTACCGTATCAATCAATAGGGCTCCCCCCATCTGTCATTTTCACACTGCGAACGCGATATTACTCTACTTTAGTGCTCTAGTACATCGCGTAACGTCGCGTTAAAAGACGGAACTGATTAATTCATTCGTTCATGACTTGTATTTGAACCATCGACTTTGTTATTAGGGTGCAGCTCTGTTTCCAATGTTGCTACCTCGCATCCGCCGGCTTCGCGCCTTGACAACCGTACATATATCGTATCCATTAGTGCGACTCCGATCCGCGAGATGGCGCTTCGATGTACATGATAGATGGCGCTTCTTACACTTGGGACTTAGCATTTCTTATTCTGAGATAATTTCAGACACAGGTGTCTGTGCATATGATGAAATTAAATAATTAGTGAATCGACAAACATAACCAAACAGTTGTTCCGGCAAAAATCATATTCGCGCGACCTCTATAACTTGTTTAAAATTTCAAGCCGGATTTTTTCAATAAAACTTGTAATCAACATGAAAATACCTTTATCATTTATTTGAGACTAGGGGGAGCCTTATCGATTGATACCACATACTTCTGGCGTTAGTTACTCATGTCTTAAATGAAAGTGTACAAACATTCAACCACCCTACCGGGTAAAATACTCGTTCGTCTTACCCACTTGTATACTTGTATCAATGCAAGTGGTACAGAACGAGTAAAAACTGCATGAAAAGGGGGGGGGGAGTTCTAAAATACGTAACACCCACTGGTCTGCCGCTTGGCTCTGAAATGTCAAATAGCGATTCGATGAGAGGGAGAAGGGGGGGGGGACATAAATTTTTTTATGTTATTCATTATTTCATGTTAAGTTTGAAGTGTCTACGCTTTGCTCGCTACTTTAGGCGCAGCATTTCGGAGCGTACCCCTAGTTTAGCGTGCGTTTGTCAAATAGTTTCACTGATGCACTGTTTAATAGCCCGTACTAATGTATTTTGAAAGTCTAGGAAGGGCCCCCTACAAAAACGGCCTCCCAAAAAGTGAGTAGCGGTAACGCCGTTAGTGCGTTGCCGGTAACGATAACGCGTTACTTCTTAAAACAGTAGTAACGATAACGTTCTCGCGTCACAGGGATGAAAACTATCGATAACGATAACGCGCTAGTTTTAAAAGAAACGTTAACAACGCGTCACTCCTGCGCGGAGTAAGCTGTTTCACGTCCGCGGCAGGCAGCCGCACCCAACAGCGGAACGCACCCCCTTCGCAAAGCCACGGCGCAAGGCTGCGAGGAGACCAGACCGACGGCCCTTGTGACGCACTCCGGAAAGTGATTTGCAATGTAAATGCAAAAAAAAAATGTGTTCGAATATGAGCAGTGTCGCCACACTCGTCAACGACTGCTCTCGGTTGCTTCTAAACCGAAAGCTGGATTCACGACTGGACAAGTCATTGCAGATTCTGACCGTACATTCGTCGCCGGGGCCACAAGGCCGAAAATGACCGGGACCCAACTGGAATTCGAACCAAGGAACCGGAATCATCATGCCGTGCTCCACGGACAGCCGTCCGAGAGGAGGAGGTACGTCTAGTCTACTTGAGATCACAGCGTAGCAACGTACCGACGCACGTCACAGCTTTTCATTTGGAAGAGAGGAAAACTATACGAGTTCAGTAAAGACACTCAAAACAAATTTCAGCGGAAACCAACGAATCTAACAGTCAGTATAACAAGCTGGCCCACCCCTGCGTTGAACTCACCGGAGTGTTTTCGGTCAAGCCTCAAAACGGACTACGAACGTACGAAAGATGCCAAACCCCCACACGTTCTCCGTAACCAAAGGACCACCGCAGCTTCATTTCACCCCCACACTTGTGTGGTCAGTCCCGTAAATCCACTAAAAGATCCAGACAGTTCTGTACCATTTGGTCTGTTTATCACTGCTTCTCACGAGAAACGTGGACTACGGTTCTGTGCGACCTCGTAGGTGCTCCGGGGGCAAATCGCGGTCAACCAAATTGGCCAAGTAACGGATGATTCCGACTTTGTTTACAGTGTCAAGAAAGTCAGTGTGCGTCTTAGAACGCGACTTCTTTTACTTTAATAGCACGTAATGTAACATTTCAGAAGGACATGTCGTAAAATTATGTGAGATGTACACTAAAAATTTTGAGAACCGCAATGAAGAGACGTGAAGTCAGAGGTATTCGAGACACGGCAGGCTACGGCATCCAGCTGGTGGAGACCCCGCCCGGCAGTAGGGCTGACGGGCAGTCAGTGACGTTTTCGAACTTGATGACGGCTTTGGCCACGGCCATGTTGGCCGTAAGGAGGTCGTCCAGGGCGCGCACGCCCGCCCGGAAGGGCCGGTCAAATGGGAAGCCCATGGGGCGGGCGTCGGGGTAGCGGCTGCTGCCCGGCACGCCGCACAGGATCCAGCCGTCGCGGCACTCCCCCTCGGACGACGCCTGCCAGACGAAAGGATCATGAACACACGGAACACAAATGGGTAAACTACGATTGCTGTACGTGAACGTAAAGACACAGAACTGACTTCGTAAAAGGGGTGGTTCACTAGACAGGTGTACAGGGTCACCGTAAAAATATTTATCGTAAATTTACGACAATCATCTGACTAAATTTGAAAAACGAAAACGTCGTCACAGGCTATGCGACGATGAAAATATTTTTGCCCAGACGGATAAAAACTTGTTTGCTGTTTCAGTTAGACAACATGTAACGATTTATTTGGCATACAGATAAGTCGTCACGCGACGAATGGACGTCGTAAATCGTCACCGAAATTCCCGTCATTTGACGAACAAATTTTACAGTTGTACTTAGCACCCAAATGAAGCTTACATAAAGGTCATATGGGACTTGATTCAAGAGTAAAACTTTGCTTTGAGTCTTCTCGAGTAGGTGAGGCTGGGGTAGGTTAGGGTAAGTTAGGTGAGGCCAGGTGACGATACGCTCGGTTAATGGGTGTATTGGGCTGCGTTAAGATTGGCTGACAGAAAACTGAGGAGTAGGCCTGATTTGTTGAGCATTAAATAGGCGTTTCCAGCGAGGCTCATGAACGGAAGTTAATCATGTTTCCCACTTCCGGTCTCTGGCCTCGCAGGAAATGCCTATAAGATATGGCGTTTTACTCAAACATTCGGTGTTCAGTTCACTAACGTGGCAACACTCACGGCGCAAGAGTGGCGGAACAGTGATTCGCGGTGAGCGAAGCCTGTTACGCCATGACGCGGTCTGGCGTACGCCTACCTTGTTTTAACTGTACTGTGCCGGGAGGTTTAAATTTACCGCTTTTAAGCGAGTGGTATAAGGGGATGTGTCGAGTTGTCCCAATTTGCTTACCAAATTGAGGGGATAACTCTGCTAACTTCGTCACCCGACGAAATACACGTCAAAACGCAATTAAAGCAACTCTTTCTTTCTTACAAGTCCAGTCCCATAAAGAAGTTCGGTTGAATTTTCATAGAATTATTTGAAATCGGGTTTATGGTTCTCCTGAAAACTTTAGATTTTTGAGTTTTCCCCTTCTTCCGCTTCACGGAACAAATTATACTGGAGTCAAAGCAAAAGCCTTGATACAAAGTCAAACTTGCCTTGAATCAAGGATTTCGTATTCTAAATCAGGAAGTCATTTTTCTGGGTGAGTATTATGGCGTTAGGTTTAGGCTACTACGGGTACAACACAAGCATTGCAGATATTACACGAGTATTTCACGCTCAAAAATTCACGTACAACGGCATTACTGGGTGTATTTTAGTGCCAGTACGAGGTACTGCAGGAAGGCGTATGCAGGGTACTACACGAGTGAACCACCTCTCGCTTCCGTACGGGATGTGCACACGTGTATTGAAGTCGTGTTGTGTCGCGGAGCGGAACTCACCCGGTCCTGCAGGTAGTCTGTGACCATGGCGAAGAGCTTGTACGGCGTGCCCCGCACCGTGCCCCTGGGGACGAGGAGGCCCTGCGGCCAGCCGCACCGGCACTTGTTCCGCCGCCGAACCTCCCCGACGGAGCGCTGCGTGGAGTAGACCCCGTCCGTGTCCACCGTCAGCGCCGACGCCGTCGACGCTCGCCGCACCGTGTTTGCCCCAGGGAGGACTGGGGCGGCGAACAACAGTGAAAACGCCGCAGCCTACCTCCCACGACCACTCCATGTCGATACTTGTTTTCATCGGCTTCATTTTCAAAATAAAGAACAAACGGATTGCTGTGCGCGCCGTGGGGCGGTGGACTGCAGGTGTCCTAACACTCGATTTCATACGTTCTCACCGGACACAATGGCAATCCAGGAAACGTGACATCGCGCTCTAATGGGTGTGACAAGAGTTGCATTCCTCCGAGTATGGTGTCACGACATTCGTTTGAGCGGTTACCAGGCGTCCCTCTTGCGAGGTACATTCGTTTGGGCGTTATATCATGTTCCCGGATTACCAGTGATGGTGCATCAATCACCAGAATACATGCACTCAGGCGCGGCTCCAGAGGGGGGTGAGTAGAGGGGGCACCGGGATTCGATGGAGGGACGGTTCAGCTTGTTCTCCCAGTGGAGTCGCGACACCCAAATACGTTCTGATTCTGTAGTAGAGCCTAGACAAATGGATGAATCAAGAAGATTGTTCCCGAATCGAGATCTAAACCAAATGAACGAAGTTGAGTGCGAAGTAGTCCCCAACAGAGTTGGTGGATCGGGGAACAGTTTGAAAGCACCGCTGTTTCCCTGCCTTTGGGTGGATATTATTGTTGATTGCATACAGTTAAAGTGGCCGTTGGCCAAAGCACCCCCCCCCCCCCCTCCGCAAGAGAGAGTCACCTGTCGGGGCTCATTCGAAATCCGGTTCTACGTCAACAACCATATGAACAAGAAAACATTTGGACCAGCGGAAGGGGTTGCGCAACGCCGTTCTAATTTACATGACTATTAAACTAAAACTCCCATAAGAAACCCCAAAAGTACTCAGAATCCGTCAATTTTGATGCGAATTAGCTCATTTGCATGCGGTAGATATCTCGAACCGCTTGGCTTTCGCAGACTTCCATCATCCTAGTGAGATCACAAAATTGGGTGAAAATTGCAGATTTAAAAAGTCTGCGAACCCTCGACCTCTGGGCTGGAAGCCACTATGACCACTACGCTACAACGTTTTAGTTACCAGGCTGCAAACCATGGCGACGCAACGTGATTGGCTTGTTAATGAACCGAGAACATTGGCTGAGAGCATGAAATCGAGTGGTGTACTGAGAACTGACCTTGCTGAGTGTGCATGCACTGTTCTGAACACTTGCTTTCCATGGCTGTAGGCATCTAGCCGTAGCGCCAATCCGAAGAACCATACGTACGCAGCGTGTCGAAGGTGTCCATTTGGATAGCGAAGCGGCGCTGGAAGTTGAGGTCCAATGCGGAGCCTGCCTCGTCCTCCTCCATGAGGAGGAAGAGCCTCACGAACACCCTCCGCTTCTTTGCCTCGTTGTTTCTGACCTGAGCATGAGTATGTCAAGGCGGTGCTTCTGCGGGAGGCGTTACAGACATTTTCTTCAACGTATTAGTAGCGCCGAGAGAGGGAGGAAGGTACCCTACCCCCACGCAGAAAAAAAGAGCAGCACAGCCCCCTTACGTTTACATGAGCATATAAACGTTAGACCACTGTAAAAATAGCGCCTTGGAGCCTGATCTATTTTGAAAATTTAGAAGTTTAGTGAGAAACGACACGTCCATAGAAATCGTTTCTTGGAATCTGGATCTTTGTGAATCAAATTTTCTCGCCCTAGCGATGCAAAACTATTTTTCCGCTATTGAGTGAGGAACAACCCTGTGCGTTTCCCAGTGTTGCAAAATATGCACTTGTACTAAAATAGGAAAGATAAGATAAGATTTTTAATCCCCCCTCCCCCTGCCCAAACTGGCTTTTGCACAAACACATTGAGCATAAACTATGAACAGAAAATGCAACAACATAAATATTGTTTTCTCGCACGGCACCTGTCGAGTAGGCAACCCGGTCATGCGTGTGGGGGCGGCCAGCCTTCAGTCGCCCTAAAATGTTGTTAGCGGGAGAATATTCGGACGCACTTAGAGGACTGTTAGCACCCATAACCTAGTTTTGGGGACACAGCCCGCACTGCGCGCCCAGTTTTGCAAACCACGCATTTGACCGTCGCGAAGCGCCGCGCCTAAGTAGCACAGCGAGCCCTCGGGCGGCTCGCGGCGCGGAGCGACGGGCAGATGCGACTGGACTACGATCAAGAACGGACGCTCCGGTGGGTGAGTGCAGGGCGGACACACTTCTACCAACTTAGCCGTGCCTTTCTTAGTCTCAATACACTAATCTAAACTGAACCACCTTGATTATTCCCTTCTTCATTCTCACTATCCCAACATGGTGAATCGGCCTTTTAAGAACATTTTCTCTTCGGTCCTGCCCGCTAGGTTAGGCTAGTTTGTGTCTCGCCCTTCCTCTCCGAGTTCTAGCCTTACTCACAAGATCGGCGCCCCTGCTTAGTGGCAAAGCAGCGCATCTCCGCCGACAAGACCCCCCTCACCGAACGGACCCGATTTCCTCCAATTGTGGCACGCGAGGAAATCAGCCGGCTCTCCACGGACGACATCGCTCTCCATTGCAAGAAAACGTCAACAACTTCTCCTGCCTCAACAAGAACATCAAGAAACGCCGTAACAATATCGTCAATTTCATCACAAATTCAGTGAGTCTGGCTTTTGCCCCACCCCAAGTGACCATATGTCTGCCTCCCGCTGCGCCTCTCGTCACTTTGACCCCTCGGACATCACGCCCCGTCACCTGTCGGTCACATTGATCCACCGGATTAGATTTCCTCCAAAAGTGGCCGTACAGGCGGACAGTCACGCCGGAATCGCCCAGAAATCTGGCACACACCGCCTTCTGCAGACCACCGCTTCAGTCTCCATCACCTCGCCGCAACGCAGCCCCTCGACATCCGTCATGGCCAAGATCGACAAGATGCTGGAGACTCGTGCGGCGCCTCTGGCAGCCACCGCCCCGCCCTTCTCCGGTGAGTCTCTCCCAAACACTGCGTCTGACACGACCGCAGGACACGGAACGGACCTCCCCGGACCCGGTCACGGGCGCGGCAACGTTCGCGGCGACATCGGTGGTGTCCACGACGCCGACGGCAGTGGACCCGACGACGGCGACCCCCGCACCGACATGTGAGTCTCGCGAAACCAGGTCATGCTGACACGGTGACGCGCGTCGGCGGGCCGGCGCGCACTCGGTCACCGCTCCCGCGGCTGCAGGCTAGCCGCGCCCGCGACTCCGGCTGACCTTGCAGTTTGCACCCGCGGCGCTCCCAAACCAGCTCACAACAGAAATCAGCGTTTTTCACCTCACAGGTGACCCCACCTACCGCCCCACAGATGTTGTTAGTCATTCAAAAAAAATTGTTTTCAAGGAGACCGGCATAGCTTCGGCTAAAGAGTCCTAAAAATATATATGCATTCATGTATTCAAAAAAAAGCGCTTTAAAGAGGGAGGGCTTAAAAAGCATGCATAAATAAAAGGATCCAAAAGGCTATTTTAATTTTAGGACGTCCATAAAATAACTTTTAAGTTCATTAAAGGCTAATTGTAATGTAAACCCTAAAATTCCTTAATTTTAAATTCCACCTTAGTCATACATTTTAAATAAGTTAGCATAAGGATGCGCATCATAAAAGTAAGGCCTAGGCTAGAATTTTTCCTTCAATTACAAATATTGTTTTATTTTTTTTTTTTTTTGCTCTCATACTCTTTTCTCTCCTTATTTCTTCGTTTCTGGCTCCTTCTTCGTTTTGTCTCTGCACCGCCCTGCACTTCACTAACCCCACTGGTGTGTTTAGCATCCTCACGGTCGTCATGAATGTCCTGAGCCTGCCCACAGCATTCGAGCTCGACAATGCGGCCGACGTCGCCCCCGGACGACACCACCCCGTCAACAGACGACACGACTACGAGCTCTGCGGCACTCCTGAACTGAGTAGGGGTGCCAAAGTGCCAGAAGCCGCCGGTGACGGCGCTACGACGGGGAGGACGCTGATCGGGGCGTCCATCCGGCGCCAAACGTCACGACGGCGTTCCACGATCGCGAGGCCTCCACCACCAACGTGGGCGTTGGCAGCCCTACGCCCCCCTGCCGAGCAGTTCCGCCAGCGTGCCTCCGTTCTGGCCGGGCCGCCGCCCTTCGGCCGGCTGGACCGCACCACCCGAGTCAGCAGGACGACGGCGCTACGGACGCCACCGCCACGCCCCACTACGACTACGATTCAACCAGAACTTCACAACCGCCACCCAACCTCGAGACCGTCGTAGACTACGAGAGCTACTCTTCAGTTTTCTTTATTTGAAATAAAACGTTCTCAATTTTTTCATTCACCGTTCCCAATGTCGCGGAAATTTAAACACCGATGTAATTTTTTTTCTCCACGGCGCATTGTGTTTTTTGTTGTTTGTTACCCCCCTGCCCTCACTCAACGCAGCGTTCGTAAACAGAACTCATTTTTTTTCTTTTCCAAATTAATTTTAATCACTTACATTTTATTAATTTACTTTTTTAATTCCAATTTTTCTTTTAACTTTCAAGCAAACTGGGCACAGAGTGCAGGCTGGGTCATGTTAGCATGTACCCTCCAAATTAACCCCAATTTTCGGCACACACTTCTAAATTCAAGTTTGGACAGATGTGAGGACACATCTTTTTTGTCCTGGGTCATGTTAGCACCCATAACCTAGTTTTGGGGACACAGCCCGCACTGCGCGCCCAGTTTTGCAAACCACGCATTCTGACCGTCGCGAAGCGCCGCGCCTAAGTAGCACAGCGAGCCCTCGGGCGGCTCGCGGCGCGGAGCGACGGGCAGATGCGACTGGACTACGATCAAGAACGGACGCTCCGGTGGGTGAGTGCAGGGCGGACACACTCCTACCAACTTAGCCGTGCCTTTCTTAGTCCCAATACACTAATCTAAACTGAACCACCTCGATTACTCCCTTCTTCATTCTCACTATCCCAACAGGACGATGCTCGATAACCTACCTGGACGACCCAATCGAAGCGGCGGTGCTGCAGGTGAGTGAAGCGGGCGTACTGCCTCCCGGACGGCATGTAGTCCAGCCCCATGGACACATCCAGGTCGCTGAGCTGCCAGTATGTGCGGAGCTCGTTCCGCCTGCCGAGACCCCGCGTCTGCACCCCGACGGACTGCACCTGCACCTTGCCCAGCGGCGTCAGCTGCGGACATCCGAATCCCTGTGTCCCGTCACAGCCGCTAGCCGACAAACAGTTCACAGTAACGTGTTGCGTACATTTTTTTGGACGTAATTATGGATAAACATGTTTGTACACAAGCCATTATGTACAAATTACTGCATAATTATGCACAATTTCGTACATACTTATGTACAAGTTCGGCTTGTGTACAATTTTGTACATAATTACGTATGAATTCGTACGTTCACTATGTACGTTTTTCGCTTCCATAATTATGTACAAAAACTAATCGCACACCCTTGCGTACAAATTCATACGTAATTATGGATGAATTCGTATATAATTATGGATATATTCGTACACATTTATGGATCTTTAAAAAAGTACATAATTATGCACAAAATTGTACACGGTAATTAAGCGTGTTGACGTGTGACAGTGCAAGCGTCCTGCCATTCGTCTAAGACGACTCTCATGCGTTCGCAGTCGCACATATCGGTCAAACGCGTCGTGTATACACATGAATATGTTACGGTTAGGGTCCAACTACCGGTCAAGGTCGACCCTAACCGATTAGGGTCTGGACTAACCGACCTGATCCGGCTAAGGTCCGAAAATCTATTTAAATAAGCATTTTATCGGACCGTAACCGGTTAGTATTAAGCTCGTGAGACCCTAACCGACCGCCATCGGTTAGGGTTCGACCGGAACTCTAAAAATATGTTTCTGTATAATTTTTGATATTTTTTTTTGTCGTGGTACAGGGGGCGTTCTTTGTGCTCCCCACCTTTACACCCCCAAAAAACAATTAAAAAAGAATGGAAGGTGGGTGAGAATACTTTTACATCTTTTATTTAACAATGTTACAATTAAATAACTATTTGTTGGCACACGAGCTGCTGTCGTGGCACTTGCTGTTGCACTTGAGGCCACTTGCACGGCATTTGCAACGGTTGTTGACACACCGCTGCTTGCAGTGGCACCTTTGGTACCCCTGGCCGCCGATTACGGACAGACAACTGCCCCGGACAGACAACTCCTTGTCCAGGGGAACATCTCCAACACCAAGAAAGTAGGGCACTATGCTACAGTAGCTTCCGCAGGTGCCCGTTGTTACCGGTTGTCATAGAATTTGTGAGCTGGTGGACGCCGCGCGAAATTGAAATTGCTAGTCAGAGTCAGAGTTCAAGATGCCCGTCGAAGAGCCCGACTTTCCAGACAAAGATCGATTCTACGTCAAATTAGAAGAAGCTTTGGCTGGCAAACGCCTGGACAATCCCAACTACATCTCTGCTGCCCAATATGCGAAGTTCATTGAGCAAGTGAAGGAGGCCAAGCAGAACCGCTCGCTGTCCACATCGAAGCGCCGCCTCCAGCGCTTCGCGGTCTGTGAGTTGAACGGCCCGGAGCATCCGATTGTGCCCTTAAAGCCCAGTGAGACAAAAATGATTTTTTTTTGTCAAAGTGGAAGACCTGTGCGAGCGTATCAAGGAGGGGCACACAGACACTCACAAAGAAAGAAACAGAATGGTTGCTGCCTGCAACGTGCAGTACAAGAACGTGACACAGGAAGCAATTCGTATTTTCTTAGAGCTGTGCCCGGGATGCCTTCGCAAGACAAAAATGCAGAAACGGAGGCTCGCTGTGAAACCGATGGTTTTCTCAAAGTTCAATGACCGGTGCCAGATCGACTGATCGATCTGCAATCAGCTCTGGTCGAGTGTGGGCCCCTGGACGACGACGAGGTCACCACCGAAGGCTTCAGGTGGATTCTCGTGGTCCAGGACCACTTGACTAAATACGTTTACCTGAGGGCTTTGAAGTCGAAGAAGGCGGTCGAGGTTGCTCAGCGTGTCCTGGATAAATACCTGGATTTTGGCGCTCCAGTCGTCCTGCAGTCCGACAACGGCCGGGAGTTTGTAAACCGCGTCATCAACGCTCTACAGAATCTTTGGCCTGGGCTGAAGATTGTGCACGGTAACATTCCCCTTCCCTTCCATCCCTTCCCCCTTCGCACACCCTCTACCCTTCTCCAGGAGCCCCGCGGCACAGTCAGAGCCAAGGCTATGTAGAGCGCACAAACCAGGATGTCCAGGACACGCTGAGCGCCTGGATAAACAGCAACAATACCAACAAGTGGTGGACAGGACTTCGCTTCGTGGCGTACCAGAAGAATACTTCGAGGCATGAGGCGACCGGCAGATCCCCCCACGAGACAGTGTTCGGCGCGCCAGTGAGGCGGGCATCGCGGCCATCCTCCCTGCGGAGCTTATCCCGGAAGACGTCATGGCCGAGGAGGCGCTGAGGGACCTCATGGACACGGTGCGAGTGGATGGAAACGACGAGGGACCTGACAACCCCCCTACCCCTCCCCGACCCTCGCCACGTGCACGAAGTCCTGTCCGTCCTGAAGGTACTGTCTTCGAACGTCCTTGGGTAGTGTACCCGAACTGCCCGCGAACACATCCCTCACGATACTTTGCGTCCAGCAGTGACACCACGAGTTGGCATACTGCGTGGGAGCAGCCGTGCACGGAGAGACCCTGACCGTGCACCCTCTCAGCCCAGTCCTGTCCGTGCTGAAGGTAATATCTCGTCCGCGTACACAGTGTCTCTGTCACACACACTCAGACACTCACAATCACATCCCTTTGGGTTCATCAATGACACAACGAGTTGGCCGGTTGCGATTAGAGCTGGTGGACTGCCTAGAGACACACGCTGCCCCCCCCCCCCCCCCCCCCCCGATCGGCACACCAGACTTCCGTGGCTTCAGCGCCAGCCCACAGGAAGTTCTCACCATCCTCGCCTCCAGGCCTGGGCCTTCACCGAAGTGCTGCGAGTGCGGCCGTGACTGCGGGGACACCTGCAGCGCCTGTACGCACCCGATTCATCCGGAAAGTGGTCCAGGTGGGCTGTGCGGTCTGTGCAACAGGGCAGCGGACATCCGACGCCACCAAGAATCGGCGAGGACCGGACTCCAGAAGCTGGCCGACAAGATGACTGCAGCGACAGCTAGGACATTCCACGGTGCTAACGTCGGCGACACGGTGACCGTGCGTGTGCCTGACGTCGACAGGGGCCGCGCTGAACGTGGTGTGCGTGATCGTCGAGAAGACACCTGATAATTTTTATAGGGTTGGAAACAAGGACAGTGCGCTGCCCAACCTTCTGTCTCGAAACCAGTTCGACGTGGCGACTCACCAAAATGCATGCCCCCCCCCCCCCATGAGCTAAATTCGTTCCTACGCCCCTGGTGGCGAGAAAGAAGTTTCTTGGTGTTGGAGATGTTCCCTTGGCCAAGGAGTTGTCTGTCCGGGGCATAGCGACAGTGTTCACAGTGCTCTTGAACTGTATCACGGGCGTTGCACTACTTGTTTTCCAAACATGCGCCACCCCCGCTCGCGCCGACCATGGGCCGAGCGCACGCCGCCGCAACTGAGACGAGTTAGTCTTTAGTCGGCAGGCGTGTGGAACAGACTATTCTACCAACCTGCTAGGTGGAGTTTAGGCGAAACTCTCCGAGTATTCATTTAACTCACCCTCTTACCGCCCTTCTTGTGCGCAAGTCCGGTAAGAGCCCTAGTAGCTTTGGTGCCATTGACAGTCCTCAATCTGCGACCTGTCATTATAAACCCAGAGGTAAACATGGTGGAGATGCTGGTCCCACGCTGCTGACTAGGACTCATCTTTGGTTCGTAAGTCATCGCTAGTATTGATTCTATAATTCTTAATTTCCTATTTTAATCGATTAGGTTTAATTTTTTTCTTCCCCTTTATTGCTAGACTATTTTAGATTGATTTTATTTCCCTTCGTTGCTAAATTTGTTTGTTGTCTTCGTCTTCTTCCTCCATTCCGGAACAGGAAATGTGTGAATTCCTGAGGGATGGCCTCCTGCCAACTCTGATCAAAGACACTCGCTTTGTTCCTCGTCACTCCACAAATAGTTTCATGCAACATTGTCTTCAGATTGAGTCAGAAAACAAACAGATTGCAGCGAAGCTACGTCCCACTTTCCCCCTGGAATCTGCCTCAATCAATGCTATCTCGTTTGGTAACAAGTCCACTTCCAGGAATTATTCACAGAGCCCTTACCCTTCCCGAGCCTCGTCCTCGTCCAACTACAAGCAACGAGACCGCAGCAAGTCACCGACCAAGAGCCGACACGACTACCAGACTGGACGCCAATCCCGCCGTGACAAGCACGACAGCCCCAAAAATGGTCGGAGTAACAGCAAATCCAGCCAGTCAGGTAGCCGTCACAACAGTCAGCACGGCAGCCGCCACAACAGTCAGTACGGCAGCCGCAACAGTAGCCGCAACAGCAGAGCTTCCAGCTCGCACAGTGACCAGCGCAGCCGCTCCAGCAGCCGCGCCAGACAACAGCCGTACTGCAAGTGCAACTGCTCTTCAAACAGTAAGTCAAAATACTCAAAAAACTAGAAAAGCAGGGACCAAACGGCGCCCCTACCCTGCTAGCCCGAGGAAAGCCGTCAACATTGGAGGTTTGGGCTAGGTCAAAATTTGACCCACTGCCCATCCTGGCCCTGAGCATCACTGACCCGGCCAGCCTAAGCTTCGCCAAAGTAAAGTGCTTCAACAGCTATAAAAATGCTCTCCTCGATAATGGCGCCAAAGTCTGTACTATCGAATTGTCTCTTTTACCCCCCTCCCGACGTAGTCACATTCGCCCAACCAAGATCCGGCTCCAAGCCGCTAACAAGACCCCTCTTCACTGCTGTGGCTACATCATGCTGAAATTTCACATGCGTTGTTTCGTCTTCACTTACCCGTTCTTTGTTGTTAGGGGCCTCCCATTCCCCGTCATACTTGGCCTCGAATTCTGCCAGACCTACGGTCTCAACATCGACTACCACAACGACGAGGTCCAAGATCCCATCACCGACGGCCACAGAGCAACACTCTCGAGAATTTGTTATGGAAACGCGAGCCATGCTTCTCCCGACTCAGATCGCCCGCCCCCCGCCGCACTCGGGTGTAAACACGGACACACTGTCTGCCCTCCGCTGCGTCGAGCCCGCCGCACCGACCAGTCCGTCCCCAACCTGCAACATCAGCACCTCGCGCCGCGAGCTGGCGACGGAGCCGCGACAGCCGAGACGCAAAGTGCATCAGTCATCAGTTCTTCACCGAGTTCTGAGCACGCACCCCAGGGGGCAGCACCTTCCGGCAGTACCCATCCGGACTCCACACAGAGTGCAGCACCTGACGGCCATCGACCCGCCGCTGACGCCTGGCTCTGCTCCATCGACTTGGACTTCCCTCCATCGCCACCGGCCGACACCCCTCAACCAGTCTACTCTAAGGTAGTTACAACTCTTCCTCCTTACTGCAAAAACTTGTGCTGCTCGCAATGCCTCCAAACCTGACCTCTCGTTTCCTGTTGTTCACACCCAACGCAAAACTTCGGAAAAACACCTGCATCTTGACGAATGTGTTCTCTCTCGCTCTCAAATTGCAATTCCGGTATCAAATTTTTCCTCCTCTCCTGTCTGCATCCAGTTAAATATGGTACTGGGTTGGCTGTCTGATGACTGTGATTTCCCTGTTGGCCCGTCTGGTAGTGCCAGTGTTTGTTCAATCTCTCCTGCGACTTCACCTCCTTCATGTGGGCACAAGCCGCGCCACAACGCACCTCCGGACTTCAACTTAGACATCAACCCCGAGCTCCCCGCCTCAGACCGCCAGAAGCTTCAGGATGTCCTGGACAAGTTTCGACACTGCTTCGTCACCAGCGAGAACCAAGTGGGACTTCTGGAGGACGTCCCGGAATCGAAACTTCACGTCAGCGACGACCGGATCATCCGCACACCCCCCTTCAAGCTTGCCCCTGCTGAACTGGAATTCCTCAAGGAACAAATGAAAGGTCTTGAGGAAGGTGGTCTAATCAGTCGTACTAACAGTTCTTACAGAAACCCTATCATCGTAATTCGTAAGTCTGATAATATATATATATATATATATATATATATATATATATATATATATATATATATATATATATATATATATATATATATATATATAAAGCTGTGTGGGACTTTCGTAAACTCAACCGTCTTCTGCAGGACCAACCCTACGACGCTATTCCAATGGAATCCTTACTTGAAAAGGTGCATGGCTTTAAATACTTTGCTGTTCTTGGCCTCAAACTTGCATACTTACAGTGCCCATTGGATCAAGCCAGCCGACAGTACACTGCTTTCCAAGTACCTGGAATTGGAACCTTTCACTTCAACGGAATTCCAATCGGTACAAAGACAGCACCAGTCCTCTTCCAATACGTAATGGAATACATCTTCGGCCAATTACGTGAGAAATTTCCAATCCTCAGTTATTTTGACGACAATCTGTGTTGCGCAAACTCTATTGATGACCTTACTGAAATTTTGTCTGAATTTCTTTCTCTTGCTGATAAACATGGCATCAGCCTCTCAGCCAAAAAGTGTTCTTTTGGTTACAATCAGGTCAAATTTCTTGGATACTGAAATTTTGTCTGAATTTCTTTCTCTTGCTGATAAACATGGCATCAGCCTCTCAGCCAAAAAGTGTTCTTTTGGTTACAATCAGGTCAAATTTCCTGGATTCCAATTTGAGAATGGAAAGGTTACTCTGCCGGAGTCACGACTGGAAAAACTTCGACAACTTCAGCCACCATCTGACTACAAGGCTCTGCAATCAATCTGCGGTGTCCTCAATCATCTCCGTCGGTTCATCCCGTCCTACGGAAACATAGCTGCACCCATCGTCTCCCTTCTCAGCAAGCCACGTGAGTTCGCCTGGGAAAAGGAGCAACAAGAAGCCTTCGACCGCATCAAATCTGTTTTGTTGAAAAATCTGCCGCTCTACAGCTTTCATCCTGACTACCATACATTTTTGTACACCGACGCCAGTCACCAGAGTGCCGGCGCTGCCTTGTTTCAGAAACGCCCGGACTGTCCCCGAGCAGTGCCTGTTGAGTTTTATTCCAGAACCTGGTCTAAGAGTGAGAAAAACTGGCCCATTTTCCACAAGGAGTTTGCCGCTGCTGCTTTGGCCGTGCGACACTTCCGCCATCTTCTTCTTGGCAAATTCTTCACTCTTCTCACCGACTCCCAACCTTTATCCTCTCACCGCTTAATGAAACCCGAAGGTCGTCTAGCCAAATTCTGCCTTGTTTTATCTCAGTACAATTTTGACATCAAGTGGATTGAAGGTAGACGTAATGTTTTTGCTGATGTCCTGTCTCGCCAATGCCCTACCCCTGTTCCTCGGGAAGATTTTGAAACTTCAGTCGAAGACATCATCTTCCCCATCAACGACTTGTCTGCAGCGGACACCGGCGTAGCCTTGCCCCTGTCTGCAGCCCAGCCCGCCGCACAGCCGAGTGAGCTTGGCTGCCTAGCCCCTGGGCGCCCCGACTACATGACCGCATCCCGGTACTACACGCGCAGCGCTGCAGCCCCCTCCATCTTTGGACCTGGACATCTCACCTGACGACTTCGTGCTACACCCTACGGACTCCCCCACCACTGTCGACCCTGCTCCTGAGACTACGCGTGCTGACCCAGTCGCCTCCCCCCCACCATTCTCCAAGGTTCAAGAAGGTACTGTGCCAAGTAACCTCCTATCCTCAGCTCAGCGCGCCGACCCCGACCTCTCCGAGATCATCTCTGCGTTGGAAAAGAAGGACACATCGTGCCGCCCGGCTCGACGTCACCGCCTTCAAGATGGACTCCTGGTCACCTCCTCCGGACTCGCCGTCGTACCGCCATCTCTTCGTCCCGCCCTTCTAGACGCCTACCACTCTGCGGGCCACTACAGCGTCGACAAGATGCTCAGTACTCTACGCTAACGCTACGACTGGCCGTCAATCCGCGAGGACTGCAAACACTTCTGCTCCACCTGCCACGACTGTCAGTTATCGAAAACAAGCAAACGCAATAATCCTGGTCTTCTCTCTCCTCTAGTTGCTCACGAATGTTTTGAATTGGTTGTTGCCGATTTTCTTGGCTCCCTTCCGCCATCTCACTCATACTCCTATATTCTGGTATTCGTTTGCAGCTTCACTAAATATTGTGTATGCTTCCCCTCTAGGAATAACACCGCTCGTGATGCAATCCGTAGTTTTGATCATCTCTGCCACACGTACGGTCTGCCTAGCCGATTCTACTCGGATGCGATGCCCTTTGCTTCTGCGGAGTTTTCCTCTCACCTCGCCAACCTCGGAGTTCAACAGAACGTCGCTCCCCCTAACACCCACTTCTGTGTTGGTGCAGCGGAGAAAGCAGTTGGCCGCATCAAAACCCAACTACATCTCCTGTCTAACACGGAAGGAACTAACTAGTTTCCTATCCTTTCCCGTGCCGTCTTCAATGCCGTCTTGAATAACTCAGTTATACCGGATATCAAATGTTCTCCTTTCGTCGCTCTCCATGGTTTCACCCCTCGCCTCTGTATTGACAATTTTCTTGCCCCTGTACGAAATCGCGAATTACAGGACAAGATGCGACAGCAAGCCCTCGACAGAGAACAGCTACGTGTCGATCTGGTCCACTACCGCAGCAAGATGAAACGTCACTACGATGCCCGCCACCCACCTGTCGAATTTCAACCTGGAGATTTGGTAAAACTTTTCCACCCTGGTTCACCCTTTGGTTGGAAAAGAGGTCTGTTTACTGGTCCCCACGCAGTCATACAGCGTCTGAACGAGCAGACGTACCTGGTGCGCTATGAGGAGCGCGGCCAGACTGTCGAAAAACCTGTCCATCTGTGGAACCTCGAACCGTACCATTTACGCTCTCCTGTTGAAATTGCAGACCAATCCCTGACTGACCCGGACCACCGCTAACAACCTGAGAATGACCCGGCTCCTCGCCCTGACTTTCCTGCTCCACGGCGTCTCCGCGCTGTACCGGCTCGACTTTCGACCGACGAGCACGATCGACTTGCTGACCAACATCGAGCAGACTGTCGACTACATGACGTACGATTGCCCCGCCACCGTCGCCATCGCATCACGATCCATGTACAGGTGTGTCAGTTACGCATCTCTCGTGTCCACATACAATAGTATGGACGAGCGAATCCTGCCCTTTCCACCATCCAGGTCTGAAATGTCCGAAATGATTCGTCGCAAGATGGTCATAGTCGGACCTGAAGTCAGCGAAGGAGTTGGTTCGGACTTCGACCATTGCATCCCTGATAATGAGTTGAAGTCTCCACGCTTTGTTGACCCAGCAGAAATCTCGCACTCCTGTCATCCATCTAACTTGTTTCGATCCGCATGCTTCACTTCCTGGTCTGCACATTTCAAACTAATCTCTCTCCCGATCTTCATGGACACATCTAACAACTCATACCTCATCTCTCCTTCCGGCGCTAAAATTCCTGCCGTTGAAAATTACTATCACTCCGAAGACGGCCACTCCCTTGTCATCACCAACATCCCGAGGAGAATCGAGAAGAGAGTGACGCTGAACTGCTTCTCCAACCACGCCGACATTGCCTGCACGGACACCTCCAGTGGCCGCTTCAGCCGCATGGACATCCCAGCCCCGTCGGACGCAGAGCCACAGGACTACGTTAACTGCCGACATACGTACTGCTGGCGATTCCCTGTCCAATTCTTCAGGACTATGCGGAATCACCGGAAGGACGTCCAGACAGCCCACGACACGGCGACGAAAGCACACTCCCTTCGCCGCCGCCGAGCTACGACCCCGCATGACCCCAATTCCGACGCTGTCTGGACCATCAACTGGCCCGTCTACACCGGCAACGTACCTGTCGTCCCACTGCCTCCTGCCGTTCCAGCTTCACCTGCCTTCCCACAGCCTCGCCCTGCCGTCCCTATCCCGCCCTCCGGCCCGGAACCCCGACCGACTGACTCAGCCTCAGTCGCCGACATGGAGGAGCTACAGGACCGTCTCCACGCCCTCTACCAAGCTCACCTCTACAAATCAGCTGTCTTAGCCAACGCCGTCGCCGAACTCCAACGCATCCTGTACCACACGACCCTCAGCCTTGCAAAACTCGACGACCACCTCCTGGCCCACATCTGGCAGCAGTCCTCCTCCACCCACTTCGTCAAGTACGACACGTTCACGGCGAAGCCCGCACCGGTCCACAAGGTTCGAAACCAGACCCACATTTTCGTGGCCGGCCGGTACGTCACGAAGCATAAAGAGGAGGAATGCGTCGCTTGGAAGGACAGCGAAGTCGCCGTCGTTCCGCTTTTTGCCAACCACCACCTCGTGTTACCGTCTGCAAGCTCCATCCGGCACACCCCAACGAGCCGACTTCAGCTGGACAGCCCTGCTCCAGAAGCGTTCGGGGCTCGACGAAGGTGTCGCTTTGCGTGTCCTCGGTGGTGTGCGCCAGACTGGCCTGGCTGATGTCCTTAGCTACCCACCTTCAGTCATTCCTGCATTTTTCAACACTATTCCCGCTCTGTGGCCTAGGCTTTCTATCATTTTTGCTCGTCATAGCATTTTTCTGCCTCTACCTACGCTAAATAACAATTCTCAACAATGTCGTACAGATCCCTGATCACCGTCGAAAAATTTGTAAAGACCCGATGGATTGAGTAGCCGGTAATCTACGCGACCCGTTTTCCCAATCAATGTAATCCTACCTTCCTCGTACTTCACTGTTGCCCGGCTACAATCAGGTACTAACCCGACAAATTTTATTGTTTCATGGCAATTGACCCCACTTGACTACTGGTTACTGAACACCGGAACGTGACATGTACTTGACGACGCCGACTGCGACGAGGCTGCGACCCCATCCTCTGCCGCCAGTCGACGAGAAACTTCACGCCTGGACGACCACTCATCAAAATTCCAAATTTAACGATATTTGTTTTTTCTCCAACTTCACGGAAATTTTGTAACAATTTTGCAATAATATATGAGTGGTATTGCTTACACCCTTTCACCCAGCACGTTGGTAAAACATTATCTAATATCTAATATCTAATATTTTGTGATTGACCCGAAATTGTGAGGTCACATTTTTTTTTCCGGGGGGCGTGTTCACAGTGCTTTTGAACTGTATCACGGGCGTTGCACTACTTGTTTTCCAAACATGCGCCACCCCCGCTCGCGCCGACCATGGGCCGAGCGCACGCCGCCGCAACTGATACGAGTTAGTCTTTAGTCGGCAGGCGTGCGGAACAGACTATTCTACCAACCTGCTAGGTGGAGTTTAGGCGAAACTCTCCGAGTATTCATTTAACTCACCCTCTTACCGCCCTTCTTGTGCGCAAGTCCGGTAAGAGCCCTAGTAGCTTTGGTGCCATTGACAGTCCTCAATCTGCGACCTGTCATTATAAACCCAGAGGTATTCAACAGCAGCCGCCCTCACCGGCGGCCAGGGGTACCAGAGGTGCCACTGCAAGCAGCGGTGTGTCAACAACCGTTGCAAATGCCATGCAAGTGGCCTCAAGTGCAACAGCAAGTGCCACGACAGCAGCTCGTGTGCCAACAAATAGTTATTTAATTGTAACATTGTTAAATAAAATATGTAAAAGTATTCTCACCCACCTTCCATTCAGAACACGACAAAAAAAAATATCAAAAATTATTTAGATACATAATTTTACAGTTCCGGTCGGACCCTAACCGATGGCGGTCGGTTAGGGTCTCACGAGCCTAAAACTAACCGGTTACGGTCCGATAAAATGATAATTTAAATAGGTTTTCGGACCTTAACCGGATCAGGTCGGTTAGTCCAGACCCTAAACGGTTAGGGTCGAGCTTAACCGGTAGTCGGACCCTCACCGTAACATATACAGACCCGACGCAGTAGAATCCACGTCCAACCACCACGTTGCGCTGTCATATTTATACATAAATGTACGTGATTGGCGTTAACTGAATATGCAGGGAATTTTTCACACCGAATTCAGTTTTGGTGTTCGCCACATTCTTCATTGTGATAACGGTTAAATTTCAGTTAATTCCAGTGAATGCTCTCGGCTCAAACCGTTTCCTTGGTGGCATACACTGTTCGGGCGACTCGCATCGCTTTCTGTTTGTTAGGTTAAGCAAATGAAACGCATTTTGCGAGGCGGGGTGAAAGTGAAGAGATCGCTTATGGTCAGTTACGTAGGAGGGAGGGTTGGGGAGATCACCCCCCCCCCCCCCCCCCGCCTTCCCCGCCACCGAAGACCGGGCTGGGCAACCCGCTTCACAAACTCCCCGATGGAGGCAAAAAGCGCGACATATCCCCCTCCCCCCTCCCAAAAAAAAAGACTAGTCCTTCGAGCCACTGCTAATGATAACAGTCGCATCCGTAGGTGAAGTTTTCGCGTTTGTCTTAGCTAACAGTGAAGAAAGTGATAAAATAAGGCACCTCGCTCTTGGAGTAGGGCGAAAGTCTCTTCTTGTACATTTCGTATAGATCCTCCATGAACATGTGGATGTTGAAGAAGGCGGGATCCCTGGCTACCGTCGTTATCAAGGAGGTGACGGCGTATGGTTCCTGCGGAGCAATGTACCGTACATGAGGTGGATGACATGTCTTAAATCCATTAGCAAATATTCAGACTTGAAAATCATGTGCCTGCAAATACTCGCCCGCACCAGATCGTCATCAGTAACTCACATCGTGAACTTGACTGGGGTCGTGCCCCTTAGGGAGGTTTTCGTGGAGGTCGTTGTGGACACTGCCGTAGTGCGTGAAGTCGGGGGACAGGACCGAGTTACCCTCGAGGAGGTTCGAGATTATGTCGAGCCCCGTGATACCCGTGAGAGGAACGTTGGTCCCGTTGGCCTATGCAACCAAACACCGTTCATTGTTTTAACCTTTGCCAATCAATACATTCACTGTAAAACATTCGACCGTTTGGACCGAAGATTGTTTCGTTGAATGAGAACTGGAAAACCTTTGGTTTTATACGATTTTCAAAAAGATTTCTTCGTCTTCGAAAGAGCAATATTTTGAATCTGCAAATCACTTTCTTTGTTAAGAAGGCCAATGACCTTTATTGTAGTGTAAAACGCTACGATGTTTTATATAATTTCATCTAAACTGACGAATTAAAATTTTCTTCACATACATACGCCTGACAAGCAGATATTAAGCTGTGGATATTGTTGTTTGAAAGCGAAATTTTCTAAATGAATTCGACACCTTATTCTAGTCGTTTTAAAACGACAATGTTTTACAGTGCGCAAAAACCACACCAACGGTAGCCGGTATAAATCGTGTTTAATATTTTAAAAATATATTCAACAACTTATTATGTAATATAAGCTGTTGCACTCAGCTTGACTGGATTCCTAAACGGTTAAACATCAGAGGATTCGCACATTTTTTCAGCGTGGTAAATACAAATATCAATATTTCACTGAAAACTCGTATGAATGCATTAACTATTAAAGAAGTGCGTTTTAACTAACGTACAAATTCGAGCGTAAGCCACGTTTGCTTAAATTCGTACGCACTTTTGAACAAAATTGTACAGAAATATTTTAGGAGCAATAATGTTAGGATTCGAGCGAACACGACACTTACAACCAAGTTAACAACAGCGCAGCAGGGAAAACATTAGTGAGTACATGTGTATCCACGTTTGAGAGCATTGATGGTTGTCATGGAGTCTCATTCCTGGGGCTCCATATCGATGTTTACGCTTGATTGCCCGAACCACTCGATAATTATCACAATATGTGTGTGTACATATAGCCAACTAATAATTACTGCGTACGTTACATATTTGGTTGTTCGAGCCTTGTTCGCTCGAATATGAACACTCAAGTGTTCGGTAAATATTGTGGAGTGCTCGGATCGGATCGAATTTGTTTTTCAAGAAGAGTGTTCGTGTTTTGTTCTCGAATCTGAACAATGGCTGTTCGCACATCTCTATTCGCAATGTTAAACTACTCGTCACGTGTGCACCCTCACAAATAGTTCGTCACACTCTGAAGGGTAGGCAATTTGATTTATTCTTTCAAACGGCGTGGAAAAGTGAGCGCGCCGGCTATGCGCGACAAGAGAATTGTCACTGTCATAGGGCTGTTTAAAAGGCGTCCTCATTCGCTTGACAAGCAACGCCTATAAACGTCCTGAACAGGCGGTGCATAATCTGCATGGACCAAATCTTACCCCAGTTCTCAGTCGAGTTTACTCACATATCTGACGAAGCCGTCCTCTAAGGTCTTCATGTACAGAGCCACCTGTTGGTCGTGGGTTTTGATGAAGGTAGCTAAACGCTGCGCCAGAAGAAGAAACCTTCAGCCAACTTCGGTATTTCGATTAGCGAACAGCTGTTGGCTGTCGCGGCTTACCGATAGTGACGTGTTGTCCTGTCTACCGAGGAAACCCTTTGCGCCATGGAGATGAATCATTTTTGGAAAGTAGCCCGAAGGGAGTGGTTCGTGAATGTTGATGGGTAAGACAGCAGGAAGCCCGTTGGCGAATCTTTCAGCGTTGTATCTTAACAGCATACACATCAAAATAACATTTTGACGGCTGCATCTCTGAGAGAAATGTTTCATAGAGAGTATCGAAACTTTGGCTGCCAGATCTAAACACTTTGATGATATTTGAACTAACCAAAGATTTCGGCGTGGCGCCCAAATCTGTTTGATAACCTTGTTTGATGCACCGCATCAAACAGGTTCAATGGCTATGCCATTCTTATTTTAATCGTGGCTTAAAACAGCTTTTTTTGTCACAACCAAAGCCGCTTATTGCGGACACTGATGCTGATTCGTTTAGGTCCCAAAATATTTTTATTTCACTTTAAAAATATCAGCAAAAGTCTGCTTTGCACTGTTTTTTTTAAAACCAGACAGCGGTGCTTTATACCGACAGTTATGGACATTTCATGATGTAGAAACTGATCACGCCCCGAAAGGGAATCGATCCCCCGACCGAACCCGCCTCACACTCCGCACACACTCCGGGCGCGGAACCCACAGACACCGAGACAACTGCGTTGCCCCGCATCGCGCAGTGATGGCAGTCACCTAGCAGTCAGATGGCAGTCGACACTAGTGCGCTGGTGATCAAGTACGTTTGGTGACAAGCACCGAACTGGTTTTCGTGTCCCGCATCAAATAGGTTCGAACTGGTGTGTAAAATATGAATCGTAGTGAGCCTAAAACAGCTTTAAAAGACGGAACCAAAGGCCTTAATGCCAGCATCCAAAAACTGTGATTGAAGCGCCAGACAGAACTGATAGAACAAACTTTGATGCCCGACCAAAGTTTTGATTTCGTGTACAAAACATTTCTCTCAGTGCACTTCTCACAAAGTACTGACGACAGCAAATCGTACATAAGCAATCACAGTACGCCATCAGGAGAAGAGAAAGCGACTTTGCCGACGTTGGAATAATTTTGGCCACTTAGAAATAAGATAAGAAACCGTTTTAAACTGGCAAATCAAAGAGAAATTTTCAACAAATGAAATTTTGTTTGCCTTCCTGGAATGGCAAAACCATTTCCAATTGACATTTTTAGCTGACTTTCGCAATTTCTAAAGGTGCTATCTTTACTCATCATGGTGCTGTTTTCTCACCTTGCAGCCAGCTGCCGGTGTAACTGCACGAATAACTCTCCCCGTCGCGGCAAATCGACGAACGCTACGTCGTCCACCCCCGTCGGGTAGATGACGTGCCACTTCCAGTGGAAGACGTGGAAGTGCGGGTCCTCCCGGAAGTACCACAGCGCACCCTCGTCGCCGAGGTCCCGGTTCCTTGTGACCGGGATGGCCACCTACGGCGTGAGAACGTGGTCGCACAAACCCAAATACTAGTCAGAGATTTGAAGCTGACATAACTATGGGTTTGACGTAGAAGCAGAACAAAACGGCCAACAAAAGGCTGGTGACAAGGCCAAGAAGCGGGCGCTCATGCGCACGTCAGTACAATCCAGTGGTGAAGCTGTGTTAATCTTCCAGACAGTTCCTGGTTGGGTCTAACCATTTACTGACGCAATTCTAGTGGAAGATATCGCGTTGCAAATGCAAGTGTGGACGATTCAAGCATTTCCTTATGTTGACGACTTTGGTCTTTGATAGGAAACGTGGACCGAAACGGAAGCCCATCTTTGAAAAGTGGGGGGGATCCGCGCCAGTTCTAAACAATTTAGTTCTAATTCAGATATTTCTGCTCTAAGCACACATGCTCTAAAATCGCACTTTTGCTCTAATGCAATTTTCCTCTAAGCCCCACATTTGCTCTAACTGCATATCTGTTCTAATGTGTATTTCTGAGAGGAAGACCAAGGTCCTCGTACCGGTATGAAGCTGCGCCATATCGCTCTGAGGACCAAACCTGTCCAGGGCGCGACATAGGTGAGTACTGTGACCAGCCTCCAATCAACCATAGGCACAGCGCCCCCGCTTTTCAGCGAGCAAAACAAAATAGGAAAAGGTGTGTGGGGGGGGGGGGGGGAGTGAACAGAAAACAAAGTAAAAAATACATTGTTTACCCCCGGGGGGTAGGCAAGCGGTGCCCTCTGTGCATTGCGGGCTGCTAGCCCTTGCCTCGGCGTGTGCTGCGGCCGGCCCCCCGGGGGGTATGCAAGCGGCGCACCCACGCAGTATGGGCTGCTAGGCCTGCCTCGGCGTGCGCTGCGGCCGGCCTCGCGGGGGGGGGGGGAGTCGAGCGGTGCCCTCTGTGCATTGCGGGCTGCTAGCCTTGCCTCGGCGTGCGCTGCGGCCGGCCCCCCGGGGGGGGGGGGGGAGTCGAGCGGCGCTTCAAGGGCTGATCTGGTCTCAAACCGTCAAAAGTAGGCAATTCGTCGCTCCTTTTCGGGGGCCTAAACTAGACGCCTGCGTTGTTGAGAAATCGCTAACAGCCAAAATAGATCTGCTTGTGCCGGGACTCGAAGGCACGACAGTTGCGTTGCCCCTCGACTCGCGCCCGGTTCGGAACTCTAGGCATGCCTGCCGGGGCGTGAGATGCGACCGGTTGTGCGAATGCGCAACGCTTCTTAATCACGTGGTTTTAACAGTTTTTTTGTACATTTTGTTAAATTTTATATGTTTGAGGGGATATTCTGTGAGATGTTTGACAATTGTATGCTAGTGTAATATACTTCCGTTTCTGCAATAAACAATGTATTTTTTACTTTGTTTTCTGTTCACTACCCCCCCCCCCACACACCTTTTCCTATTTTGTTTTGCTCGCTGAAAAGCGGGGGCGGTGTGCCTATGGCGGATTGGAGGCTGGTCACAGTACTCACCTATGTCGCGCCCTGGACAGGTTTGGTCCTCAGAGCGATATGGCGCAGCTTCATACCGGTACGAGGACCTTGGTTTTCCTCTCAGAAATACACGTGGTACGAGGACCTTGGTTTTCCTCTCAGAAATACACATTAGAGCAGATATGCAATTAGAGCAAATGTGGGGCTTAGAGGAAAATTGCATTAGAGCAAAAGTGCGATTTTAGAGCATGTGTGCTTAGAGCAGAAATATCTGAATTAGAACTAAATTGTTTAGAACTGGCGCGGATCCCCCAGGGGGGAGCCGCAAAGGCGCTGCGATCCTGCACATAATACACCATCCAAACTCGAAAAATCGCTGAAAAACATGAAAAACCATTTTTTGTGCGTTGCGTGTTGCCTACCTTTCACTTTTTTGGGCGCAAATATTTATCACTTTAGCCTGGTTTATTCACACAATCCTAAAATTAACCATAAACTCAATTCCGATCAAAAAAGAACCATTTTACCCCCCAAAACGCTAAGAAAACACCGAACAAGAAGACAATCCGGCATCAATGATGCTAAAAAGAAGCTCGTTCTTTACCCAAGTTGTGCTCAAAAATGTAGTTTTGACGGCGTGAAACTTATATAAAAGTTAAAATTAATTAAAGATAAACCCGCACGTTGAGGCAAAATGAACGATTATTTCGCTGGCTCGGGCTGTTGAGACGCACATTCATCTACAAAAAAAAAATACTGTCCCACTAAGTGGGACACTGGTAGGCCCGAAGTTTTGCACATGATCCGGCGTTTTGTAGATTTGTAGATACTGTCTCACTCTGTGAGACACTGGCAGGCCCGGAATTTCGCACGGGTATGGGTTGGTTACGTTACCGCCTATTTAGGTTTTATGAGTTTATTTAATTTTGTTTTTTAAAATGAAAGGATATTTGAAGGTATGTATTAGTTTTGTAATGGAACGGGGCAGTTTTAAAATTACAGTTTTACAGTAACGGTCAGTGCACCGTTTTATTCTCATACGCGGGCCGCCCAGCCCTGGCCTGCAAGGTGTTGTCCCCGCCCGGCTTGGCCCGGCGGCCCGACAATGCACGCCTCGCTCTGAGTCTCGGGTCCCTTGGCTTGTTGTGCGTACTCTAGGGTGGAGGGGAGGGGTAGGGTCCCACCGAAACGGTCTGCCTGCCTTGAGCCGCCGCTCTCGTAGCCGTGGCTCGGCCGGGCCCCGGCTCGGCTCGGCACATCGACAATGGGTACCCGGCAAGGGCTGCGCAACAAAAAAGAAGGACGGGAGATTTGGTAGTGGACTAGAATAGGATGGAATAGCGGATGCAGCCACCTGACGAGCCGAGCAGGGGTAGCTCTGTCCCTTTTTTTGCCATTAGATGGAGTGAATTGGTGCATTTCAAATGCGTTTTTTACGCTTCCTGTTACATTTTATAACTTTAAAAGTAGGTTTGCTGTACTTGCCCAGTCACCCTCGATAATTCTGTTAGACAGATTTTTGATTTTTTGCCTCGTTATCGATCTACAGCAATTGGCCCTGTGGACCATAGATTCGCGTATAGTTGTGTCCCTTTCTTTCGCCATAAGAAGAAGTGAGAGAGCTGACTTTTAAATCGATTTTTCGGCCACTTGAAAGCTTTTTCAAAGTGTAAAAACACGTCAGCGTCCCCTGCAAAATTATCCTGCGTCCATGTGCACAGTTTCAGAAAATTCGTATAGAGGGCCATAAGGACAATGCTTAAAAGAAGAAAAAAAAGTCCAATCGGGTCAGACTATAAGGCAACTCCGTTTCACTTCGTGCCTAAAAAACAACCACATAACCATGGGACGTTCACTGATACAACTTATTCACAGTAGTGCCATAGACGATATCAGGCACTTACATTGCATTAAGAGGAAAGATGACCACTGCCGTGGGAGGCCTCTGCGGGCCGATTTTGAGTCGTCTTCTGACGATCGCTGCGGCTAAACCGTTCGAGATATCGACTTCAAACGTCGTAAGGAAGCAGCTGAAGGTTCAATCTTAGTATCGGTGTGTTCAAATAATTTTTTGAACCTCTCGAATATACCTAAAAACGGCCGAGACTTTGGGCTTACGCTACGGCTTTCCCGAGCATCGGAAAAATATTTCCCCATACCGTTTTCTAGATCTATCCTTCCTCTATCCAGCGGTATTCGTCTCCGCACGGTGCGGTGAACGGTTTGTCGTCAAAGTGGAGAACGCCAAACCTCTGCACACCCCGATTTGAACGCTTCTTGTAGAGCGGGCCGGGCACATTTGGGATGAAGTATACCGAGCCCCGGCCGGCCAGCCCTCCCCCACAACACCTCCTTGGCCAGCCTTCGGCCTTTTGTCTCGCCTCGCCCCCGCCTCCGGTCCTCCACAGGCAGGCAGGCACGGGCCCGGCCGGGGTTCTCTTGCGCACAAAAAAAAACTCCTGCTGAATTAACAAATTTTGAACAAATATTCTGACACGACTGTTTATAAGTCCATTTGTTGGACGGTTTCAAAACGAACGGAATGGCGTTTGTTGGGCGGTTGTATCTGAATCCGTTCACCCGCTAGCAAATCGCACTACATATATATCTGGTTCGGAAATTCGTCCTTATTTCTGAACGGAGTGGACTAGAAATGAGTTTCAAACTCCGTTGTCTTCATCTCGTCGTGTAGATCAACATCAGAAAGCAGTGAGACTTGTCTGTCAAAGCGTTCAAAAAGTTCAAAATCGAACTGGCGGCATTGCCCGCCAATACAATGGGACGGTCGGGCCCGGACCCAGCGGGGGGCGCCACGCACCATGCGAGCAGCTGACCCCTCCTATTATACCATGCAGCACATGCGTAGGGCGGGGGTCGCGGGGGAGGTGGGGCGGGGGCGCCGTACACATCGGTCGCTGCAACATTCACCGCAGCATTCGCGCCGTATTGGAAAATGCTCAAATCGGGGTGTGCAGAGGTTTGGCGTTCTCCACTTTGACGCCAAACCGTTCACCGCACCGTGCGGAGACAAATACCGCTGGATAGAGGAAGGATAGATCTAGAAAACGGTATGGGGAAATATTTTTCCGATGCTCGGGAAAGCCGTAGCGTAAGCCCAAAGTCTCAGTCAATTTAAGGTGTGTCAGAGCAGTTCATAATTTTTTTTGAACACACTGACATTAAGATAGAACCTTTAACTACTTCCTCGCCAAATTTGAAGTCGATATCTCGAACGGTTTAGCCGCAGCGATCGTCAGAAGACGACTCGAAATCGGCCCGCAGAGGCCGAAAACAGCAGTGGTCCTCTTTCCTCTAAATATAAAGAATCTTTCACTAGCAAATTACATCTTAAACACTCAGCATAATAAGATACACTATTCAAACACGAAAAAAATGTTATTTGTGCGTACTTGTTTCTTGGATTTGAACTTTCGATCTTTGGTTCGTAATGCTTGTATCTTTTGTAACTTCGCATTTCTTTGTTTACCCGCTGCACACGTCTGGAGCCTCTCAAGACTCTGCCTGCCCGTTTTTAAACACCGCGGACGTAGTTCCACAATCACCCGCTCCACTCGCTTGAAAGCGATTGGTTGTTGATGACCCACTGACCCTTTGGCCCTTATGGCCCTTATGGCCCTCTGACAGAATTTTCTGAAACCGCACACGGACGCAGGATAATTTTGCAGGGGACGCTGACGTGTTTTTACACTTTGAAAAAGCTTTCAAGTGGCCGAAAAATCGATTTAAAAGTCAGCTCTCTCACTTCTTCTTATGGCGAAAGAAAGGGACACAACTATACGCGAATCTATGGTCCACAGGGCCAATTGCTGTAGATCGATAACGAGGCAAAAAATCAAAAATCTGTCTAACAGAATTATCGAGGGTGACTGGGCAAGTACAGCAAACCTACTTTTAAAGTTATAAAATGTAACAGGAAGCGTAAAAAACGCATTTGAAATGCACCAATTCACTCCATCTAATGGCAAAAAAAGGGACAGAGCTACCCCTGCTCGGCTCGTCAGGTGGCTGCATCCGCTATTCCATCCTTTTCTAGTCCACTACCAAATCTTCCATCCTTTTTTGTCCCCCCCCCCCCCCTCTACCCTGGAGTACGCCCAACAAGCCAAGAGACCCAAAACTCTCCGAGCGAGGCGTGCATTGTCGGGCCGCCGGGCCAAGCCGGGCGGGGACAACACCTTGCAGGGCAGCGCTGGGCGGCCCGCGTATGAGAATAAAGCGGTGCAGTGATTGGTACTATAAAACTATAATTTTAAAACTGCCCTGTTCTGTTTCAAAACTAATACAAACCTTCAAATATCCTTCAATTTTAAAAAACAAAATTAAATAAACTCATAAAACTTAAATAGACGGTAACGTAACCAACCCAAACCCGTGCGAAACTCCGAGCCTACCATTGTCTCACAGAGTGGGCAGTATGTTTCTTATTCATCTGTCACCGAAAACAAGCGGCACTCCGTGCGAGAGGCTAGGGTGGCTGAATTTGCAATAGTGTGATGTCGATGGGCGTTTTGATTTGCTGGTTTCGTTTCCGGGACTACAAAAAAAATGTCCAGTTAGTCGCTGAGCACTAACTTGCGGTGTCGTTAATCCGTATCATTCGTATCTTGCTTTGGGCAAGGTGGCAATTATGCGGGGCTAAATAGTAAGTAAATAAACGCAGTGCACAAGTTTTGACGATAGGCTACAGTACTTATTTTCGGCTTCTAACTTCCTCGCACTCGATATTCACTTGGTTTAATAATTACTGTACTAAAACTGCTCAAGTGTGGCGGAGGTCTAGAAATGTTCCGATCACTAAACCAATAATCGGTGACAACCTGAGCTGAGTAAACAACTTCATACGCGGCGCGAGCAGCCGAAACCAGTCGAAACAGCGCCAACAGTGGCGAGACCACAAAGTAGGGGATCGTCCCGCCCTGCCGCCGAAGCAGACGACGGCCACGGTCACCGCTCGCTTACGAAATCATAACCGTTCTTATTTTCGAAAACCCGGACGGTCCCATCCGCAAGGGAATGAGCAGCAGGGTGTACTAGGGTACATGTTTTGGGAAATGTCGAAGGACGAGCACATATATGGAGGTTAATCAAGATGACCGGCATCTTTGGTTTGCCAAAAGTCAACACCGCGCGCGGGAACTTTCAAACGGCAAGGGCTAGCGACAAGGGTTTGGAGCACTGATCCTTGCGGGCCATGGCCTATGGAAAGCCACAGTTTGACTGTCGGTCTCGGAACCCGGCATCCCGTCATCGAGAAACGTGAAGAGCTTGTGCCATAGGGTTTTGAGCTCAGTTCGTGAACGGTTGGATTATGATGGCGGGTGTGAGACATACCGGTGTGCGATCTGGGCTTTTACGCAAAAATGGGATCATCTGCGGCCATGTCAACTGTTGGTGGCCAAAAAAAAAAAAACAACCGGAAACAGAACCAGCAAATCGAAACGCCCATCGACATTTCCACACTTTTGCAAATTGGGCCACCCTAGCGAGAGACTTCCCACGAACGAGCACGTCGTGCGTTATGTTACTTTCCGGTGTTATGACGCACCCTTCTGTTGATGGGCACCGAGTGCATCTCCTCCCGGGTCTTCGCAAAGAACTCGTCGTCCACAAACAGCTCTGGAAAATACTGGGGCAACTCGGGGAGAGGCACGGCCTGTGCGGGGCGAGGCACCATCAACAAACAACATAAGTAAATGAATAGGTTAAGTGAGGAGGTAACTCAAGTTGCTTTGCGAGGGAACTCCGCTATGTGTAAGTCACCAATTTTGATGTAACTTTTTTGCTTAACCTACTACATATGAATACTCCGTAAACCAAATTTTAGCTGCCCAATCCTGTCAGCTCCTGAGGTACAGGATGGTCTGGGACCTTTTGTGCAAACTTTCAATTGTGACAGAGACCAATATGATGATTGATATGAGATAGGACACTTGGGGTCGTAGGCTTAAGGAGTTAGAGGACTATTCGTGTTGCGTCGGGGGGGTTAGGCAACTGGCGTCCCCGCAGTCCACCAACGCATCATGGGTTGCCTACTAAACAGGCGTTCCAGGTTGAGTGGTCGATGGATGATGACAGATTAAGTTCTTTCCTTTGGCGTCTGCAGTGTGCGGCAAGGCCTGATTTCCGGAAAAGAAAAGCAACCTGTCGTCTTTTATCGATCATTCAACCTCCAATGCCTGTCCAATAGGCAACCCATGATGCGTTGGTGTAATGCGGAGACCCCAAATGCTCTGGACCATCCTGAATGAATTTTCAAGACGTATAAACAGGCAAAATGTTTAAAAACTCCTTTTATGATGGTCAAGAAAGAAAACTCGACACATTTCTCCAAGATCGATTTGACTAGGACCCCAAGTAGAACCCTAAAGATCACAAATTTCAAGAAAAACGCTGTTACTCCAGCGGTTTCCGAGGTTTCTGCTACGTTTTATGCGACAAGACCACATATCAACGTCTTCGGTTTCATGCCCGCACAAAATACGCCGATGTGTCTGTTTTAACGTCTTAAAAATTACGAAGTACCCGCAGTTTTTCATTATGAAGGAAACTGATTTCGCTGAACACAACACACAACTCCGTCGACTAGCTCTCTTTTTGACGCGAGGCAGCAACGAGGAATGTAAAAGTAGTCTTTTAGGAAATTGCTCGAAGGGGCGTCCCCTCTCGAAAACTGACCCGCCTTCTCCCTATTTATTAGGTTAAAGTAGACAGTTGTCGGCCCTCCCCCCAGTTCCCCCCCCCCCCCAACCCCTCCTGGCAGTCCTCTGCGGCTACTATGCGCGCGACTGAAGTTTTTTCAGTGCAGGCGTGTAGAGGCACCTGTTGTTGACAACTGGCTGGCAGCCGGGGGAGCCAACACCAACGACTCGCCGTCAGGAATGAAATAACCAACACGATGCAGAATAAAGCGCCGCGCCGGAGAATGTCTAACGATGTTCTCTTGGCGCAGTACCCCTGATATCCTTGTCTGTGGCCAAATGGAAACAAACAATTCGAGTTTTTTAAATGGGAGGTGGTTAGGAAAGGACCGCGGAGGTTATTTCAGGCCGTGCCGGGACCTCCCGGTCCCCCAATTACATTCCACCGGGGGTGCCGACGACTGCCGTAGCGAAAGCGGGAGCTTATGGTTGTCGGCATCCCCCATGAAACGAAGTCGGGGGACCGCATCTCCGATTGGAAAAGTGCAAAACATTTGCATATTTTAGGCCACAGGAAGGGCTTTTCGGGGCACCGCGCTTGATAGCGTCTAGCCCTTCCCTGGCGCGCCGCTCTCGTTCTCCATCGTGTTGAATATTTACCTCCTGACGGCGGACCGTTGCTTTTGCCACCATTGGGCTGGCGGTGTGCTGTCAACAGAAGGTACCCCTGGCAGCACTAAAAATTTCCCTTACGCTCATAGTTCGGCCGCTGGCAGGGGTGCCGACAACTGACGTTTTAGAGGCAATTTTATGAGCGTGTTATGTGCAATTTTCGCGTCGAGTGGCACCAGTATCATCGACGAAAGTTCGAAAACGCGAACTCCATCACTGTCCCCCTACCCTATTTGGCTGAGCGATAGCGAAGCCTTGGACCGACTGGGTCAAAAATGTCTTGTCTGTCCGCGCGATATCTCGAGAACGGTTAGACAAAGAAAGCTCAAATTTGAACCACACCTTTCTTGCATCACACCAGAGTCAATCTCCCCTCAGGGGCACCGCAGCTCAAGCGGTTACGAAGATAATTTTTACAAAAGGTCTAAAATTTAAAATCCAACGGTTGATTAAGTCAGTATGCGCCGTGCGCCTGTCAGGAAGGGGCGGGGTCAGTGACTCGAGTGGGTTACGCTCGGTTAGGTTAGGTTAGTAGGGGCCTGGGTAGGCTAGGCTCGGGCAGGCAAGGGTAGGTTAGGACCGAGTGGGTGGCATTGATAACGAAAGGGTGATGCAAGATTCGTTCGGAAGTGAGAACATGAGTCCGGTTGCGACCGTGCGGAAAGACTTACGCCCGCAGTGCGTCCTACCCGTCAGGTGACAGCCGCCGGTAGGCCAAGGTAGGCGTGCGCCAGGCTTGGAGTGGCGGAACAGTGATTCGCGGTGAGCGAAGCCTGTTACGCCACGACGCGGTCTGGCGTACGCCTATCTTGTTGTATTTGTTCAGCACCTCCGTCACGCACCAGTAACTGCAAGTGGATTTTTCTCAGTGAAATTACCGGTGTAATTCTGGATAGAACAATTTTCTGGCCAGAAATTCTTTCTTTCACCAACCGCTTTATATTTATCAGAAACGTCCAGATATAACACAGAAACAATTTTAACACGTCAACTACCCGTTCTGGCGACGTCCGAAGTGCTAACCATGCTAAGCCACCGCATGCTTAGAGCCACCGTAGCGCCGCTGCTTCTCCAAATGGCGTGTTAACATTCTGTACATGGTTCTATTTGTCAGAACGGACTGTAGGGAACTCGAAAATACCTATAGGATTGAATTTTAACACGTTAATTACCCGTTCTGGCGACGTCCGAAGTGCTCACCATGTTAATCTAACGTATGCTTCGAGCTACCGTATCGTCGCTGCTTTTCCAAATGGCGTGTTAAAATTACTTACGCATAAATTTGCACACAAGAATTAAGTGTGTATACGGCAGTTTGGGCCTTATTTAGCTGCTCGGCGCGACCGTTTCCGACGATTAAAAAAATATGAAAAAACTTTGTTGTTAATAGCATATACAGAAGACTCTTCCCAAGTGCTCGTCATGACTATTTGAAATCATTGGCATAATGGGACGGTGTACTGGGGCCCGTGGCCGGGCAGTTTGGCTCGCGACACCCAAGAAGACAACCGCGTCCTGCACCGTATGCAGCTCGACGCGCGCTGGGCGGCGTGTATCATGTCTCGTAGCCTGTACATACCGGTAGGGAATAAAAGAATTCTTCCTAACTACCACATCAGCACATCAGCACCTAAAAGTGTAAAGACACGATGGGCAGGAGGCGGGGTGTAAACGGTTACAATGTGCCGGCCAAGCTGTGTCGGAATCTGACGCTGTCTCCTTCCGCTGTCTTTCTTGCCCCTAGCGGCCCTCTCCCGTGGGACACGGACAAAATCACTAGAGGCCGTCCGCCGGGCACTAGAGGGACGTGACGAGCTCACATGTCGCACACACGAGGCCGGCATGACACTGTCGTTGTGCTGGTCCCCGGGAGAACTAAAACATCCATTGTCACTACACTGTTAAAGTGCGTTGTTAAATAACCAACCACCGCCACATTTATTTCGTCGAAAAGACAGGAATAACAACAACATTTCCCAGTTACTTTAACGACAAATTATCTTTATTACCGCAACATTTTTGTGCTGGTACAATGTTTTTTATTGCTATTCTAACAAAATATACTGTTTAATTGCCAATACCTGTTGTTAGTCCAGCAACATTTTTATTGATCGAAAAGTAAATAGTTCACAGGTGAACAAATTGTTTAACCTATTGCAGCAAAAAACGTGCCTTAAATACATTTATCAAATTTATGTTGTATTTCGGTTATACGACAAATGATTGATAAAATTATTTTAAGACGCACATGGTCGTTACGTCGTTAGTTCACAACGAGCAGCTATTGTAGGAATGACAAATTAATATCGTTGGCCCGAAAAAAATGTTGTTAAAGTAACAAAAATAAACTGTAAAACGGAATTTGTTCATGCGCCACCAGGATTTTTTGACAACCACCACACCATTTCGCGAAAGGGAAACGCCGCACTGGCCCAGCAGCCCGCACCACCAAAGCCCGAAGGTCCGACCGGCCGGCCAGACTGGTAGCCACACAGCACTACAGACGTCACCGAAACGGGTAGGTGACGTGTTACAACTCAAACCTAGGTATTTTCGAGTTTCCTATGATCCGTTCTATCAAATAAAACCGTCTCCTGAATTTTAACACGCCATTTGGAGAAGCAGCGGCGCTGCGGTAGCTCTAAGCATATGTTAGTTCAGCATGGTGAGAACTTCGGACGTCGCCAGAACGGGTAGTTGACGAGTTAAAATTCAAACCTGGGTATTTTCGAGATCCCTTGGATCCGTTCTATCAGAAAGAACAGTCTTCAAAATTTTAACACGCCATTCGGAGAAGCAGCGGCGCTGCGGTAGCTCTAAGCATATGTTAGCTCAACATAGTGAGCACTTCGGACATCGCCAAAACGGGTAGTTGATGTGTTAAAATTCAAACCTAGGTATTTTCGAGATCCCACGGATCCGTTCTATCAAATGGAACCGTCTGCAGAATTTAAACACGCCATTTGGAAAAGCAGCGACGCTACGGTGGCTCGAAGCATACGTTAGATTAACATGGTGAGCACTTCGGACGTCCCTAGAACGGGTAATTAACGTGTTAAAATTCAATCCTAGGTATTTTCGAGTTCCCTCAAGTCCGTTCTGACAAATAGAACCGTGTACAGAATGTTAACACGCCATTTGGAGAAGCAGCGGCGCTACGGTGGCTCTAAGCATGCGGTGGCTTAGCATGGTTAGCACTTCGGACGTCGCCAAAACGGGAAGTTGACGTGTTAAAATTGTTTCTGTGCCATATCTCGACGTTTCTGATAAAT
>CM049597.1:335220-373299 GCA_026979955.1 Megalurothrips usitatus
GTTTAATTGTTTTTTACTTTTAATTTAAATTTGATCTAAATTTAACTTTAGTCTTCTTAATTTACGGTATGAGGAATTCGTTTGGGCAACGCAAAAGTTTTGGCGTGGTTTCTATTTATTTCGAGTGAAAAGGCTAGTTGTAGAGTAGCCCGAAGGCAGCGGACCGCTCACATTCTCATGCGCGGGCCTAGCTCTCCTGCGAGGCGGTCGCACTGTTGTGGCAGGTGCGGCTGACTCCCTGACTCTTCGGTGTGGGTCGAGCCATCTACAATGCTACCGGGCTTCGCACTGGCGCCTCTTGCTGCGTTGTGCGTACTCTAGGGTCCCCCGAAGAGGTTCCAACACTAGGGTTGACACTCTTGTAGCGCCGGCGCCGACCTGCCCCGGCTCGGTAAAGCCCGCAAAAAGGCCGTCCGAGCAGGCCGCTGCGAAATCTCGATGTTGCATAGTGGTGGAGAACGAGAGCAATCGGTGCGAGCGGCCTGATCGGCCTGCTGGTTCGGACTCTGGCCCGGTATTAAACAAGAAGTGTCTCGGGGCCAGCGCTGGCCGGCTCAGTATTGTGCGTGCTCAAGCTGGTCGCGTCCTATGTCACTCGGACCATTGGGGCCTTGCTTGACCTTGCCTAGCCCGCACGGCCTGCCTGGGCCGCACCGCGGCCTGACAGGCCTGGTCGCGCTTGGCTCAGGCCGTGCGGACCACTTCACTCGGCGTGGCGGCCTGCATGGCCTGGCTCAGCATGGGTCGACCCAGGCGGCCGTGCGGTGGCGGGCTGGGCCGGTGCGTGGCTGGGTGGCGGCCGGCCGGGCCTCGGCCGGGCTGCAGCGCAGCAGCCGGAGCCAGCGCTAGCGAGCGGCGCGATGGCACCGGGCGCCTCGCCTGACAGGGGTGAGGCAGGGACAGACGACGCTGCAGGGAAGTCCCGGCCCCGCGTGTCGCGGGATGGCCGTTCGCGGCGCTTCGGTTACATTACGTAGGTCATGCACGAAAGGCACAATGCATTTTGCGGCAAAGAGAGCACCGCTCGAGTTAAAGCATCGGTGGCTGGCGTGGCGGTGCGTTGTCGGAAACGACCTGCGCCACCATCCAGAGCCACCCCCCCCCCTCCCCCCTCCCGCTAGCTGGCCGTGCTAGGGCTTGGCTAGCGAGCGGATGCGGATGATCGCCGGCCAGCTTTTGTTGGTGACGGTTCGCTCTCACTCACGGCGCTAATAGAAACGGGGTGCGGGCGGCGACGGGGGAAGCGAAATATTGTCGATGTTCTTGGAGACGCGACGAGACGTTGGTCAAAGTCCCAAACCAACTTGGCGGTTCGGCTGCTGCATGCGCCCCGGGCCCGGTCGCGCCGCGTGCGTGCGTAGTATTTAAACCCGGCGTTCGAGTTCTTTCCGTTGTTTAGTGCGAGTGTGAACGTAGTGGGAAGGACAGTGAGAGACAGCAGGATTAGTGAAAATGGACGGTGAAGGTGGTGGGGATGGAAGAGTTGCCGACGCTGCTGACGGCAACGGTCCGACGCAGCAGCAGCGTGGACGGGGATGCCGTCGCGGCCAAGGAGGTCGCCGTCCTGGTTCTGGTGGTGCCGCCACCAGCGCCGGCTCCGACGCAGCCGCCGGTACCGCCGCCACGGGCGCACCCGCCGGTGGCAATCGTGGTGGCCGCGGTGGTCGTGGCGGTGGAGGCCGTGCTCGGCGTGCTCGCGGCAGTGGTGCCTCTCGTGGTCGTGGTCGGGCCCAAGCCGGCACTTCATCGTCTGAGGAACTGTCAACGCGAAGAGAGCGGCTGAAAGCCATCGACTCTCTCTACGCTGCCGTGGAGGCCAAGCTGGCCGCAAAGCTGTAACATGTCGCCGCCAAAGAGGGTGCACAGGGCGTGTGGCGGTATTTTTGGTGTGTGCGGCAACAAGCGAACTTTGATATTTTCGTCAGTAGCTGCAAAAGCTGTGCTAAGCTGTACAAGTATGGGGGAAACAACGGCACGAGCGGCATGACAAAGCACAGGCAGCACTGCAACCCGACCACCCGCGTGAGACCCCCCGCTGCAGCTAAGGAGCTTGTCAAAAGTGCGATTGTAAATTGGGTAGTAGAAACCATGAAACCCCCTGAGTGCGTCGACAGCCCTGCGGTCGTGGACCTTATTCAGACGGACGTCGACGTCGGTACGTCGTATGGTACCAATGGCCCGCTTGACGCCAAAGATTTGGTTTCCGATGTGTGAGCCAGAGCGTCAAGAGTGCTGCTCACAAGGAAAGGGACCAGAAATTGCCACGCATCCGCCAGGCAATGAGGGACGGCGCGGCAGGTGTATGCACTGATCTGTGGGTAGAGAAGTACACCAGAAGGCACTATCTCGGCTTAACCGTGTCCCTGCCAAGCGGTAAATGGTCAATTGACACCGTGTACCTATTCACCGTAGAATTTGAAGGGAGTGTCACTGCCGACGAAGTTAAAGAAAAAATAGTAATGAAGTTTGAAGAATTCGGCATAACGGAGATTCGCAGTTTCACATTTCAGACAATGGTAGCAATGTGAAAAAAGCTCTGGAAAGTTGAAGAGAAATTATTGTCTGGCACACGCATTGAACATTGTCCTGAGGTCAAGTGTAGAGCTAAAGTATCACGAGTTGATTGACAGTGTCCTGGCCTGGCCGCCTCGCCAGAAACCGCGCTCCTGATTCAGCAAGGTGATGTGTCCGTGCGAGCCATCAAAGACCAGCCGAAGCGCCAGCTGGAAAAACGCTTCTACCCACTGCTCAAGCTTCTTCGCCTGTCGAAGCGACAACACTCTTCAGACTCCTCCATGCTAACATCTGTGCGAAGCAATTTCGAAATTGTAAGAAAAAAATTAATCTACTAAATTTACTGCAGTAAACGTAAGAGCGGATACGGGTGGGGTGGCCAGGTGAGGTGCATTTTTGGGCATTTTAGGAGCGTCTCAGATCGGAACTTGTCCTACTCTCTATACCAGGACAGTTGGGAAAGTGCAAGAGACTGGTGACCCATCTCAAAACAACCTCTTTAGACAAAGAAATTAATGGTCATTCATCCCAAGAATTCGATGTGCGGTGGAACACTTTTATTGACGTGCTTGTTTCTGTAGACAACAACTGGGAACATGTACAGTACGTTTTTTATTGCTTAAGGCAGAGGGGCGCATTTTCGGCTGAGCGATATCGAAGCCCTGGACCGACTTGGTCAAAAATGTTTTGTCTGTCTGTTTGTTTGTCTGTCTGTTTGTCCGCGCGATTTCTCGAGAACGAATAGACGTAGAAAGCCCAAATTTGGACCACATCTTTCTTGCATCATACCAGAGTCAACCTCCCCAGGGGCACCGCAGCTTAAGCGGTTTCTATGATAATTTTCACAAGTGGTCTAAAATTTAAAATCCGACGGTTGGGTGAGGGGAGTATGCGCCATGCGCCTGTCGTGGAGGGGCGGATCAGTGACGCGAGTGGGTTACCCACGGTTAGGTTAGTTTAGTGGGGGCCCGGGTAGGTTAGGCGCGGACACGTCAAGTTAGGTTAGGACTAGTTGAATGGCATTGATAACGAAAGGGTGATGCAAGGTACGTTGGGAAGTGAGAACACGAGCGCGGTTGCGACAGGCCAAGGTAGGCGTGAGGCGTGGAGTGGCGGAACAGTGATTCGCGGTGAGCGATGCCTGTTACGACACGACGCGGTCTGGCGTACGCCTACCTTGTTTTATGACTAACCTGTCTGAAATAAGTTTCAGATCATCATCAGCAGGATATCCAGCACGGCCTCGTCTGAAGACGTGAGGAGTTCTCATTTCACCGCCTACCCTTTCAAGAATCTGAGAAGCTTCAGTAAAGAGCGCAAAGAAGTTCCCATCGGCTTGAAATCTCTTCTCCTCCAGGGAACTTATGACATCATTTATGTGCTCACTAGCCGTAGCGACATCAAGGCAAACTTTCTGGAGAGTGCAGTGGCAGAACGAAGAAAGACGCAGTGCCAAAGCCAAGAAGAAGCTGAGTCGGGGCGGCGGCGGCCGTGCGGCAATGAGACGGAAATTTTGGTCCCCTTCGGGAACCAAAAGGGGGGAGGGGGGGGGGTGATTGGGGCGATCCCCCCCCCCCCCCCTAATTACGCCTGCTTTAAGGCTCTGCGGCTTCGCGCAGCCAAGCTACTGGAAAGCATAGATGACATTAACATCGCTCACAAAATTTCTCTTTTTTTCCATCCGAAGTATCGGGGACTGCGCATACTTCCGGAAGAAGATCGTGCAGAGGTGACGAAATTAATTAATATGGGCCTTGACCGCGACCACACTGCACTACTTCAATAAAAATCGTTTGTTGGCTGAGCGATAGCGAAGCCCTGGACCGACTAGCTCAAAAATGTCTTGTCTGTCGGTCTGTCTGTCTGTCTTTCCGCGCGATTTCTCGAGAACGGTTAGTCGTAGAAGGCTGAAATTTGAACCATATCTTCCTACCAGCATATCAGAGTCAACCTCACATTTGGGTTACCGTAGCTCTAGTAGTTTCTTAGATAATTTTTACAATTGATATTCACTTTTAAATAAATTGATTAAAAGGATGGACTGCGGAGTCGCGGCCCTCTACTTTCCCCTATCACGGCCAAACGGTGGTCCCTATCAAAATTTGCTATGGAACCGAACCCCCGTGAAATGGTAAAAGAAATACAGGCACGTGCATAGTAACCCCCTCCGCGCTCCCCCGTCCTCGAGTTCCAAGATGGCGTCCATTTGAAGCAAACTTTTGGGAGTATCTGGAAAACCGAGCCACCTAGAGAGGTGCGGTTTGCAGCGCTGGCCATCATAGCGGTTCGGCCATCATTCCGATCGTTAGGCAATGACACCGGGCTCGAGACCACGCACCCCGTCCTCGAGAGCCACTTTCCATCTTTGAAACGGTACGGTCTAGCGTCGTGCGGTTTTCGAAATTGGCCTTTGCGGGCCGCGGCAAAGGGGAACATGGGCGCCACACCAGGACAACCGCTCTCCAGACTACGCACCCCGTGCTCGAGAGCCAACTTCTATCTTTCGAACGGTAGGAGGTACTGACTTGCGGTTTTCGACGTTGGACTTTGCGGGCCGCGGCAATGGGAAACAAGGGCACCACACCACGCCTACCGCTCTCGAGACCTTGCACCCCGTCCTCGAGAACCACATTGAAAAAACATTGTTACTCTAGTACCAAGTAAGCGATGAGTTTTAGAGGGATGAGTTTTGCGTTACTGCAGAGGGCTGTGAACGAGTACAGCCACCGGTCTCGAGACTAGGGACCCCGTCCTCGAGGGCCACATGTAACGACCGCCGAAACTCGAGAACTAAGTGTCATAGAAATGCGGATTGCGGCACTTCACAAAGGCATCGTATGGGTTAGGCGAACGAATACAGCCTCCGGTCTCGATACCAGGGACCCCGTCCTCGAGAGTCGTCGAGCAGCGGATCAGTGACTCGAGACGGTTACGCTCGGTTAGGTTAGGTTAGTGGGGACCTGGGTAGGTTAGGCTCAGTTAGGTAAGGGTAGTTTAGGAAAGGTTAACGGGCGCCGATGACAAGAAGGCAATGTAAGATAGTCCGGCTGCCACAACGTGACCGCAGCTGCGACTGGGCGGAAACAGCGACGCCCGCAGGGCGTCCCACTGACTGTTTGGCCCCGCAGGGTCTCCTTCGGCAGAAGACAGCTGCCGGCAGGCCAAGGTAGGCGTGCGCCAGGCGTGGAGTGGTGGAACAGTGATTCGTGCTGAGCGAAGCCTGTTACGCCACGACGCGGTCTGGCACACGCCCACCTTGTTTAACAGTATACTTTTATTTTTAGGTGTCTGCTGCTGTGCGAGAATCCATAAGGGAAGACGGCAATAGAGAGCACATCCCTGATGCACCTCCAGCCAAGCGCAGTAGGCTCGAAGAGGGCTCTGAACAGTACGAAGAGGAGTGGGCCTCAGAGGCGCGAATGGGAGGAGAGCGTGACGCCCAAGATGAGGTCACCTTCGACGTCAACGCAGTTACTTCCATTCCAACTCTTGAGTCTCTCTCAGACTGGTGGTACAAAGAGATATGATCATATTTTGGTACTAGTAAAATTTCAGAAAAAAAGTAGAAGCCAGCACAGCACTACATTAGGTCTATCCGCAAGGGTGTACTTATATCCCCGGCATGCGGTGGGGCGGGGGAGGACATAGCAGCGAGCGCTGGGCCGCCGGACGCGCGAAGGCGCAGGGCGCCGTGACTGCCGCGGGCCGCGGGGAGCCGTGGAGTGCGAAGTCGCGGGGGCGTGAAGCCGCGGGGCTACGGGAACTTCGGGGTTCAAGGTGGCGGGGGCCGCAAGGGCGTGGTTCGCGGAGTGGTTCCATCGTACTCGCGCGCCCTTGGGCTACCAGGCAGCTTATCATAATCGTACTTTTTGTGTCGTACCTAACCTGTTTTAATTTTTTCGGGCTCGAGCGGAGCGAGGACCCCTTTGCATCGACTATTCCACTTTTTTTTTTATTCTCCCACTAGAGGTGTCATTGTTGCGGCGGTCACCGCGCCGCCGTTCAAGCCCAGCACACCGCGCGCGCCCGGCCCGGATTGGCCCGGCGCTCCGGGCGCCACGATTGGCCGCCGGTGTGGTCAGCAGCCAGCAGCCGGCCGGCCCGGGATAAAACCGGGACGAACCAACGGCCCGGCCTCTGGCTCCGCGCGGCACGCCGATCGGACTGCTGAATTGTCCGTCCAAGCCCCCGGCACGTTGTACATAGTGTTCTCATCTGCTCCGAATTACAACTTGATTTATGTTCAACTGCTGTGATATTTTTGGTGTTTCTGACGCCACACACACACGCGACCCCACATTGTGGTGACCCCGACGTGATTTGCAAACAGCGTGGGTGCGTGTGCGTCTTGGCGTCACAGTGACAATTTTTTTTTTTGGTGTGTGTGCGTGTGACTCGGACCGTGTCGGCGTTCCCCTCCGCGGCCATGCCGTCCGAAGCGGAGTGGCAGCAGGAGCTGGCCCGCCTCTCCGAGGCCAACGCCAAGCTCCACGAGCTCACGCAGCAGCAGATGCAGGCGCTGGCACTCGCCCAGGCCGCCGCCGTCGAGCAGCAACAACAGCTAGACGCCCTGCGACAACAACAACCGCAGGTGGGTGCCGTGGCGGTGAAGTTGCCTGCCTTCTGGGCGGACCGCCCCGCCCTGTGGTTCGTGCAAGTGGACGCGCAGTTCGCGTTGGCCCGGATCACGGCGCCCACGACGATGTACCGCCACGTCGTCGCCCAACTGGACAGCCGGATGGCCGCGGAGGTAGAGGACATCTTGACCGGCCCGCCAGAAGGCCAGACGTACGAGAACCTCAAGAAACAACTCATCGCCCGCCTATCCCTGTCCGAGGAGAGGCGCATCAACCAGCTACTCGCCGAGGAAGACATCGGCGACCGGACGCCGTCCCAGTTCCTCCGCCACCTCCGGGCGCTGGCGGGCGGCTCGGCCGCCGTCAACGACGCTGTGATGAAGAGGATCTGGACCCGCCGCCTACCGAGTCACGTGACCGCCATCCTCGCCTCGCAGCCAGACCTGGACCTGGACAAGCTGGCCCCGCTCGCGGACCGCGTCCTCGAGGCGGCCCCGGGCATCCCCTCCGTGCACGCAGTGAGTACCGCGGCCGCCCCCGGCCCCGTCGATGCTCTGGCGAAGATGATCGAGACCCTAGCAGGACGGGTCGAGGCGCTGACGCAGCAGTCGCGCTCTCGCCCGCGCGGCCGGAGCCGTTCACGCAACAACAACAACGACGGCGGTGGGGCGAGGGGCGGCAGTGACAGTGGACTCTGCTGGTACCACGAGAGGTACGGCAAGGACGCCCGCAAGTGCAACGCGCCCTGCTCCTACAAGAAGTCGGGAAACTAGAGGGGCAGCCGGCCACGGCGGCAGCAGGCTGCGGCAAAGGGAGCCGCCTTTTTCTCACCGAGTCGGTAACCAAATGGAGTTTTCTTGTCGACACAGGGTCCGACGTCTGCTGCATCCCCAGACGACTTCTCACGGGCCGTCGCCACGTCAAGACCAACTACGCCCTCAGCGCCGCCAACAACAGCAACATCGCCACCTATGGGCTGTTCCTCCTGAAACTGAACCTCCCCGGCCTGCGGCGCGACCTCACCTGGTCCTTCATCGTGGCTGACGTGAGTGTCCCGATCATCGGCTCGGATTTTCTTGCCCACTACCATCTTTTGCCAGATTGCAAGTTGAAGCGGCTGCACGACGCCACCACCGGCCTGTTCGCGGACTGCCAGTCACGGAGCATCGCGCAGCCCAGCGTGCGCGCCGTTGCCGTCGACCTCCCCGGCGCCAACATCCTCGCCGAGTTCCCCGACGTCACCCGTCCGGCGGGCCGCCCCCGCGAGGTGAAGCACCACACGGAGCACTTCATCAAGACGACGCCGGGCCCACCCGTGTCTTGCAAACCACGGCGCCTGGCAGGGGAGCGCCTCACCGTCGCGAAGGGTGAGTTCGACGCCATGGTCCAGGAGGGCACCGCGCGGCCTTCGGACAGCCCGTGGTCCTCCCCCCTGCACATCGTCGGCAAGAAGGGGGGCTCCGGGTGGCGCCCCTGCGGCGACTACAGGGCCCTGAACGCCAGGACCGTGCCCGACTCGTACCCAGTGCGGCACATTCAAGACTTCGGCAACAGCATTTCAGGCAGCAAGGTTTTCAGCTCCATCGACCTGGTTAAAGCTTATCAACAAATTCCGGTGAACGTGGATGACGTCCCCAAGACCGCCATTACCACCCCGTTCGGACTGTACGAATTTCCCTTCATGACGTTCGGACTCCGGAATGCGGCCCAGACGTTCCAGAGATTCATGGACGAGGTACTCCGGGGCCTCGATTTCGTCTACAGTTACATTGACGACGTCCTTGTTTTTTCTAGAACACCGGAGGAGCATACCGCCCATCTGCGGCAGCTATTCGAACGCCTGTCCCAGTACGGAGTGGTGGTGAACCCGGCCAAGTGCGTGTTCGCGGCGCCAGAGCTCGTCTTCCTGGGACACAGCGTGTCCGCCGACGGCATCTGTCCACCCGCAGAGCGGGTGGCCGCGCTCCGGGCGTACCCGCGCCCCGAGACCACCAGGGATCTCCGTCGTTTCCTCGGTATGATAAATTTTTATCGCCGGCATGTCCCGAGGGCCGCGGAGTTCCAGGCGCCCCTGCACGACCTGCTCGCACGACCCGGGCTACGCAAGAACGACGCGGTACCCTGGACCCCGGAGCTTGAGGCCGCGTTCCAGTCCTGCAAGGACGCCCTGGCGACCGCCACCATGCTGGCGTACCCAGTCACGGGTGCCCCCCTATCACTGTACACCGACGCCTCCCTCAGGTGCGTGGGGGCGGTGCTGCAGCAGCTGGTCGACGGCGAGCTGCAACCCTTGGCCTTCTTCTCCAAGAAGATTTCGGCAGGGCAGTCGACGTGGCCCCCCTTTCACCGCGAGCTGCTTGGAATTTACGAAGCGGTTTACCATTTCCGTCATTTTCTGGAGGGGCAGGATTTCTGTATTTTTACGGACCACAAGCCACTCACGTACCTCTTCGCCCAGAGGCACGACAAGATCCCGCCCGTGCAGCGCAATCACTTAACCTACATTTCCCAGTTCTGCACAGATATCCGCCACGTCAACGGCGCGGAGAACGTCGTCGCCGACGCCTTGTCCCGCGTCGAGGCCATCCAGCTCCCCGCCGTCGACCCCCAGGCGCTGGCTGAAGCGCAGCACCACGACGATGATCTCCGCACCTGGCCGGCGGACGCATCGCTGAAGCTGGAGAAGGTCCCGGTGCCGGGCACCAACCTGGAGCTGTGGTGCGACACATCCGCAGGCCGCCCTAGGCCCTTCGTGCCAGCGCCCCTGCGGAGGCGGGTGTTCAGGCAACTTCACGACCTCAGCCACCCCGGTAAGCGCCCCACGACAAGGCTGGTGGCCGACCGCTACGTGTGGCCGGGCCTGCGGAAGGACGTCGCGACCTGGGTCAGGGCCTGTGTGCCCTGCCAGCGGGCCAAGATCACGCGCTACACACGCGCCCCTGTCGGTCGGTTCGCCGCCCCGACGGCGCGCTTCGGGCACGTGCACGTCGACATCATCGGGCGGCTGACGCCGTCGCGCGGGTTCGCGTACTGCCTCACGTGTGTCGACAGGTGGACGCGGTGGCCAGAGGTCATCCCGATGAAGGACATCACCGCCGAGACCGTCGCCCTCGCCTTCATGACGGGTTGGGTCGCACGGTTCGGCACCCCGGAAAGGATCACCGTCGACAGGGGCTCCCAGTTCACCTCAGTATTGTTCCACAGCTTGGCCGGCGCGTTCGGGGCGAAGGTCTCGCACACTACGAGCTACCACCCCCAGGCGAACGGCCAGGTCGAGTGCCTCCACCGGCCGCTCAAGGCCGCCATCACAGCCCATGACGACATCTTCTGGGTGGAGGCCCTGCCCGTCGTGCTGCTCGGGTTGCGCTCGGCGCTCAAGGAGGACATCGCGGCCTCCAGCGCCGAGATGGTCTACGGCGAACCCCTCCGCCTCCCGGGGGACATGTTCACCGACACCACGACCACAGCGGCGAACCCCATCGGCGTGCTCACCCGGCTCAGGCAGCACTTTGCGAAGGTACGCCCCACCCCGGCGTCACGTCACGCTAAGCCAGGCGTTTTTGTACACAGGGACCTTGCTACCTGCACCCACGTCTTCCTGGAGATCAGCCGCCTCCGCAGATCGCTGACGCCGCCCTGGAGCGGCCCCCACGAGGTCCTGGCGCGCAGCAAGGACGGCAAGACCTTGACGGTTAGGCTCAACGGGGCCCCGTCAGAGGTCACGGTCGACAGGGTGAAACCAGCGTACCTCTGCACCGACGGCCCCGTGGCGGGTAGGCCACCCATCGCACCTGAAGTGCCGGAGCAGCCAACATGCGACCCCTCAGCCCGCGCCAACCCTCCCCGCCGCGTCCGCTTCAAGGGGGTGTACACCGCGGGCATCGGGACTTCGTAGGGGGGTGGTGCGGCGGTCACCGCGCCGCCGTTCAAGCCCAGCACACCGCGCGCGCCCGGCCCGGATTGGCCCGGCGCTCCGGGCGCCACGATTGGCCGCCGGTGTGGTCAGCAGCCAGCAGCCGGCCGGCCCGGGATAAAACCGGGACGAACCAACGGCCCGGCCTCTGGCTCCGCGCGGCACGCCGATCGGACTGCTGAATTGTCCGTCCAAGCCCCCGGCACGTTGTACATAGTGTTCTCATCTGCTCCGAATTACAACTTGATTTATGTTCAACTGCTGTGATATTTTTGGTGTTTCTGACGCCACACACACACGCGACCCCACAATTGTAACCGCGAGCGCGGCCGCGTTTCAGTTCTCCACCAACAGATGGTGCCACAGAACTGGGGCAGGAAGAGAGAAGGCTCCACAAAAGTGAGGCAAGAAGGGGAAGATCGGTACTCCAATACAGCTAACTTCAAAATAAAATATTATTTACCGCCTTAGTTAATTTAAAAATAGAAATTAGGTATGTTGTTTGCATGCACATTTTGCATAAAATCGAGCCACATTTCACGGTCCTAATTAAACTAAATATGAATATTTTTCAAATGGCTGATTTACCCTTTATTGCCAAGACGTATTGTTGTCAACTTGGCTAGCCGTGCTGTGCGCTCTGGCCGGCTCCCCGCGGCCACGGTGTGCCAGGGCTTGCAATAGTCGTTCGCGCGAGGCCCATTAACAATGTCGCCGTGGACGCGCGGTCTGAGAGGCCAAGTCGGCACACTGCGCGTCGTAGGTTCCAATACCAAGTTGTTTCATATTACTATGTTTAAAAAAAATCGTTTTTCAGTTAACGAGGGCCACTCAGTGCTGTAGGCGCTGGAATATTTTTGTTTTGTTCAGGGTGCTGCTTTTTCACGCCTCCAAGCAATAGCCATGAAAGTCCTCGGGTCCCGGCGACGAGTGCCGTGGTGGAATGGCTTTTCAGCAATGCTGGCTTTATAATTAGCGTGAGGAGAACAAATATGAAGCCTGCCCAGCTGGACACTCATCTTTTTTCGCACAAACACCTTCTAAAAGAGGGGAAGAAGATAGATGAGTTCTCCGAGCAAGAGGGTGCAACAAATGAAGATGCAGCCGTCGTTCAGGGTGCCGTCGGAGTGGTTGGGGGCGGAGAGCATGGGGAAGAAGAAGAGGACGTCGAGGACGATACCTTGTGAAATAAAATTTTCCAAACTGTTTTCAAGATTTACTTTATATCTACCTACAGGGGGTTCCTCTTCATTTCGAAAAAAAAATATTCTAGAATGGAAAGGGTACTCTGGGTAGGCTACTGTAAGGGAATGACTATGTTACCAATGGACAACTAGTCACAAACGTTAAACGACTTCAAATAAGTATGGCTTTGTAATTTTCCTTAGCGTCCCTACAGTCAGCAACACAACGCGCGTGCTCTTTGCGGGACGTAGCGCTAACACGCCGTGGTGCAGGCAACACGCACAACAAGCGAGAGGGTGCGGGTTGCGTTGCCTAATTCTGACGGCAGCCAGAGACGGATTCAGGGGCGGGGGTCACAGGCCTTGTCCCCCAAGCCAATCGTAGATCCGTCCCTGTGTCAGACGCCCCTCCCCCCCCCCCTCGCCTGGTCGGTCGACAGGAGCGGACAGAAGCAGCAGAGCACGCACACGCCACAGTGCGCACCGTAACGAACCGGCGAAAGAGACGCGGCGTTTCTCAGGCCGCATATGGCCGACCTTTGGGTACGCCTGGTCCGGCAGGGCCTGCGTTGTTTGCTTATAAGGTGCTTTCTCTCCAACGTGGGTGGAGTGAGAAAGCTGAGTTTCAGACCGTTTTTTGGGGAGTTTGCGATGTTTTTCAGACGTCTTTGTGAAAATGATACGCACAATTTTGCAAGACAGATTTTTGAAATTTTATTTCGTTTCGATTTTACCATAAGAGTACTTGCTTCATATAAAAAAAAAGTCTACTTCGGGGTGAGACGATAAGGCAACTCCGTTTCACTCCGTGCCTAAAAAGTACCGGTCGCCCAGCCCTAGCCATGGGGGAACGGTATCTGCAATATCGGTATCCGGATCGGTATCTGCAATATTCGCGAAACTGCCCCTGGAAGGTAGGCAAACACGCCGGATATCGGTCGGCATCAGCGGCATCACACTCGTCACACTGAGTAGGCAGCCCACCGTACCGCTGTGTAGGAGCCCACTAACCTACCATTATAATGCGGAGGCGTGGTCGTCAAGGCAGGTTCCGCAAAGCAACAGGTCGGCAACAGTCGGCTGTTCGTGTTCATCACACTTGGGTGCCGTCCCGATACGTTTCGGTAAAAACGGACAGGAGCGGGGCTTATAGTCTGATGCCGACTGTTTTTTCGTTCGGGCGGACGTGTGAGCGGAGAAAGTTCAAATTTGAAGGATAGACTTCTCTGGTGACGTTGATAAACGTACGGTGGCAACAATTTTCAATTTTGTCGCGTTTCTTTTTTATGTCAAGCTAACCAAGTTCCCCTGTAAAACCGAGGTGCCAGTGGAGCGGAGCGGAATTGGCACCGAGGTTCGACTGTGGGACGGGCCAGCTTGTTAACCAACACAGCACTGAACCAGCAGAACCTGCTGCAGGCTAGCGCAACCAGAACTAGCCTATCCTATCCTAACCGAACTCGCCACGAGTCCCGGTGTTGTGAAGGACCTTCTGTGATTTTAGGAAGTTAGCAGGAACGCTATGGAGTTCGTTTTTGACGGTTTCAGAGCTTCATAGTTCACCCGCATTATACCCAAAGCAGAATTTTTTTAACGATTTCTGGTAAACGGCTACGTGAGACACCACACACACACACACACACACACACAAATTTCAGCCGGTTTCGATCAATACTAAGAGAGTAGCACACCGGAGAATCGAAAGCGCGTGTCACATTCGGAATCACCCAGTCGGCCTGAAAAAGCCAACCGTTTTGTGGCCACAACTTTGTGGCTGCACAGGCTTTAACCTACCTTCTCGGGGAGCGCACACAAGGGGCATTTCACTGACAATGTGTGCACGGGGTGCAGGGGGTTTCACGGAGTCAGTAATGCAAATGTTTTCCAGCATCTAATCATTTTCGAGCGTTACGGGCAACTTTTAGCCGTTTGCAGTCAATTAAGACGCCATTTCCATAATTTTTGGAGGATACTACAGAAGTAGTACAGAGTACTACAAGACATCGTGACAAACCTTGGAAGAAGTGCCAGAATCTGACGGCGATGGCGAGGAAGGGCGGGCCAGAGCGGGTGTACTGACTGCGGAACGGCAGCACGGCGTCCACGTCGGCGAAGCGCTCAGCCGGCATGGGGAGCTCTGCTACAGATATGAGCTGCACGCCGCGGCGGCGAGCGTGCCGCAGGACCTCGCTGGCGTCGCGCTTATAGCGCTCCGGCTGGGAACAAGCCAGTCAGCAGGGTCTATAGAAAATGAATATTCCTCACGCACCACACTTTCATCTCGAAAACTACATAACTTAGGAATGTTCTGAGTATACAATTTTGATCGGCCCGTGATGTAGTTTAACCCTTACCTACTACTTTTTTTTTCTAAATCGGAAAAAATTACTCTTCTTTTAGGAACGTATACACCGTGTCTGGGGAATAGGCGCTGCCGCCGGTCAACAACCGCTCGTCCACCGTAGTGCCGCTCGGAGTAATTGGACAGTAGATGACAGCGGCTAAGTTCTACTAAATGTACGAACACTGTTTAAAAAAAGTCTACGAAATCACGAAGGATCAGTTGGTAATTTTATTTCCGACAGTCCTTCGTGAATTTCCAGAGAACCTTCAGGAATTCGTCGGAAAAAATCACTTGTCACAGGGAGTATGCGTTACTATGAGGTATGATATTGTGGCTATTGAGGAAGACCATGTGTCCTCTATTAACTGCGCTTAAGAATTTTGCTCTCAGCAGAGCGGATCTCAATATGTCGAACGTTGGGAAAAAACGAAGGATCAGTTGGTAAAAAAGTTTCCGGAGGACTTCAGGAATTCCCAATTTATTTTTAACAGTGAAGTAATATGAAAATAAAGACTGCCGTGGATAACGCCATTGCATTTTGGGATGGACTAGTCCTTTGATCTCTATTTAATCCAAAGTTCTACTTTTCCAAAATTACACAAAAATATTTGATGACATCGGACGGTGATGTCAAGCACTTCAAACATGAACGTGATGGCAAAACATATTTTAGATATTTTCCTAACATACTATTGGGACGTAGCCGCACGCATCACCTACTGTCGAGCAAATTACTCCGAGTAGCACCACGGCAGAGTCGATTGTTGACCACGACCGGTGCCTCTTCCCCGCCTGCTCTGGCGGCCATCTTCGGTCTCAGAAAATGAGTAATTTCATTTTACGTGTTTTGACCAAAAAATCGCGCTGTCCACAGCACAGGCCGATAAAAACATCATCATCGGAACATTCCTACGCTATGTAGTTGTCAAGATGAAAGAAGAAACAGACAGGGTGAGCGCAACCCCTTGTTCTGTTTGCTTCTATGTGACATACTACGTATTAGAAAACTCCCAATACATCCGACGGAATTTCATGTAAGGTACGTGTACACAAAGAACGAGCCTTTCCATGAACACTCTGCGTTCACCCGGCGGACAGTCTTGTTATTTTCCCATTGGGTGTCTGGCAGCCTCTGATTCAACGCGGGTTACGATACTAGAACCCACTCCAAACATATCGTAAAAATTGTCATCGATTTGAACATGCAGTGAAATCAACTATCGCAATCGGTGGCACTTCCCCTTCCTTGCGTGGGCATACAGGATTAATGTGCTGGCGTACCTCACACTGTTAAAAATTTCGTACCCCGAGTACGGAGACCATGCGGATCAGTCCGTATGTTCTGCCGACGGACCGCTCCGTAATTGTAATGTCCGTATTTGACAGCACTGTTAAAAATATATTGGGAATTCCTGAAGCCCTCCGGAAACTTTTTACAGATATGAGCTGCACGCCGCGGCGGCGAGCGTGCCGCAGGACCTCGCTGGCGTCGCGCTTATAGCGCTCCGGCTGGGAACAAGCCAGTCAGCAGGGTCTATAGAAAATGAATATTCCTCACGCACCACACTTTCATCTCGAAAACTACATAACTTAGGAATGTTCTGAGTATACAATTTTGATCGGCCCGTGATGTAGTTTAACCCTTACCTACTACTTTTTTTTTCTAAATCGGAAAAAATTACTCTTCTTTTAGGAACGTATACACCGTGTCTGGGGAATAGGCGCTGCCGCCGGTCAACAACCGCTCGTCCACCGTAGTGCCGCTCGGAGTAATTGGACAGTAGATGACAGCGGCTAAGTTCTACTAAATGTACGAACACTGTTTAAAAAAAGTCTACGAAATCACGAAGGATCAGTTGGTAATTTTATTTCCGACAGTCCTTCGTGAATTTCCAGAGAACCTTCAGGAATTCGTCGGAAAAAATCACTTGTCACAGGGAGTATGCGTTACTATGAGGTATGATATTGTGGCTATTGAGGAAGACCATGTGTCCTCTATTAACTGCGCTTAAGAATTTTGCTCTCAGCAGAGCGGATCTCAATATGTCGAACGTTGGGAAAAAACGAAGGATCAGTTGGTAAAAAAGTTTCCGGAGGACTTCAGGAATTCCCAATTTATTTTTAACAGTGAAGTAATATGAAAATAAAGACTGCCGTGGATAACGCCATTGCATTTTGGGATGGACTAGTCCTTTGATCTCTATTTAATCCAAAGTTCTACTTTTCCAAAATTACACAAAAATATTTGATGACATCGGACGGTGATGTCAAGCACTTCAAACATGAACGTGATGGCAAAACATATTTTAGATATTTTCCTAACATACTATTGGGACGTAGCCGCACGCATCACCTACTGTCGAGCAAATTACTCCGAGTAGCACCACGGCAGAGTCGATTGTTGACCACGACCGGTGCCTCTTCCCCGCCTGCTCTGGCGGCCATCTTCGGTCTCAGAAAATGAGTAATTTCATTTTACGTGTTTTGACCAAAAAATCGCGCTGTCCACAGCACAGGCCGATAAAAACATCATCATCGGAACATTCCTACGCTATGTAGTTGTCAAGATGAAAGAAGAAACAGACAGGGTGAGCGCAACCCCTTGTTCTGTTTGCTTCTATGTGACATACTACGTATTAGAAAACTCCCAATACATCCGACGGAATTTCATGTAAGGTACGTGTACACAAAGAACGAGCCTTTCCATGAACACTCTGCGTTCACCCGGCGGACAGTCTTGTTATTTTCCCATTGGGTGTCTGGCAGCCTCTGATTCAACGCGGGTTACGATACTAGAACCCACTCCAAACATATCGTAAAAATTGTCATCGATTTGAACATGCAGTGAAATCAACTATCGCAATCGGTGGCACTTCCCCTTCCTTGCGTGGGCATACAGGATTAATGTGCTGGCGTACCTCACACTGTTAAAAATTTCGTACCCCGAGTACGGAGACCATGCGGATCAGTCCGTATGTTCTGCCGACGGACCGCTCCGTAATTGTAATGTCCGTATTTGACAGCACTGTTAAAAATATATTGGGAATTCCTGAAGCCCTCCGGAAACTTTTTTACCAACTAATCTTTCGTTTTCCCCCAACGTATGTTATTTTGAGATTCACTTTGCTAAGAGCAAAACTCTGCAGCAGATTCGATAGAGGACACATTACCTTCTACAATAGCCACAATATCACGCCACATAGGAACGCACACTTCCAGTGATAAGTTATTTTATCTGGCGAATTCCTGAAGATTCTCTGGAAATTCCCGAAGGGCAGTTGGAAATAAAATTAGCAACTGATCCTTCGTGATTTCCCAGACATTTTTTTAACAGTGAGGTACGGAAAGCTCTGCCACAGAATGTTCCGCACTTTTTTAGGCATGTTTCCAAAAGTTACTGATTTGTTGGCCAAAATGATGTATGGCTCGCAACCGTCGAGCCGTATTCATGAAGTCGAACAGTTCCGTAACGCACTGATTCTCCCGAGACGCAACGGACAGTTCCAACCAAAAAAATCTAGGACTCTTCGGTGCTCATATTCCGCACTCAATTTTTAACAGTGAATAAGCCTTACCAGGTAGCTGACGGGGACGTCGAACGCCACCCGACGACACGCCCCCCGCGGGGAGAACACGGGCTCGGCGGGCTTGTCGAAGAGGTGCCGCAGGTCTGCCGCGGTGGCCGCCCGGCTCCGAAACTTGGATCCTGGGCAAGGGCAGGTGGCGTTGGTTATCGGGACCCGAATGCTCGAGAGTTGCAGTACTCTTTTAGCTGACAAGGGGATGTCCCGAGGTGTCAGACATAGAATTCGACGAAACTTGTTTTTGAGTATATACTGCCCACAAGACCCCCAGATACAAAATTTTAGCTGCCCTTATCGGCTAGTTCCGGAGATATTAATTTATAAAGCATGAAAACGGGCTTAAATTGAATGAAACTGGTGTCAACGAGGAATTTAAAAAAAAAAATTCAAAATACAGGGCCCTAAGGAACTGAAATCCAAGGAAAACGCCGTAACCTCAGCCGTTTTCGAGATATCGGCCAATGCTTTAAAAATTAATATCTCCGGAACTAGCCGATAAGGGCAGCGAAAATTTGGTATCTGAGGTTCTTGTGAGCAGTATATACAGCAAAAAACAGTTTCATCGAACTTTGAGTCTACACCCCGGGGCATCCCCATGTGAGCGAGAGCGAAGACCTCACCCGACTGGCTTTATATTGTTTTGGCTGTTGGTCCGCGCAAATTTCGGGGCACAGCTAGACGTATACAGCTCAAATTAGGACCACATCTTTCCTCCATTATACCGAAGTGAACCTCACCTCAGATGCACCGCAGCTCAAACGGCTCACAGGATAATGTTTACAAGTAGTCAAATATAGAAAAATCTGGCCCGTCCCTCCCCCCCCTCAAGTCAGTCTAGATGTGTCCGGTGGTACATATTTTTGTAACGATTAAAATCGCTAACCTTCACCCGGAAAAGGCCGTTCTTGTTGCAACGCAAGAGCATTACTTGATTTTACTCTTGATTTTTGCACTTGGCGTCGACTTGTGAAAGAAATTCAATATTGTCGCGGCGAAATGACCGAATATCGAACCCGACACCCACCGCTCCTCGATGCCGCACGCTACCCCCGTGGCCACAGAGGAGTATCGCGAGGGCAGGCGAGCGGCGCAGCGCCAAGCCGCCAGCATGCCGTCTGTGATATCCGCTCTGCTGACTGCTGGCTCTGCTGCACGGTGGCGGCGCGGCTCCCGCTTGCCCTGCACGGCAACCCCAACCAACTCCAATGGCCGTTTCCGGTCGCTAAAATTCTCTCCCCGCCCCCCCACCACCACCCCGCCACGGGCGGCTCGGTAGGCGGCCTCCAATCTGACACTCTCCCGGCGTCCGTTCAACGACACACACCAGCTGCATTTAAAATTCCGTCCGTGATCTTGAGGCGAGTTTGAGATTACTTTAGTATTGTCTTCGTCGAATCATTGATTGTGGTGGCCTTCAGACAGCGTTTCCTCGCAATTTCACAATTTTATATGGCAAGATATTTTTGCGTCTCTCTCGGAGTAGAGGCAGCAGTGTGTAAACAGTCGTCTGCTCCGGACCACCCGCCCCACATGTCAGGAAGGCAGGTAAGTGTGACAAATTTTGTGTTTTTACAGATATTTTTCTTTGATTTCAGTTGATTTTTAATCCTCGGTCATGGGCGGGACCAAAGTGAAGCGGTGTGCTGTCCCGGGGTGTCAGTACTCCGTTCAGAGTGGTGATGGAAAGCCCATTTTTAAGTTTCCTCAAGAGCCCGAACGGTACGTTTCTTCATAACATTGTCCAGTTTCACCGTAATTGTCATTCTATGGTGTCTCTCGATTCCTCTCTTTATTTTTAGTCGTCGTGAGTGGGTCCGCCTCGTGGGCAACGAGGACCTGGCCATTTTAACTCCCATCAAAACCATCATCTCAACCCGTTTCATCTGCCCATCTCATTTTGCCAGTGATAACACATTTTGGGACAAGTACCAGCGCCGTTTAAGGAGGACTGCTGTGCCCAGCCTCCACCTGCCAGCACCCCTGTCAGCTAGCCACCTTTCTATTTATGATGGTATGCATGTGTGCAAGTAAATCATTATTGTTCATCCCTTGTCAGACAGAGCCATATTATAATTTGGACTCTAGTAAAGTTACATGGGGCTTCCCATTTATATTTAACCAGTTTACTGTATTGCATCTATACACTTTTGTATGTTCTGGTTTCTAACGTTGATCTTTATTGTTGTTCCCAGACCGTGTTGCAAATTGTGCTCTGCCTTCTCTTCTTAATCCTCCACCTGTCACTGTCTCTGTACCTACTCTTTCTCTGCCATGCTCTTCTCTCTCTGTTCCTCCACCATCTGTCTATAACTCTTCACCTTCTGTCACTGAGTCTTCTATCACTGTGTCTTGCTCTTCTCTCTCATTTCCTACCCCTTCCAGTCCTATCTCTCACTCTGTTTCTGTTACTCCTCCACCTGCCTTGCCGGTATCAACATCACCTTCATGTAGGTTCAAGTTTGCTTCCTGGTATGCTTTTTGTATGTGTGAGACATGCTTTCTAATTTCGTGAATGTCTTTCTTGTGCTATACCAGGTAAAAGATCAATCGAGGAATGTCAGGAGACAGAGGAGTTTTTGTATTTTTTACCTGAGCACAAGAAAATTAAATCACCATCTCTTGCTTCTCCTCGTCGTCGTAAGGATATTTTCCATTTCGTTATCTTCTGTCTTTCATATCCTTAACATGTTCTGTTCTTTCACAGGATCTATGACAATTTCTGGAGCCCGAGTTCGAGAGGGAGGCAGGATTTCGCTCCTAGACATTGCCAAGAGCTGCGAAGTACAGTGTGACACGCCTGGCAAGAAGAAGCTGGTGCAGTGTGCACAGACTTTCAGACAGAAGGCTCTTTATTTCAAAAGAAAACTTATTTTGGCAAGACGTCGTGGCATCCAACTTTCTAAATTAGCCAGTGCTCGCTTTGTGGACATGGTGGATGAGCTGGCTGTGTCGCCAATGGCTAAACAAATTTTGAATGGGGAACTGGCAAACTTTAAAAAGAAACCTAACGGCAGAACTTGGCTTTTGAAGGACAAACTTTTTTGCCTTGCGATTTTAAAAAGAAGTGTTAAAGCTTATAGATTTTTGCGTAGTTATTTAACGCTTCCGAGTGAATCTAGTTTACACATTCTCCTACAAAAGGTTTCTCTTAATGTTGGTGTTTCTAAAACTTTATTATCTTTATTGAAAACCAAGGTTTTGCAAATGAGTTCTGCAGATAAGTATTGCTGTGTATCCTTTGATGAAATTTATTTACGTGCTAATTTGTGTTATAATAGCCATTTTAATGTAGTTGATGGGTTTGAGGACTATGGCCATAGAGGCCGTACAAACAGGATTGCTGACCACGCACTTGTTTTTATGTGCCAAGGTTTGCATTCTAAGTGGACTTTTCCTGTGGCTTATTTTTTTGTTAGTCAGACATGTCCTGCACCTATGTTAAAATTATTAATAAGTGATGTGATTAAATCTTTATGCTCTATTGGTCTGAATGTGTGTGGGACTATTTCAGATCAGGGACCTAATAACAGGGGGGCAATTTCAGAGCTTAGAAGGGAAGGGGGGGATGATATTTTGTACTTTGTTAATGGGAAAAGTTATGTTCATGTTTGGGATATGCCACATATTTTAAAAAATGTTAGGAATAATTTGATGTCCAGTGATTTGTGTCTCGGTAATGGGACTGTTGCCAAATGGTGTCAACTCATAGAGTTTTTTAAATTAGATGAATCACTGCACAAGATATCCCCATTAACATACAAACATGTTCACCCGCAAGGCAGGGACAAAATGCGTGTGGAGTATGCTGCTCAAGCTTTAGGTGGTAGAGTCAGTGCAGGCATAAAAACCTTTCATTCCCTTAGTAATGGTTCAAAGTTAAGTCGTTGTCTTCCATTTGCAGCGTTGTGTGATTTTATTGACTCTGCATTTGACATGTGTAATGGTCCTCGTCTTGGTGAAGCCCCAAAAACTTTCCGGGTTAATATTTCTGAAGGTTCTGTTCACTTCAGTGACAAAGGCTTTGACCATATTACTTCTTTTCTTCAGAAGTGGGTGTTTATTCGAAAAAGTGATGGTAAAAGACACGTTCCTCCGTGCATCCGTGGTTGGATAGAGAATATTTCTAGCTTAAGAGTGTTGTGGTGTCGAGTGAAAAGTGAATTATGTGTTTTGAAGCTTCGGCATCTAAATCAGGACCCAGTGGAGAATTTGTTTTGTTTGCTTCGTCAATGTGGTGGCAGTTCCAGTGACTTGACTACCAAGATGTTTACTTCCTCTTTGAAGACTGTGTTAGTGACCCGTTTTACAAATCCTGTTATTGGTAAAAACTGCATTGATGATGACTCATATTTTGTTAGTGATTTGAAGTCTGTCATTTTGAACAGTGAAGTTTTTGAAAATGAAGATGTGACTGAGTGTCTTGTGAGAGGTAACACTCCTCCTGTGAAGCCATCAGTTGTGGATCAGTCCTTTCAAAGGCAGGGTCCAACTCTTCTTTGGTGTTCTGTTCTTCCTGTGATTTTGAAAAACATATCTTGTGACTCTTGTGTGAACCGTCTGACCACAAAAAACAGAAGTCGTGACACTCTGTTTACTACTAGTACATCTGATTTTAATTTGTTTCCATCCTCTCTTTTGGTTAGTGTTTATATTAAGAGTACACTGTTGTTTGACAAGGAGTGGAAGCAAGTATTGTACAAAACTAATGTTGTTTCTGAGATTATTTCTTCAGTGTGTAGTAGTGTGACATGGAATAGTTTGTTTTGTGAAAATCATGTTTCTACCGATGTACAAAGTAGTATGCTCAAAACAGTAGCGGAGTTCATCCTTAGAGAAAAAATAAGGGAAGTGAACATGAGGTCTAAGGAGAAGGTTGTGCGACGGAGTCGGCAAATAGATGCCAAAATGCCAGATGGCCTTCGTCCATCCGAGGAGGAAGAACAGCTGGATCCTCATGATGAAGTTCTTTTAAACGCTCAAGGTTTCTTTGATCTACAGATTTTTTTGTGTGTCTTCTGGTTGTGTGATGTCTTCATCAGTTGTGGCGGTGGTGAAAAATGGCTAGAGGTCCATATTCAGATATTCTCAGGTGTCATTGCTCCGACGGAGAACACATTTTCCACACAGCTCCACGTTTCCAGCATATGACTTCATGAATATATTCATCATAGTGACATTGGAATTTTCTGTTTTTAGGGTTGAGGTGCGTGGGTGGCTCTTAAATTCTGAGAGCTGCAGTTAGGGGTGGGACCGGTGGTAGGGCAGCAATTATGGTGCAAATGGTGGCTGTTAAAGTAATGTTTCCTCTCATGATTTTTTTCAGGATAGATGTATTGCTTTGGAGTGCAGAAGAAGCGTTGGTTATCATGGGATACACATCACCTTCATGTGCTGGGATCTGTCTCAAGAGAGAGGCAAAAGTCATCAGGGCGGAAGATTTGTCATGGAATTTACATCTCCATTGTGGTCATGGGATTCATTAAACTTTGACCATTAGATAAGTGACACTTACTCATTTTCATGTTTCTGCATCCGTGGCACAGGAATTTAGCTTCATTATCACAAACTTTTTAGAAATAAACGTTATTAGAAATTAAATAAAATTTACTGCCCGTCTGTAATTATGGTATTTCACATTCTCAAATAACATATTTATTTTCCTGTAGGACCTTTAAACTTTTCTTTGTGTCTTATTTTTGTTTCAGCTGCACTTGGACCTGTCCCACTGGCTCCACATCAAACGCCACGAACTCCTGCTAGATTTCTCACTCCTAGAGTATGTCTCTCTCACATACTGAGTGTGGTTCTTGTGTTGGTCTCAAAACGGTTGAATTATTATACTTTTCCTTTGTCTTATCAGGCTCAGACACCAAGGACACCAGCTGTCAATGCTGCAAAGTTGATGACACCTACACTTTTTGTTCAGGTATATAATTAATCTTCTTAATGTTTATGTAGATTGCTGCCTTTGAAAAGCGTTAATGTTATTGTCTTTGTGTAGCCGTCTCAAGCAACGGCCGCCACCCCTGCTCGGGCTGTGCAAACCCCTGCAGCCTCAGCTGAGGTAAATATAATGTCTCCTTTTTTTTTGGTAGGGATTGTGTCATGTAAGAATATGTTCCTGAAAAACACTGTTTTATTTTCAGCCTATGTCAGCCAGACAAAAAGTGCTGCACGGCTGGGCTGCTACTGCCCCATCTACCCCAAGAAATTCGTCTGAGCATGTAAGTTTTGGCATTTTGTGCAAAATTTAAATTGCTGACTAATTTGTGTTTGGAAGAAAATTCTCATTTTTTAAAATTGTATTTCAGACAATTGATGATATGACTATGGCAGCCCTTGCTAAATCTAATGCTGTAAGTTTTAATTTTATACGACCTTATCTTTTATCTCTGACTTATGGCCAGATTTTAAGTAACAGTGTATCTCCTTCACTTTCAGCTTAACACACTGACCATTCCGGTGCTTAAGGATTTTTTGAAAAGAAAGAAAATGCTTGTTGGAGGCAACAAAACTGCTCTCCTTGACAGAATTAGCAAATACTTCCAGGTAACCGTTTTATGCCGTTTTTCTGTGAAATTTCTGCAAATGTTATGATTGGTTGACGAAAATTATGTGTTTTTTTACAGGAATAATGGGTGCAACTTTATTTTTTATATTATGTTTATATTATATTATATTATATTATATTATATTATATTATATCACATATTATATGGTATATTATTATTGGATAATCACATTGTTTTGAAATTCTTTGTTTAACATTTTTGTTTTCAAAGTTTCTGTATACGTGTATATTTGTTCTTTTTTCTATGTTTATTTTCTCAATAAAATTTCGTAAAATGTGATAGTTGATTGTTGTTATTCGTTCAAAATTTTCCCTCGCTTCCTCTTGTTTACCATGGAAGGGCAGCCAACTGATGTAAGCACACGTTCCCGTCGGACGGCGAGACAATTCGCGCGGGTAGTTGGCAGTTTTGGAGGCCGCTTTCGTGACGTCACGAGCCTTTAGTCGACCTGGACGAGTACAGGAGTCGGCTGGGGTTGCTGCACGGCAGGCGCGCCACACCGTCGGCGGCAGCGTGGCTGAGTGGGCTGAGGCGTTGCGTCCGGCGGGACGGCGGCGGCGCGCGGTGCCGGGTTCCGTTCCCAGTCAGGGATCCGTTTCCTAACGAGGCTCTTTGCACCGCGCGAAATTCAAATTGAAGCGTGCCATCTCTTAAAACTTCCAAGAACAAATGCTCTTGACTTTTGCAAGTAGCAATTTCTTGACACCTTCGGGGTAGAGTCCTCCATTGTAAGAGAAGGCCAAATGGGGAAAACGCTACGCGACGTTTCTCATAACCACCGGAAACGGTGCGAACAAAATGGCGGTATGGTGCAGACGACCAGACGACGATCACCTCGTTGTTATGAAATGAAGAAAGAAGCAAGCCTAAAGAGTGCAATACCAGGATTTTAATTATTACATAGCTTGGGAGTAGACCCAAATGATAATTTTGAACACTTTATAGTACCCTGTGCTGATTTGATTTTTTCTTTTATTCAATCATATCGGTTTCTAGATAATAACTTAAATCTCAAAAGTAGAGGTGCAGAGGGTTCGGCGTCTCCTCGGACGAAATCCTTCAAGTATCATTCCAAATGTAAGTTACCTACCAATAATTGCAAAGGAAATAATCCGGATACCATCCTTTTCGAGTTATTCCTTAAGTCAAGCTTACTTTGCTATCTGAAGTACTGTCTGCTTTGCCAGCCAGTACATTTGGATGCAGGTTATGGTTAATGCATCAACTTTGTTATTCACTTCATTAATAACGTAATTAATTTGCTGTAGATTCACTTGAAATAAAATATGGAGCACCAGGACCCCAGTGGCAGAACAGAACACATCTATAAGATGGTAGGTTACACTTTGCATCCCCAACATCTCATTTGCATAATGGTTTTATCTGTATTTTTTTTTATTCATCCATTATTGTTTGTCTAGGATGCGGTGACTTTTTATAAATTGAGAGGTCCTTTGTCGATCGGAATAATAAGATGATGAAAGAACTTCAAGAAGAGGAAAAACGCAAAGACCGCATCATAAAGGATCTAACCATTTATCGTCTCTGCCTCGAACACCTGCATGCAAGATCTATGGAGAAAGTGCGGGGAATCTATGCCAGCCAGAAGTGTGAGGAGTAGGTCTATGACTTTAAATGCTGTTTCAATGCAACTCTTTCCAATCAGAACAATACTATAAGTATGTGTGTCTGGTATGAGGTTAACTTAATTGTGGTTTTGTGTTCAGTTTGTCTGCTTATTTTCTGCATGTTTATGTTCTGTGGGTCATGATTTGACTTTTATATGTGCAATGTTTTTCACGATTGGTGGAATATTATCAATTGTCTTAAAGACATGAATAAGTATTTAGTGTGTGTGTTTCCTAAGCTGTTTAACAGTTTGGTTACATAGTTTTTAATTTTGAAAGACCTTAAGACTTGATGTGACTTCTGTATGTAAAATATAGACAACACTTGCTAGTAAGTTGACTGAAATAATTTAATGTCCTTTAAATGTATAACAACAAGGTGATCAATACAGAAAAAATATTACCAATAGAAACAGTAAGATCATTAAAAATAGTACCCTGTATTTTCACAGCTACATCCATCTCGAGCACAGCCTAGAGGACTCAAGCACAGCCTTACAAAAAGGAATTAAAAAATAGAACACAATAATTAAAATACTGACACTGTGTTACAACAACACAAATTAGAACTTGAACAATTTAAGTATGATACGATTGAAGAATCAGGTACCTTCATCCGTCTCAAGCACAGCCTTACAAAAAGGAATTAAAAAAATTGAACACAATAATTAAAATACTGACACTGTGTTACAACAACACAAATTAGAACTTGAACAATTAAAGTATGATATGATTGAAGAATCAGGTACCTTCATCCGTCTCAAGCACAGCCTTACAAAAAGGAATTAAAAACTAGAACACAAGAATTAAAAATACTGACAATACAACACAAATCAGAACGTGAACAATTTAAGTAGGAATCAGGTAACAAACAAAATACATTTGTTACCAAACCACAACATTTGTCAGATTATCACAATCGGACAATAGAGGAAGACACTGTCACACTGTCAGCTAAGGCATGCTTAGCTACACTTTTACTACTTTTATTAACCGTTGGAGGCTTTCGTGAGGCTTGATTTTCTTTGTCAGCCACTTCCCTCTTCAACTTGCCAAATTCTTTCAAACGAGCATCAAAATAAGTAGTCAAAATTTTTCTGCCCAGCTCATGGCAGCTGGGAATCAGAGAATTCCCCCAAACATACATAAGGTTTTCCACAAAGAACTGCTTCACATCTGCATATTCAAACTTAAGGGTTCTTTCTCGATAAAGTCTGAAAGAAATCTCAGCTGTCAAGATAGCATGAAAAACTTCATCTGACACACAGATTTGTAGCATTGCATTTTCTTCTGAGCGTAGCAAGGTAAACTTTTTCATTCTAGTGATGAGGGCAGCCGGGTGAGGGGTGTCTGCTTTCCACTTAGTAGCACCAATGCAAATTTCACACACTGTTGAGTTTGATTTTAGTATGGCAGCGATGACACTTCCTGCCATGTCATAAACTACCATTTTTTCCCATGGACTTAGCATCTGATAATCAGATTCTTGATGGGGTCTGATAGCGTTTTCCATCAATTCTTGTACACTCTCAGAGAATTTTGTCAGAGCTCTGTCGTGGGCTCTCTGCCTTGCCTCTTGCAGAAAGTCAACTGGTAGGGGTCCATTTCCTTCATAATCATAGCTTGAACCCTTCACTGCCACTGAAATTTGGGCAAGTGTAATGTCTTTCAGACACTGCAGGAACATGGCAGCATTGGGGATTGGCTGACTGAGTCTTACACATGAAAAGAGATTTTCTATGCAGTCTGATGTGAAACGTCCCAATATAAGATAGGCATATTTCCTTTCTCCGAGGAAATATTCAATCAAACCTAACAGACTTTTGCAGAGAACTCTCATGCCTCTCTGGGCAGGTTTATAATCTCCATCTTGTCCAACCTTCATACGGTGAAAAATGTCTGCAACTCCTGAGACTAACTGTACAGTCTTCAAATAAACATCTTCATTGAACTTAGACACAGCCAGTCCCCTGTGCCTGCACAAGACAAGTTCAAAAAATGTGTTTAGCAAAATTATGAACCAGCCTGTTGTTTCATAGGTGGGGTCATTCATTTCTTCAGCAAGCAATTTCAATCCAACCCCAGTCCTGTGGCACAGCACAGCTTTGGTTGTTCCTACATTCATTTTTTTAAATTGTTTATTACAATGAATGTTATAATCTCTAAGGCGGAATGCTACTTTCAATTCATTCCCACCCTCATGCTGAAATAAATCATCTATGTGATTATAGTTTACATTAGCAGATGGCAATCCCTCCTCTTCGACAATATCTTCTGGTAAGGTAATAATTTTATTACTCTCCATCATTGACTTAGCAGCTTTCATTAAATGGACAGCATCAGGGAGGACATAAACATTTAAATTTTCTCGAGCAGGGTTGGGAAATGATGAAACCACATCCTTGTTTTTAGAGCCTGTCACTTCCTTACTCTTCCACAATGCTAAATTGTCCGCCCCCATATCACTGGTAACTCCAACTACATTTGCACCAACACTTGCAGCTTTTACAAGAACAGAATCAATTATTTCACTGTATGCTTCTCCGGTCAAGTTTTTTCCTTTCTGCTTTTTTACTTCTTCGCTTCTCTTTTTGGACAGGTAAACAGCCACTGACACCTTCCACCTCCTCTGAATCCCTGCCAGAAGTATAACTAGGCCTTTGTCAGCAATACCAGTGTGTGTTGGCAATGTGACTCGACCAACAAATTTCTTTAAGCTGTGGCAGTAGCGTTGCTCTGCTTTTAAAGACATTTCGTCTAACACAAGTTCGCAATCCTTTCAAGCATCTGGCATTTCTTCAGCATTTCTGCCAACAAATCAAAGACTTCATGTAATAGTCCACTGTCAAAACGAATAAATTGGACGGACTTTTTCAAGCTGGAGAGTGATGGAAGGAATGGAAACCTTTGTACAAAGGCACTATAGCCAGATGAACCACATTTCATTTTCAGTATTAAACCATCTCTAATGTCTTCCGTTGTCCATGCTAAGCCAAGGTTCATCAAGATTCATCACATTATCAATGGCATCAGACTTGCAGTCATCAAAATTAGGCACCTGGAACATAAATCAGATGTCATCATTGTTATGCAAAATTAAAGTAGTAAATTTCCTACCAGTAACTTCAGCTCACCTGTGAACCGGGGTTGTCATTTGTGATAGGCAAATCTGATGAATCTGATTGAAATGAAAATATTCCTGTTGTCTCATCTAGTATGACCTCACAGCCACTCCACGTTGCAACAAACTGTACCTGAGTTTATTTTTTTTTAAAAAAGCAAGTGTCAGTTACACCTTGAACTTCAGATTTAAAAACTCAACAGACAGTTGAAGCACTCACTTCAGTTTCATGGTTGTCATAGGTGGATTTAGAGGTAAGAGGCTGTGGCTGGGGTGAAAGTTTAAACATTCCGTTGTCTTCATCTGAGGAGAGTGGTGTGGTGTGATATGAAGATTCATTAAAAGAACTATCATTGCAGATCAAGGTGGAATTTAGACTAGGACTGAAAGTCATGTCCATGTCATATTCAGTCTGGAAATAAATAGTTACAAATTCAGTGCCATAGGTTTACAGTTCACATGGATCAGTTCAGTTCAGTTTCAAAATGTTTCATTGCATTGGCTATGCACCATACCTGGGATTCTGTAACTGGTGTTTGGCTAATTATGTTTAGGGAGGAGTTTGAATCTAGACTTCCAAGTACTTGCTGGGCACGGGATGCAAATGGAGTTTGGCAAATTATGTTTAGGGAGGAGTTCAAATCTCGTAAAGGTCGCCTTGGAGTAGAACCAGCAGTTAGAAAGGGCACAGCTGAAAACTTCAACTTCTTTTTTCCATCTTCGCGAAGTTTCTCAAATTGAAATGAATCAAAATGGTCCTGGGTACAACAATTTCTAGATGAGTGACAAGTACTATAAACAATTTAAAAAATTAATGAACGCCAGATTTCTTCCTCACCTCGCAGATAGCCACACTCATGTTCACTCGCAGATCTTTAGGAAAACTTTTTAACCAAAGTCTTAAAAGGCCTGGATCTTTTGGCAACTGTTTAAAGATTGTTCCCCTCCCCGGTCTAGTAGTGCACCCCAGTGCCGAACACCTGTTGTACCCCATATTTCAGCTTTCACCATTCACATTCAGCACACACGACACACGACACCACTCGCACTCGCCACCCTGCGGTCCAGCAGCCAGAACAGGAAACCAGCTGGCCTAGCAGCCGACGGCCGCAATTTTGTTCGCAGTATGAGAAATTTTCTGCTCACCAGCCCGGCCGCCATTTGGCCTTCTCTTACAATGGAGGACTCTACTTCGGGGCAACCATCAAGAGCAAATGTCAATGCAAGAGCAACCCACAGCTACATCTAAATACCAAGAGATCAAGAGCAAAATGCTCTTGCAAAAGTGAAGAGCAATTTGCTCATGAACCGATGCAAATGTGACAAGAATGGGCTTTTGTGGGTGTTAGCCCGTCCCGACTCGCGACGAAATGCGCCTTGCACGCGCACCACACGCAGCGGCCAACCCTAGCTTATCAAATAAACAAATCTCAGAAAACAGAAACGCGACAAAATTTGAAAATTGTTTCCACCGTGCATTTATTTACGTAATAAAAGAAGCCTGTCCTCCAAATTTGAAGATTTTCTGTTAATGATAATTCAGCGAACTCACGCCCGCTCGAAGAAACACCTGACATAACACTATAAGCCCTTCTCATGTCCGTTTCTGCCGAAACGAGTCGGGACGGTCTAAAAAGCAAGTGGGTGGGCGTGAGGGTCGGATCAGTGGCTTGTAAGACCCGCAGCGCAGGACTGGCCGAGGGGCGTCGAAAATCAAAGAATAACGTCAGATGCTGTTGGCTGCTAGAATACAAGCGTAGGTGCGTCCGCCTGAAAAGACTGCACCAGCAGAGCGCCGCACTGACTGACCGGCCCCGCCGGGTCCTACTCGTAGGGTTACTGCGGCCGGCCACTTACGCGACGCTTGCGAGAGCGCAGGCGAGAGCGTGAGCGAAAGAGCGAGACGGCAGGGAGGGCTGCATGGAGCGTGGGGTGGGGGGTCACCGGCTCTTCGTTAGAAGTCGACCGGTTTCAAAGCGTTCGGCAGCATTCGGGTCGTCGGTCTGGATTCGGTTTCGTTTGTGGCGGGTGGCGGGAATCACAAGGATTGCACGAAATGGACGAAGGGAAGGTTAATTGTGAGCTGTTCGACCCATCGGGCAATAAATATAACGTCATAGTCCCGAAAGAGGACGTTCATCGCCTGGATCTGGGTGATTTGTGGCAGTCGTTATATAAGTAGTGACACGAACCTGTAAAATCGAATGGCATTCGTAGTGCCTCTTGCACACGCGAGGTCTGATTGGCTGAGCGATAGCGAAGCCCTGGACCGACTAGCTCAAAAATGTTTTGTCTGTCTATGTGTCTGTCTGTCTGTCCGCGCAATTTCTCGAGAACGGTTAGTCGTGAAAGGCTAAAACTTGGACCACATCTTCCTACTAGCATCTTTTAGACGGTACGGCCTAGCGTCGTGCGGTTTTCGACATTGGCATTGGCGGGCCGCGGCAAAGGAAAAGAGGGGCACCCCACTCGGACGACTCCTCTCCAGACCACGCACCCCGTGCTCGAGAGCCAGCTTCTATGTTTTGAACGGTATCAGGTACCGACTTGCGGTTTTCGACGTTGGACTTTGCGGGCCGCGGCAATTGGAAACAAGGGCACCACACCACGCCTACCGCTCTCGGGGCCATGCGACCCGTCCTCGAGACCCACATTGTAAAAAACATTGTAACTCGAGAACCAAGTAAGCGATGCGTTTTAGAGAGAAGAGCTTTGAGTTTTTGCGGAGAGCTTGGGGGGGGGGGGGGGAGGAGGCTGTAAACGAGTACAGCCACTGGTCTCGAGACTAGGGACCCCGTCCTCGTGGAGCACAAAACGACCGATGAAACTCGAGAACTAAGTGTCATATAGAAATGGGGTTTGCGGCACTGCACAAAGGCATGGTATGGGTATGGCGAACGAATACAGCCTCCGGTCGCGACACCAGGGACCCCGTCCTCGAGAGTCGTCGAGCAGCGGATCAGTGACTCGAGTGGGTTACGCTCGGTTAGGTTAGTGGAGGCGTGGGTAGGTTAGGCCCAGTTAGGTAAGGGTAGTTTAGTAAAGGTTAACGGGCGCCGATGACAAAAAGGCAGTGTAAGATACGTCCGACCGCAGGGCGTCCTACTGAGTGGTTGGCTTCGCAGGGTCTTACTCGTCAGAAGACAGCCGCCGGCAGGCCAAGGTGGGCGTGCACCAGGCGTGGAGTGGCGGAACAGTGATTCGCGCTGAACGAAGCCTGTTACGCCACGACGCGGTCTGGCGTACGCCTACCTTGTTTTCTGTGTTCTGTCCGATTATCATCGACGGTTCAGACTGTTGAAACCGTTAGAAGACCCCATGGTCGAGCCAGCGGATCATTGGCATGACAACTTGTGAGTGTCCGTTATCTAAACTGCACGCAGAAAAAAGGATTGCAACGTAGCAAAAGTTTGGACCATAAACCTAAAATTTCAGCTCTCCAGCTAATAGTGCCGCAGCTACAACATTTTAGCACGCAAGCTAAGCCAAGTCGGCCGCCTCTAATGTGGCGCGGTAGATATTTAGCACCACCGCTAAAAATTTGGCTTCGTCGCTTAAATCAGTGGCTGCGCCTTTTTAAAAATTTAGCACGGGGTAGAAAATAATTTTTTTGCATGTGTTATAGCACATCTCACGATCGCATGTTTTCCTAACGTTTCTTAATTTCCAGCCATTGTGGAGCAATCTCCCGTTGCTGCGTCCAGCCCAGTCGGACAAAAGAGAACTGTCGTACTTTCCTGCGTGAATGCCTAGCATATCAGAAAGAACTGGAATTGCGAGTGGTTCCCTCCTTTGTTTATGAAAAGCTTTTGGACAAGTTGTGGTCTGTAGGTCTTCATTTCAGCTCCGAGATGCTGAAGGAGAACTTGAGGAACTGTCAGTGAATTACGTTTTGACCCACTCCTGGAGCGCTACTCCACGCTCGAGGTCGTGGAGAGGTGCTGCTAGGAGGCCTATTCACGCATACCCAAATATAGCGGCATCAGCCACCGGCAACGTATTTCCCCTTCGCCCCAGATAGCCAGGGAACAATACATAGTACGTACGCGGGCGTAGAAAAATAGTAAATAAAATGCAGAAAGAGGATCTATTTCCACCTAGAGACCCGCTGATTAAGTTGCCAGAAGGGGATGCGAGTGGATTCGTAAATGAGCAGTGTTAGTCGGTCATAGCAGAACACGTTGGGTCACCCGCGATTTCTTACACCACGCGCAAAAACCAAGCCAATTTGTTATAGCACAAGATAAAATACGAAGTGTTCAAGTTATATATTACGTAAACCCGGCTAGAATTCGAAAACATGAGAAATCCAGGGCCCCTTTGAAGCCGCAGCCGATGTATAAATCGAAAGCACTGTTTGAAGCCGGGTTTAATAGGCGAAAAAAAAAATTTCGCCGTGAACTGCTCACGCTATGTACGCATTCACATTTACTCCGCTAAAACCCGGCTACAATGCAGTGAGAGCTACAAACCAGGGTTTCTCTTAACCAAGGGACGACGTAAGAACCGAAGGCAATGATTGTGGCCGGGTTTTATAGGCGAAAGAAATTGGTTTCGCCGTGAACTTCTCACGCCATGAACGCACTCACATTTTCTACGGACAAAACCCGACTGCAATTGCTCTCTTGCTTTAACCCGGGTTTGTTTGAGGAGCCCATATACTGCACTGTACCCGGGTTCTACCAATGACGGGCCCCGCCTCGTGCACCCTAAAAAGGCCGTTCTTGGTTCAAGTCCAGAAAACTCGGTTTAGTGTTCTCGATGTTTGTACTCGGCACGAATGCCAAATGTGCTTGCCGTAGCCGAGAACCATGAGCCTCCATCCGAGAACATGCTCTCGATAAACCCGTCTCCGCAGCGCTCGGATCTCACTCAGTCTGGCCGCAGCGGCCACCAGTCGCCTTGGTGGCTCAGTGGGTTCCGTGCCTGGAGGCTGGATAGTAGGTCGGGTTCGGACGTGGGTTCGATCCCCGCCGATGCGTAACCAGTTTTCCCAGCATAGTATCGCTGATACTAGATTTAGACTGACGAAGCTTGGGAATGGACTGGGGTTGGCAATCACCACGGGGACGACGGAACCCGTTTTCTTTTAAAACATTAATTTTTTGTGTTGGTGTGGTGACAGTCCGTCTCATCCGACTGGAGCATGAGCGGCACCGCAGCGCAGGTCGTAGCGCGTGTGCTTCTTGACGCGCGCGACCGGGGTTCGTGTCCGGGTCGCTTCCTCGGCTTTTAGAGGAAAACTCCACATTTAGTGCCTTTTACCGCATCTTTTGCCGTTTTTGGTCGAGTACAAATTGTTCTCAACATCGTCAAGAACATATTCTCGCACGCGGCCATGTGGATTTTTTCGCACGTCCGAGAACACAATACGACGAGACCAGAACTCGCGAAATTTCGAGGACATTTTGAGTTCGTGAGGAGTGCAATAATTTCAAACCAAGCAAATTTATGAAGGGCACCCGGTGCAGCCGAGAGCAAGTTATACTCGATCATTCCCGCCACTTTTCGAGAACATTTTCATCTTGAATCAAGTGTTTATTGTTCTGGACGACATTGAGAGCCAAACGATCTCTTGCCAAGGACATTTATCTCATTTCGAGAACCGGCTTTTGTGGGTGATGGGTGGTTCTTCTAAAATACTGACCGACCGAATTTTGCCAATGAAACCCGCCCATAAATAATTCATTCCTACAATGTATTTTCAAGACTGATGTTCAACAGGACACTCCACTCCTTGATGTATGGAAAAAATAGAGAGGAAAATCGGTGATGGCACAAGTACATGGCAACAGTATAGGTCGAAAATTTTCAACATGAATGCATTTTTCTTCGGCACAATGATGTCAGTCAATGGTGTACTTGGTGGGGTAAAGTGGCCCTACTATGATGATGATGAATTTATCCATCATTATGTACGAATTCATCCATAATTATGTAGGAATTTTTAGGCAAGCGTGTAGGAATAGTTTTTGTACACAATGGATGCGTAAAAACGTGCACGTAATTATGTACAAAATTGTACACAAGCCGAATTTCTACATAATTACGTACGAAATTGTGCATAATTATGCAGTAATTTGTACATAATGGCTTGTGTACAAACATGTTTATCCATAATTGTGTACAAAAAAATTGTACACAACACGTTACTGTGCAGTTGTGATGCTAATAAATCTGTACAAAGAGCGGTACAGTGCTTTCAAGGGGAGTAAATCTACAAGAAGGCACACTAAGCTCTGAAATAGCTGGAACCCTGAACCAGTACGATGTGCAGGCATCTGGCAAACAGTGCCTGAGCAAAATCAAGTACTTGGAGTCCATATTCCGCAGGGAGTATGATGCCTCAAGGCGCACTGGAGCAGCGCCCAGTGAGCGGAGAGCTGCAAGAGAACCGCCGGGTGACCGCCTCGCTGACCGCTCGCGAGTAGCGGCGGACAGGCTGTGTGGCGTGCGAATCGTTGACAAAGATAGACATCCTATGACACTTGTCTCCGTTGTCTGACTGACGCAGCCTACGGCCGAGAGGCTCGGCGGCAGTCGGCAGTGGAAAGAGGCACAGGGCATCTCTATCACCCCCGTATGGGCGCTATGCGTGGAAGAGAAACAGCACTAGCCGGGGCTCGCCGGCCGCTCGCACGCCCCGCTCCCTCTGGCTTCGACGCGTTCGGTGCCGCAGTAGCACTGCTCGCCTCATGTCGCGCCGAACCAAACCCACGTAACAGCAGAGGGTGGCGGTCTAGTGACGGCTGGTATCGGCCACGCCGACGCGGCGGCGGCTAGGCGGTCAGCTGCAGATAGGAACGTGCGCGGTCGGTCATTAGCCCGTCCCAAAAGTCGTCGACTTTATCAAATACCGCGGGCCACCCCGGCAAACTGTGCCATTGGGCCTAAAACTAGCGTGTGCAAATTTTTTTTAACCATTTTGATATTTAGAGGTCGCGGACGGCCATTTTCGGGCATACGTGAGACCCAAAAATCAAGATGGCGGTATGAAAAAAATATGGACCCTCCCCATGAGGTCAACCTCGACAAAACAGAACTCCGCGGGCGCAAATTTACAGGAATACGTCGTATCTCTTACCATTGTCGAGATATCAAGGTCCAAATGGCCAAAAACATCCAAAACCGGTCCAACCTGCTTTTTATGCGTTGCGCGATTTTCGAGAACGGCTAGACGCAGAGAGCTCAAATTTGGACCACATCTTTCTTGCGCCATACCAGAGTCAACCTCACCTCAGGGGCACCGCAGCCTCATCGGTTTCTAAGATAATTTTCAGAAGTGGTCTAGAATTTAAAATTCACCGGTTGGATGAGGTGAGCCTGTCAGGGAGGGGCAGATCAGTAGCTCCAGTAGGTTACGCTCGGTTAGGTTAGTAGAGGCCTGGATATGTTAGCCTCAGCAGGTGAGGGTAGGTTAGGACTGGTTGAGCGGCATTAGTAACGAAAAGGCAACGTAAGATACGTCCGGCTACCAGAACATGAGCGTAGCTGCGTCCGACCTGAAACAGCGACTCCCGCAGCGCGCGCTCCTGACTGGCCCCGCAGGGTACTAGTCGTTAAGTAACAGCCGGCAGGCCAAGGTAGGCGTGCGCCAGGCGTGGAGTGGTGGAACAGTGATTCGTCATGAGCGAAGCCTGTTACGCCATGACGCGGTCTGGCGTACGCCTACCTTGTTTATTTTATGTTTCAGCGTCATACACAAGTGTTCTCTCTTTGTGAGGTACCCATTAAGATGCAACCCTCGGGTTCCCTTTTTATAGACCGTTGTTCATGATTAGAATGTTTAATTTTTTTCGAGGCAATACAGACATCTCAATTTAAATTATTCCTAAAGATACTCTTGTCCTTCCATCAATTCCCTGATCCTGACAATTGCTTGCTGCTATGAACCCAGATTATTGTTGGGAAGGGGACACATGATTACATATCAAGAATATAAAGGTTGTGTTGAGCGACAAACCGTTTAGCGATAACGAAACGACGAGACGATAGCGAACGATTTGAGCGAAGAACCAAGTTACAAACAGTACGCGAGAGCCACATTTGGCGAAAGGCTACTTTAGCGACAGTGGTATTAGTCTGCTGACGCCGCCGTCGTGCTTTTCAATTGCTCGTTCAGCGACTGGCTCATTAAGCGAAACACGTTTACATCCAGTTCAGCGACGCAATACTGTGGCCTACCTCAGCGATGTAACCCACGGCCCTGCCACGGTAGATTTAGCGAACATGCTTTAAGCGAAAGAATGCCACCTCGGGCTGTGTATGAGATCTTGCCTCCCGCGTATGTAAATGTAGCCACACACTAAATTCTTCTGTGCAATTTCGTCCAGAATTGCGTGCGAATTTACGCATACGCAGCTTACGTACTAATTCGTACTTAAATTATGTACAATTTCGAAGATTTGTTCACAATTGCGTACAATATTGTACATAACGTATGAATTTGTACATAGGCTGCGTATGCGTAAATTCGTGCGCACTTCTACACTGTTAACAGAAATCGTAATTTTACGAAAAAGTTCACCACGATAAGTATCGTAAATATACGAGCGTAAGACGTAAAAATACGAAAAGTGTCGTTAAGTTACAAACCTGCGACATATAAACACGAAAAATGTTGTACATTTACGACAGCTATC